>JBBMOE010000016.1:3348208-3523591 GCA_037975065.1 Chaetodon trifasciatus
CCCCCCCCCCCCCCCCACCCCACCTTCATCTCTGTCTCTTTCTTCCTCTCGCTCTCATTTGCTAAATAAACACACCTGAGAAATGTAGGTTATTGCTGATTGTGCCAGACAGGAAAGTAATAATGTGTTATTGATGCATTAGTGTCTGACTGCAGTTGTCAGACAAAATTCAGTACAAGTTCATGTAACACGCAGTGCTGGAGACAACTGTCACCATTCATTCATCATAGCCATGGTTGGTGCACTGTTTCCACCTTAAGCACTGTCTAATTTAATTTACTTTTCAGATCACATGAAAGCCTTTGGGAGGCACAATGTAAAAAGCTTTACAGTCTCTACAGAATGCACTGGGTGTCTAAGAACGGTGATCAAACTTTCCTTGAAGACAAATCTAGCACCTTATCACGGAAAGTGTTTACCTCTCCTTTCATTTAGCCATCAGAGCCTATTAAGTCACATCCTGTACGGCACTGTTTTTTTTTTGTTTTTTCTATCTCATTTGGTGTTATATGTCAACAGTGTCATGGCACATTGGTCTTTGTGGCTCTTAACTAAACTTGACGGTCAGCGTGTTGCCATGCAGGACATGTCAGACTGTAATTATCGATGCCTGGGGGGTGTTCACGACCTAACTCACTGTCAATGAGGTGATTCGGGAAGCTGCAGAGGTCTAACTTAAGAATTGGATAGTAAATAGATAGAGATAGGCGCCAACACGTGGGCAGAGAAAATGATGCAATTAAACCGCAGCCAGCATAATATGTTATAATCCAATACCACAGTCTATAATAAACTATGACTGATGCATGACATTGTTATTGACAAACAGTCATTTGGCTTAAATTCAACCTCTCTCGCAGTTTAATGCTGCATAGCTTGTAATGGACGCCGCGGAAGACATACAAGTACATTAAAAATTCACGTCTCACTCAACATGATTTATACATATGTGACCATAAACGCAGGAGATGCTGTCATGTTTACTGCGATACACATTCAGGTTGCAGGTATGTGCTGTTTATCAGCCCTGCTGGCGCATCAGAAAGAGACCTGCAAGGTTAAAGGAATACCCTTTTTCAATGTCTGCTATAAGAAATATCAATCATATCTACCTTTTGGCGTGAGCTCTTTGTGTGTGATAAACAGCTCCTGCAAGACTAAAGACACAACGAACAACACATGTTTTCCATCTAACCTCAATCTCATGTATTCACCGCTGGTGGTTTTGCACCTAAACAGAATCATAATTCATAAATCTGGTATGAATTCCTCATTAGTATAGCACAGAGCAAGGGCCACTCATCGCCTTTGGCCATAAAGAGCCAATCAGAGGCAGAGCTCAAAACATGAGGGCTTGTGGGCCTTTCCACACATCCAAAGTATTTCCTCCCGAGATGCGTTAATCAATAGGTGTTATTACATTATTTATCATGTGGAATCAAGTGCAACATGCAGCAATGTAGAAAACAACAAATTTAAAGAAATGAATAAAAATTCTCAGCGATGCAGCTGATTCTTGTCGTACTAGGTGTCATATGAAGGACCAGTGCCCCTGACTCTGAGTAATGTATTACAAAATTCCCGCTGTGAAGGGATATAATCATTTCAAGAAGAATATAAACACATAATAATTTAACTTTCTGCTTTTTGTGTGACATTTTGTGTTAAATTGGATGAACTTTCTTGTCATAGAACGCTCATCCTCCACGCAACCCACCTCAGTGAGTGGCGGTAGTGCATGAGATCCTTTGGAAACACAAAAAAGAAGAAAGAAAACAACTTTTGGACAGAATTAATTTCCTTTATTAATGCAACGAGAGGATTTGTATCCTTTAATTACCATTTTGTCAAGGAGTCTGCCGAAATCGTGCAGGATATTTTAATCAAAAATAAATGGAGTGTGCACACATAACTGTAAGGGGATTTAATGCTCATTACAATAAATGGGTTACATTTACAAATCTAGAGCTTAAGGTGGAAGGATTATATCAAATAATTCTAAATGAAAATATACTTGAAAGCCTTTTTCTGCATCGCCTGTGTTTGCTAATATCAGCACTGGAATACGGGTTTAGTAAAATCATTGCAGGGGTGGCTTTTATCACCGTGATGCATATTTTAAAGGTTGGAAATGCGCTTGTGTGGGCTGGGTCAGTTTGAAAAAAAACGTCAAGCGATGCCTTTTAGGTATCAGACTCAACTGAATGGATCTCCCATGTGTTTATGTGGCAGCTTCATTCTCATTCTTCCCTTCATCCCTGTCAATGGCTGCACTCTGTCCGAGCTGACTGACCCTCAGCAGCCTGTTGGGACATGAGGCGGCTTACTGACATGAGCAGCAGTCACCCTGCAGAAAATCCTCATGTTTGACTCTTTAGAGGTCTTGCAGATATGTAGAGTAAAAAAAAAAAAAAAGATCCGCTTCTGGGACTAAAAGTTTATAATATGTTTTAAGACCAACTGTAGAAGGTTTACTTCAGCTAATTTGGAGACAAATGGCTCATTGTTTGGTTTGTCTTAAAGCATTTCATGAAGTCAAACAATATTTTGATGCTATTTATGGTTTCTGCAATATCTATTTGATGTATTTACTGTTTATATAGTCGTGTTTATTGTCACTGGCTGGGCCCACTGTTCCTGCACAGTATTCATATTGTCTTCACATACACAGGGGATTCGCAGGAAATGCTGCGTGCATATAATCCAGCATTTCACTGTTTTTAATTTATTGCACTGATATCATTCGTGCTAGCAACTGTTCGCTCTCTCTGCACTGTGTTGTAGCTGTATCACTGCTCCTGCTGCGACTGTTTCACATTAAAAATGTGGGGGTGGCTTTTATTGTGAAGCAGCCACATGAAATGCAGTCTATTTGCAAATCAAGGTTAGCACTGAGAGCGGTCATCAAAAAGGCTTCTAAAAAACAAACAACAAGTGGACCAAGGAGAAGGATGGTAGCAAAGAAGTAGCTGAAGTAGCTGCTCACTGCCAGTGGTGGTTATTTTACAGTCAGCTCTGCATATACTCACTTCTAAATACCCTCTATTATGCAGCGTTTAGTGTTTAATTTTTTTCTAGGATGATGAAGGCATGACCTGCCTTACTCTCTCTCTGGTAGCCATTGCCTTTTTTAGCTGGGTTGGGTAGGTTTAGGCATGAGGAGTGGTTATTGGTTAGGGTTAGGGTAAGAATATCCCAGTAACCCAATCGGAGGCAGAGTAGGGCGAGGCATGCCTTCGCCATCCTAGGAAAAATATCATTGCCTCATTGCCTGCACTGTACCCGCCCTGTTGATGTACATCAAATAATAATGCAACAAAATCTGGCTTTTGGAATAAAGGAAGTGAAATTGATAGGAAAGATGAAGGGAACTACTCAACAAATTGGTGCTATTACAATTATGGTTTTGGGAGTTTAGAGTGGTCGTTTCCTATTTTGTGTGTCGAAGGCTCACTCTCATGTGTTCTGTGTGTTTCCAGGTCATCTGCATCCGTCCCCTTGTCACGCTCTTGTTGTCATCCCACTTTGCTCTTAGTTCAGTTTTCTGTTCTTCCCCTCAGTTCTTGGATTTGCCTCGGCCTGCTCCCTCAGTTTTTGTTGTGCTCTTGTTTTGTTTGACCAGAATCAGCCTTATATTATTAAAGCTTGCGTTTGTTTCTTCAACCTGCCTGCTTGGTGTCCTGCAGTCGGATCCAACCCCTTATTTTCCTGTACCTCCATGTGCACAAGTGTGACAGTTCCTCCCTGAAGACAAGCAGCTGAAGGCGAGTGGCGATGTGCAAATACCAGTGGCCCATTTTTGGGTGAAGTAAATATTCAAGAGTGGTCTTACGCATCACTGTTTATAACAGAGCATTTATCCTTTGCTGGATGGGCTTTAAAATTAAGAGTAGACCCACTTCTCCAGGTGTCACTACAGCACCGACTGTCACTAAATCAAGCCACACTGAAATCTTAAGGATTACAGCGACTTTAAAGTTACTTTGTGCGATGTTATTATCAGTAATTCAAACTCATTTTCAGTCACTTTTTTTCAACATACTTTGAGCTGTGTGTTACAGTGTCAACCATCAGGTTAAAATGCAATATAGCATGAAACAGGAAGAGACCGCTAATGAACTCGTCAGCTCCTTTTCAGAGCTAACACAATGGGACCGTGCTGCCGCTTTGCAGTGTGATATTAAAACGGGATTGTCATCAGTATGCAGACACTACAAAGGACTTTGTCAACTCTATCAGAGACAGAAGCAAAGTGAAATTTGAGAGCTGGAGACTATTCTTTATGGGACAGCATGTCCCACCATCTTTGTTCCTCTGTCTAACCTTCAGCTTATGAGATCCGGCGCTTACAGTCTCGTGAAAAAAGCATCTCATTATAACAAGAGGATGTTCTTATCATAAGATGCTGTGATTTATTTCTTTATTTTGTGTCGCAGCTCTACAAAATATTTCTTTGCATTTGTAGCTTTATTTATAGATTGAAATGGGATCGACATGGTGATAAAGCAGATGTTAGAACCAGCGCGGGGTTTAAAGTGTCTTTTTGACTTTCATTTGTACGTCAGGAAACAGTGTCATCAAAGTCACAAACTGAGATAGATGTATCAGCTTTTGGAGATATGAAACATAAGCTCCTAACCCACGATCCATAATCTTTTCCTCAAGTCAGGTAAACAGAGTAAAGCCTTTTATGTGGAACTTGCAGTGGTTATATTATATCACACTGATTAGCAAAAATCTCGGGGGATATATTCTCACTTCAAGATTTATGTTACACCATGAAAGCAGAAGATAATTTTGACGAGTATGTTAGATTGAACCTGACATTCAGAAGGTCATATTTTGGTTTTCAGCTTTAAACTATGTTTAATATACTATGTCTATATGAATTTACCCAAAGTACACATCCTTAAGGATACACTGGTCTGACATCTGTGAGATTGAATTCTGAGTTTAATATTAGACGTTTTTATAATGACTGATGTCACTCGAGTCAGCGTCGGGTCGGTCTGAAGATGAAAAACATCTGGCGGTGTGGAAACGCAGACTGAACTGTCGTCTGTTGAGCTGCATTGTGGGTAATGCATAGGCCAAGTTTCATTGAGGAAGAAGCATAAGGAGAATAAAGAAGACCATATCTTTGTTCTGCTGCATCCATTCTGCCCTCCTTTTTTTTAAACTGTCCACGATGTTTCAGGAGTGCAGTGCTTAACTGCTGATGTTTTATGTCTTTTATAATATCTAAGAAAGAACCAATGTGCCACTGTGCATGCTAATAAGCAGCTAATTGATGATGGATATGTGTGCCTTAATATAAAGTCTGAGCATGAATTGTCTACTGCTTTTCTACTGGAGTTAAATGATGGCTGTCATGAGGCAAGAGAGGCTGCAGACACCCCAACATCAGATTAAAATTATTTTTGAGAGGCCCAGACTTTTTAGATATTTCTTTCTACCTATGCCCCTGTGGACTTCACTTGTCTGTTTGCTTGCTCGCTATATATGTCGAATAGTCAAAGTCGTTCTCATCTAAATAACAGTGGTTGTAATTCTCATGCAAACCAGGGCGCTCTCCTCCGTGTTGTCTGGCTGTGAAATAAGACCCAATTACAGGCGTTCTGTATTCACTCACACTGTGTTTTCCTTCCCCTCCAAGTAATGCTCATTTTGATGTCTTGTCAAGAGAGGCAAACAAAAGCATGAACTGGCAGGTCAAAGGTTCAGGCAGCTACAGACACACGTGTGGACGCACAGCCGGACACGAAACTCAAGTTCACCAGTTTCCTGACAGCGTGCGGCGGTGTCATCCTACAAAGCTTTCATGCTTCCAATTAAGTTTCGAGAAAGGGGATTCTTCAGGAAGATGTTGTCCTCTGCATTGAATTAATTGTGCTCGGGCGGTGACAAGGAGCTGGAAAAATAGCTCACATCCTGATGAACAAAATAATTGGCTTTGAAAGGGGAGGTAAACAGCCCAACAGCCCAACGCCGAGAGAAACACAAAGAAAGAGGGGACAGAGGAGGAAGAAAGGTCCCTCTGAACAGATGCGCACACATCTGATGCACTTACCTTGTTAACAGCAGTCAGAGTAATTGTCACATCACACAGGGATATTTCCATTTTGGCGCGACCGCCACAGGCGCCCGCAGAGACCGAGGCAGGATGACCTTTTCACCATCAAGTAGCGGGGCTCTCCTGGCCACTACACGACCAGGAGCATTGTGGGACGGAGACAGGCTGATTGTGCTGCGTGCTGCGCGTGCCCTTTTGATAATTAATTAACATAAGTACATGACAGTTAATTTGTTTGCATGCAGCGTTACTGTTCTTCTCTGTGTCATGCCCTTTCTCCGCGGCCTTACGGCAACGCCGGAGATGCAGGTAGGGACGGGAACACTCTGGATTTCTGATAATGGCCATCTCATTGGACTTTTTTTGCAGATGCTGAATCATTTAAGTACTCTGTTCGATCACAGGAGCATGAAATTGGTCCA
Organism: Chaetodon trifasciatus; assembly: GCA_037975065.1. Classification (NCBI taxonomy): domain Eukaryota; kingdom Metazoa; phylum Chordata; class Actinopteri; order Chaetodontiformes; family Chaetodontidae; genus Chaetodon; species Chaetodon trifasciatus. The sequence continues at coordinate 3,354,704 of JBBMOE010000016.1, forward strand.
ACTGTGACTGTTAGGACTAAATTGCGTGTGGCTAAAACCGTTATCAGTTAACTGGTTTTTAATGTGTTATTTAAAAATATCTTTACTTGCTGCATATGGCAGTTTGTGCATGGTTGTTTCTGAGAGTTCCCCCAAATACAGTAGGCTTTTCAAAGGCCCTGGAAACCCGTTTTCTTGATCAGCTTCTCACTGTGAGCAATGCGTTCCAGCATCAACACATTTTCTGCCGAGGTTACATCAGTTTTGGCTACTTCACATGAGAGATTTCGGCACTCGTTTGGTCTGCGCTCTCCTCTTCTGGTTTGTGGTGAGCTGAGCTCGGTTGATGGTGTGACACATTTCTGCGCACCAATCAGAGCGTAGCGTGATTTCAGTCAAAATGAGAGTTTTGAATGCTAAAATCATAACAAATAGTACCTTAACATTATGTTCCAAACTTTGGTCATGAATCTTTAATGTCATGAGACACATTAAAGACTTCGAACCACATTTTCTGGGCTTTTAAAGATATCTGCACCTGCAACCTAAATACTTGTATGAAAAAAAGCAGCATTCACTTGAAATATGTAATAGGATAGCAGAATATTACTGCATTCAACTTTTGGATGAGAAAATATGGTGAAAGATATATGTATTGATGGACATGATTGCTGCCTCTTCGCTCTTTTCTGAGTGCCCATAATAGCAAAGGAGCCGCTAGGTACGAATGAACACACTGCACAAAGTGAGATTATGTAATGGCTAGTGTCATTATTTGTCAGCCGTGGATGTGGGGGGAAAAAAAATCACCTGCAATTGCCAATTTGTCCTCTGGATTTTCAAGGCCATTTATGAAACGCAGAGGGAATTATTTGGTATTCAAGCGCTGTATGTTTCCCATTTATATATCTGCTTGAAAGTGCGGAAAAAAACAAAACTGGGATGTCTTTGATTTTGATGCATTAAAGACCTCTGCATAAGTCTTTGTCACCTCTGATTTTCTGCCTCTGACGCTTCTGTGTGGCTGAAAATGAAAAATTAACTCAGCTGAAAAGACGGAAATCTTGGCCCTGTAGTCAGAGTTAAAGGCAAATATTAAAGCCTGTCTGCCGTTACACTGAGAAACTACGCTGGCTGTTTTAGCCACAGGCCTCCTGTCACACTGTGAAAAAAAATCAAGATGCATCTCTCATGCAAAGCTTGAACTGAAGGTGGTGTATTATTTGTTAATATAGGACTTTCAATAGGCCATCCATGCATCCTTTGTCTATACCCAACTATCTCTTTCAGGGTTGCGGGGGGGCTTGAGCCTATCCCAGCTGTCATTGGGCAAAGGGTGGAGTACACCCTGAACCGATCACCAGTCGATAGCAGGGAGACATATATAGACACACAACCATTCACATTCACAGAAGAGGGCAATTTAGAGTCACCAATTAACCTAATGAGCATGTTTTTGGTCTGTCAGAGGAAGCCGGAGTGCCTGGAGAGAACCCACGCATGCACAGGAAGAACATGCAAACTTCACACAGAAAGGCCCCGCCCAACCCGGGGATCGAACCGGCGACCTTCTTGCTATGAGGCACACGCATTCCCTGCTGCGCCACCGTGCCGCCCTTCAATAGACCAAACACCTTTATTTTAATTACTTTCTTAACATTTTTAAAAATTATTTTTGACTGGGAAATATTTCAAGCCGACCAGTTTAATATGTGGCTGATGTGTCAGTTTGTTAGCTAAAAAAAAGCTACTTTGTACTCAAACATGTGCAGCTGATGCTAGCAGCGCTGGTTGCTAATAAAATATTATAATTGCCCGCTAAGTTCAGGCAAACTGAGCCGAGTTTTCTCAATCTGCAGCTGACGTTGATGACTGAAGGTTAAAGCTGAAAGACAGCAGCCGTGATCTAAATGTGTGAGCAAACTGCTTCATTAGACTGATTAGTCTCCATTTCAGAGCTTCCCTGAAGCCAGCTGTGTTTTGAATCTTTCTGGCTCAGTAGACGCTTCACAACATACCAGACATGTGTAGACTGAACGTCATTTGTCTCCAGGCGCAGACCTTCCCTTTGAAAAGTTCAGCTCAGTTTAGTTTGCTGGTTGGTACATTCTGCTGCAGGAATTCAGCTGGACCGATCTCCAGGAAGTCAATCAAATCCACTGGAAGCAGAGTGGAATCAAAACATCGGTGTGAAGCGATGAGGGCTAATGCACAGCACGCTTCCAGCGCCTCAGTACACATGCTGTATTTCCTCCCTTATTCTGCCACACTCCACTCATCGTGCCCCGGATGAAATAACAGCAATGAAATACGGATAATAAGTAAAAATCTGTTATTGTTATATTTATCTTTTGTGTTATGGATTGTTTCCACCTACATGTGATACGCAGGGAGTTATACATTTTCATGTACTGGTTATTTGTTTATATCCATTCTGCTGTGCATTGATTAGCAGAACAGCCCTAAGGTAGAGGTCTTTCTTTAGACTCGCCAAGTAAAGGTGAAATGTAAGGCGATGTTAATCAATCATGTAAACCTGTTACACATTGTGGGCTGAGGATTATTAATTTGTATGAATGTTTTGACAAATGTAAAACCCTAAATGACTGAGACTTTTTTGCAATCAGATTTTATCCTGTCATCTGTTCTCCTCTAACGTACAACCCTTAATGCGGAGTAAAGGTTAGTTTCGGTACATTTTAGTAACAACAACTGAGCATCTTGTTGGGCACTTAAATGATGGAACAGTACAAAATGGGTGCGAGAGGGGAAAGTAGTTACTATGTGTGTGTGTTTGCTTGTTTGTGTGTCTCAAAGCAGGGCTACATGCTGCCTTACTTCAGCCAAGCTGCTTTTTGGTTTCACTTTGTAGGCACAGGTGCTTCTGGAAGGAGGGCTCCCAGCAGTTGGAGCAGGAGCCACAGACATCTTTCCTAATCAGATTCTGCAGACGCTGATAGCGAAAAGAGGCCAGCAGTACCTCTGGCAGCCACGCAGGTCTTGCTTAAACACATTCTCCTGAAAGCAGAGGGCAGGAGAGAGTCTGAGGATGCTTGCCTGCTATTGTTCCTTCCCACTGAACCCTGCAGTGGTAGTGAAAGGCTTTTTCTGGTGCCTTTGGCATGTGAGGTTCCCAGCTAGCTGACTAGCTTCCAGCCTCAGCTGTGTGCCATGAGCCTCTTGGCTTTAAAATGCACTGCCCATAGTGCCGGGGTTTTGCTGCAAGGCCACTTGGACTTGCGGGATCAGGTTGTACTGACATGATTTAAATTTCACAATCTGGTCGACTTTCAAGATGCTATTCCGCACTATCACAGGCTCTGTAAAAGTGAGAAAATGGAAAATGCATTGTGACAAACAGGTATAGGGCCAATACCGTATAGTGCTAATAATACAGTGTGTGCTGGTTTTGGCCTGCGGGTATGATGTTACGGGGGGGGGTGTTATTGCAAGCTGGAAAAAAGCTGTTAGATAATCTTAAAATTACTTATTGAATTTACATCAAAGTAGAGAAACCACCCCTCAACAGAGGAGGTTTACAGCGCCACTTACCCACCCACAAAGCTGTCCGTTTCATCGCTTTCCAGGAGATTTAACAACCAATCACATTCACCTCATGTGACAACTCCAACGACGGTCTTTTACGCTCGGCCTCAGGTGACTCCCACGACTCTAACAACCGCTGTTACAGCAGCCAGGAGCACTAACGAACCGGGTGGCATCAATGACCCTGATAACGACCCCACAGAGGTTAAACACCTGGAACTCCCCACCTGCCAGTTAGACCTGAAGAAGCCCCTTTAATAAGAGGCGAAATGTTTCCAGGTGTCTGCAAACAAATCCAGCAGCCATGGATTCAACCCCCCTGACCTGGATGACTGAGAATCCTCACATTAACTTGATTTCTGAAAGCCATAATTTTTGGTTAGATCATTTGAAAACTGAAGAGAGGCTATGAATAAAAAAATAAAGTCAGTACATTCCAGAAAGTATGATGTCGAGTAATAATAACTTGCTGAATGGATGTTAAGAAACTGAATTTGGACAAAGTGAAGGACATTTTGTGTGTTTTGTAATTGTAGGTGGAAAGAAGTTTTGTACTTATATTGTACCATTCCTTTGTTAACTTCCATTTTCGGAGAGAAGTTTTATGGCTCGGACCCCGGAGAAAGAAGGTCTTACACATTTTTAAAACCACACAAACAGTCAGTGTGTAGCTTTTTCTTTGAGTGCCCACAGCGTGTCATGACATAACAAAAACGCCCTCAAATTCAAGCAAAGTAAATTTCAGGTGCAGGGGCTGAAGTGGCTGCATGAGTCATTATTAGCTGCTGAAAGTAGGTGTTAATGGTTGGATAGAGGGAGCAAAATGCTGAAACATGTATGATTACTCTGAAAACATGTGGCGTGTTTGTGAGGAAAATGCACATAATAGAGCTCTGCTGGACCTCTGAATACAGGTCTTTATCTTGCCTTATTATTGGCATACTGCACGGCACCTTACATGAAACTTGCAGAGCGAGAGTGCTGTTATGTAATAACTAAAAACTTCATCAAGGACACATTTCTTTATTTTGCTCTTTGTCAGAGCAATTTCTCTAAAGCAATTAAAAAAAAAAACAATGAATATGAATAATTCATCCTATTATTCATCATAAATGTAATTATTATACCAAAGTAACCTCAGGCTCTATCATTAACTCAGTTAGGAAACACAAACAAGTTAAAATGAAACAAAGCTCATTTTTAACCAAATCTCATTCAAGCGTGTAACTTTTAATTAATGACATGTTCTTAATGGGAAAAAAAAATCTCATTCTTTAAAGTGGCCACCATGTGCACAGAGCTGAGTAACTCATCTCAGGCGAAGGGTCAGGACATCTTAAATTCCCTGCACTTTAGGACTCATAAACCTTTTCGGGATGATTATTCCTCCGCTCATATTTGTGTGAGCTGTTGAGACGAGCCTTATTTTAATCCCAGGACAATATCCAAGCGATCTTCACACAAAACGTGAAGCAGTTTTTTAACAGAAAACGCTAAAGTTGCTCTTGTTTGTGGTGATTTGCTGCATTAGAATACAATGATCTGAAATCTTCTCTCACTCTGTTTGCAGATAACTAGCAGCTCATCGTCGAACGAACAGGCAGATGCTGACTGAAGCTGTTTTCTCCACCCGTTTCTCTGCATAAACAGCCCGGTTGTGACAAGAACGCCGCGCTTACTCGACAGGGATTTGTAGCTTATACGCTAACTACATGAATATTAATTATGCTTTTAAACTATATGCCGCACACAAGAGGCTTAGCCAGCATCTAATTATCGCGTTCAGCTTAACTCTCAAGCCACTTGGATGGAGTCAGACTTTGTTCACATTTGTTTTAAAATGAAATCTGATAATGTAAGCAGATATGGAAGCGATGTGCTAAATTTGAAACCTTGTTTGCATGTTGCATGTTAAGAAACCTGCTCCTGTGCAACATTACACAGGTGAGAAAGTGCTGATGGTTTACTTATACCATCCACAGGTAGGATCAGTCTGCTGGGGAGGACGTACTGGTCAACCAAGCGACAAGGTTACTGAAAACTTTCATGTGTCAGACAAGTGAGATGGAAAAGCAAAGAACACGCATATGAAAACAAACATTTAGGGCTGTTTTCTGTCATCTTGACTGCTTATATTTTCTTTGCTGTGCAGGTGAAAATGGAAAACGCTCTAATGCACGTCCTCCGCTGATTATTTATCTTTCTTTTGTATATTTAAGATGATTTATCTGGTAAAGTCTTCAATAATTTGCAGCAGCTGAGTTAAAGTAAAGCTATTTATTTTGCATGTTTTGATGAAATATTGCCAATGTTACCAACTCCAACTAGAGTATAAATCACACCATCTTGCACCACCATAATATAAAGAGGAGAAAATAGAAAGCTTTGTTCCAAGGTTGAAGAAAGTAGTTTTTTACATGGAGCATCTTTCAATTAATCAGCTTTCAATATGATGCTTTATCGACAGATTCAAACCAGTTGTTCAGCTCAGATGTTTAACGGCGTCTTACCTGTCAAAGATCATCAGGACTGATTCTTGTAATCATCTCTCAGCTGTATATTTCCATTCACAACGCCACAGCTTACTTCATAATGTTAACATGAACTGCTGCAAACACTGTGATTTATGCTAAAAATGTACATTACAGCTCATTTTCAGACATGACTGCAAGACAAAACACACACAAAGCTTTACTTCATTACAGCTTCTAGAGAAGAGATAAAGGCAGCTGATGAATGTGAGAAGCAGACAGCTGAGATCACATCCCAGTAAGCTGATAATTAGGCCTGTATGTCATCTTACTGCTGTGCCGTGGGATCGCTTTTGTTAATTAGTTTTGTTTTTGAGGCATTTTCTTCACTTCTATTCAAAGCAGCCAGCTAAGTGAGCAAAAGAAGGAAATCAGCATGTTTCAGGCTAAATAAAGAAAGAAAATTGAATAAAAAATAAAAATAAAAAAAGATGACTTTGCTGTCATCATGTCACAAACCATTGCCTGGAGAACTGCCATTGATACGTACTCATACCACTGGGTATTTATGTATTGCGCTGTATATGCTTTGATATCTTCTGCTTACAAATTATGCTGAAATGTAAACACAGGCTGGAAACACGGCAAAGACTCCACTGATTATTGCAAGTTTTTTTCTCTAGGTTTACAATTCAGGGCGAGCGAGATATTCACTGATTTTATACATTAACTTCTACGTATATATTTATTGGCTTTGGAGCCAAGTTTAAAAAACAAACCCTGATGATGTCATCAAGTTCATTTCAGCTTATGCTTGGAGGTGAAACATGTTTTACAAGACCCTTATAGAAGTGAGGTACTAAAAAAAAGCAGTGTGTCATCAGCACAACAGTGATAAGTGATATTAAAGTGATGAATGATGGGCAAGGAAGCATGCACACAGAAAACTGGAGGGGACCAAAAACGATGCCTTGAGGAACACCATACATTAAAAGAGGGTCAGTTTCATTTGTAATAACATCTTTTTTTAACTTCTTCAGAAGGTTCGTGTAATTCTTAAACAACTGAGAACAGAAAAATCTATATTTGTCTCCAACAAATATCCTCTCAGCCAGGTGAAAGATAATCAGCAGACAGTATATGACTCATGACTATCAACTGTGTGATAAAGGGTGCAATTCAAATTTAGTGCTAAGAAAGCAGAAGAATCACCGCTTGGTTATTTTGATTTTTATTTATTAATGGACCACAAAAACAGTTGATGCAAATCTGATGAACCTTCAGTGGATCATATATGATAGAAGTGAGCCAAACTAAAAGCAAATAATGTAATAATAAAACTATTAAAATGAGCCAAAATCATATTAAATGAAATAATACTGAAAAAGAGAGGAAAGGTAAAAAGACATAATATCATATACGTTAATAAATAATCAGCGCATACACGGTGTATGCATAATGTATGTAAGATAAAATACAACAATCTAATGATTTTACTGAATTTCCAAACTGTGCACATCCTTCAGGCTTCTTCCAACATGACTCACCAGATTAAGTTCAGTACTTTTTTTGAGACTTTATATGTGACCTCCATGTGAAGTCAAGTCAAAATAATGGGTTTATCTCATTGTGTCAGAGTCAAAGGGCTTTCCGGTATCACAGAGCAGAAATCATCAAGGGAAAAACATCCAAAAAAAAAAAGCTCAAGGCTGAGGGGATGCATTCCAAGGAGGCCATTTAAAGTCTGTTTTGTTCCTTCCACAATTAGTATTCATGAATGTTCATTATATAGATGTATGGATTATTAATAATGTACTCTCTCATTGCATGTTTAATAATCTGTCATCACAACAGTTGACCTTTCTCGACATAATTGAAACAGATTTCCTTCGACCTCCTCCCTTCCACAAGTCTTTGCTCTCATCCTCGTTTATATTCCTCGCTGCACTTCCTCCTGGCATACACATTGCTATTTGCTTTACCCCCTGCTGTGCCTCAGTTGTTTGTCATGCAACGATGAAAGGCACATGCTGAACTCCGTGTACACCGGCTGTCATTCCCGTTGAGTCTCTCTCTTTTTTGAAAAAAAAATCTATGCTTTTGGAAACCTCAGCTCCTCATTAGCTGGTCTCTGGCAGGACGGTGGATTCACTGCATCTATCGGCAAACAATGAAACATAATTCTGAAACGTATTAATGCTTTGTTATGCTACTCCACTTCACAGCCAGTTATTATAAGCACTGGCAGTTGTTTTTCCACTTAGAGAATGATGAGAAGCGTCTGTGTCGAACTGTGATGAAAATATATCCCAGAATATCCGACCTTGACAAACTTCCTCGCAGCTTCAGGTCCTATTAACTGTTTACCTAAACAATGCGAAGTAACTACAAATTATATGCCTTTTAAAGCTGACAATGTCATCCAAGAAAATGTATAGAAAAGCAGATGCTGCACTCTGCTTTTGGGTAATCTTAACAAAACGAGGGGGAAATGAAGAATCTACAAACAGCATGTGCTCGTGTGGTTTTCTTGTCCAATTTAAGTTTCAGAAAATCAACGTTCTAAGTCACCGCTGATTTTTTCTGTGATAAAACAGACCATGATCTTTCCCTAACAGTGCCTAAACATAACCATAATGATGCAATTATGTTGTAGTCATGATGAGAGGATAGTGTATTCTAAGATTCCCAATTTTGGTGGAAAACAAATTAAATATGCTCAGTGAACATTTCACTTTCAAGTTCAGTGTTAACATGTTTGCAAGATGCCAAGAACATTAACAACATTTCCTCATTAACTTCATAGAAAGTGTAAATTGGCTGAATTTCCCTCGAAAACATATGTGCTGTTGAAAATTTGTTGTAAATGAACATAATTGCTAAAAGACATGACTGCAAAGCTGCACCTCACTACAGTCTGGAGACCAGGATGCAGTAACTGCACAGCCAGAGTGCATTTGCAGTTTGGATTAGCCTTAGCTCCATTTTTTGGATGCTGCAAACTGTGAAATTTTTTTTGCATGCAAAAACATAAATAAATAGTTTAGGCTTATTTCTTTTTTTCAAATTAAGTGTGACTTCATCAGCTAACATTAATGAACAATAACGTCGTTCAACATCTGGAAAGCCTTTACTCACTCGATGGACCCAGTGCTAAATTTGTTTTCTATTGCAAGAAGCAATTTAATGAAACACTTTCAGGAAGAGGAAGAACTTCATAAACAAAAACAACAACAAAAAAACTCTGACGGTAAAAGAAAAGGGAAACAACAGCAGAGGATCTTTCATCCAGCAAGATGGACTTAACATGCAATTACTGCTGCACTGTACTGTGTGTGCCGAGTAGACAGATCATCCAGTGAAAAGTCATTTGGAAGAAAAGAAATAATTTGCTGCCCAGCATTTTGAGGTATTGTGGGACTCATTTTGGCAAAATTCACAGCCTGGCTATGTTTTGACATTCAGGCATCGCAGCCCTAAACTCAGCGAGTGTCTATCTGAAGAGCATAAGGTGATATTTGCTATATGTTTCAGTGTGTGGTCAGATTTTAATGAACAGTTTCTCCTCCTAACACTGACAGTTAGTGCAGGCAGCTCGATCCTGTTTCTTCGCTGATGTCACTCTTTCTCCAAAAAACACTTTTGAGGAGTGATTATGGGAAATTAAACTGCTAATTTTAAGGCTTTTCCGAGGCAGCAGTATTTAGATTGTTATGTGGCAGTGGAGAAAAAAAAAAATCCTGTATTGTTCTCAAAGTACTTCCTTTCTTTGTCACATTGAGAGAAAGACAAAGCAGTGTGTGTTCAGAGAATTTAAAGATCAGATTTCAGGGGAGGGGTGATTGCCTTACAACGCTGGGTATCATTTTCGCCCTCCAGCAGAAATAAATGGTTTATCATGATTAAACTTAAACATTTGGATTAAACTTTCCCTATCAATTGGATCAGTTTCATTTCAAAACCTCACATTTATTCTGCCTTTCTGCACTTTATTTTGCAGCCCTGCCTCACCAGAAAAACAATCATACAGATCGTTTGTGCAGGAAGGTTATTAACACAGATATTTAAAGGAGGAAGTCAGGTGACGTAGTACAAGGAGCAAGAAAGTCCACATATGGTGGAAGGTGGGGTGGATGGATGGGGCAAGCAAACCCTTCTTAACATACAAAATGTACTTAAGTTCCATAATATATTTTCATTCATTCATTCATCTTCTATACCCGCCTATCCCTTTCGGGGTTGTGGGGGGCTGGAGCCTATCCCAGCTGTACGGGCGAGAGGCGGGGTACACCCTGGACCGGTCGCCAGTCGATCGCAGGGCAACATATACAGACATACAAACATTCACTCTAAGGGCAATCTTAGAGTCACCAATTAACCTTATGAGCATGTTTTTGGTCTGTGGGAGGAAGCCGGAGTGCCCGGAGAGAACCCACGCAAGCACTGGAAGATGCAAACTTCACACAGAAAGGCGAACCGGCGACCTTCTTGCTGTGAGGCACGTGCACTACCTACTGCGCCACCGTGCCGCCCTTCCATAATATATGTAACAGTAAACCTAATGGTGTATTTTTGGTGCCAAAACCTGAGCAAAACTTTTCACGTTAGCCGCATGACAAAGAAGGTCTGGTGTGACGATGTGCCAGTTTGAGATAAACCAAAGCGAATCCCTGCTACCCTCCATATGTCGTCTGGGAGTCATTGGCGATCAACCTATTCAGTCTTTTAAGCATGAGGATGTTGTTATTTTGGCTTTGTTCCTACGCTTACAAAACCAGTTTAAGCAGGATAAAAAGGAGCCCAATCAGTATCTGACTGCGAGTGACAGTACATCCTCTCCAAGGCCTGATTCACTGCAGGCGGTAACACTTGAAAAGGCAACTTTTCCAAGGACAAAAAGGAAACACTTAACATGACTGAGTAGAGCCAATGTGGTCCACAGACCGATTCGGTGGGAAGATTAATTAATTCATCTTTTCTCGACTCCATTGCCTGTCAGGCATCCCTGTGGCACGCTGCGCCTTTATTATTTTGCCATTAATGACAACTCGCTATCAGTCACAAAGAGTTTCTTAACTCTCAGCTGCTTGATTATGAACTGCTCATCTTCCCATCCTCAACAATGAGTAATTGCCTGGGATCAGCTTGGGGAGTCTTTGACAGATGAAGGTTAACAAATGAGGACTTTGAAGTATCTCGTCTAAAAGCGATTAATAACGACTCGACAGCTTGTGTAAGAACAGCAACAGGACAGCTGAGAGATGCTCCCGTGGTCAGCGCAGAAAAACGGGACGTCCGGAGATTGCGACGGTGCTGGCGTGTGCCTGAGGTTCAGCGATTATCATCAATGTCCCAGAGATGCAGGCTAAAGGAAGATGGAGCGAGTGGAAGAGGCAAATGCAGAGAGAGCTTTTTCTACAAAGGCTTAGTAGGGCTGAAAGGAAGCTCTGATAAGGCTTCTAAACGTATAAGTCTTTGCCAGGACTTGCTCTGTGGTGAAAATGAAATCATAACAGACAAGAAAAGATAAGCTATGGAAAAAATTCCCACTTTTATCTTTCAGCCATAACATAATAGAAGCATCAATCTCACCAATGCAGCTATTAAGACTTAAAACACCACTCAAATTAAAGTCTAAACAAGTGTTTAAGAGCGTTTAGGAAAAGCAGAAAATGAAATTAATGGAATTTCTGAGCATTTCTGAGACGTTTATGTGGTGTTTCTGTGCTCCGTTTAGAACTATTGAAAATATTTGAGTTAAGTGGGTTGATAATGACGAGTTACAAACAATTTTCTAAACAATTTTCCTCCAGGTTTTGAACTACTTTTAAGCACGTCTGCGACCACCAGCAGCACCTATTGGAAGGAAAATCATGCTAAATGACAGACTTATCAGAAACGCCAGTCAAAGCCATTGTGGTGAGTGAAGTGTGTCAGAGGCTTCACAGGCTGCTGTCATAATAAAGACAAAATTACAGATTCTGCTATTTTGTTTATTTCAGGAATATTAATTTATTTATTTTGAAATATTATATCATTACAGCAATGTCTAATAGCAGCTACAATGGTGACAATGTGGGTTTTTTCATTATTTAAAGTAATGAGTAAACAGTGAAAACAACATAAAAAATAATTTTCTGAAAATATAAAATATAAATAAGAAGATAACTTATGCATTAAATTGTATATTACATACTGTATACTGTAAATATGTACTTCCATTATCCCTATCTGATGTGTTTAAGATGAGAGTCTGTAATTCATTCACGTGTCATTTTAATAGTTTTAATTTAATGCCTCTTAGATTATATTTTTCATCAAACTATCTACACAATAATCATGTATCCAATTAAGACACCAATGTTCACACTGATCATGTTGTATTTGAAGTTTCTATATACCGGACAGAGTGACTCTCGCCTTTTGTCTGGGCTCTGGATGTATTTTAGTGTTATATTCTGCCACCATTTGCACAATATTTAACAATAAAAGCCCAGAATGACTTTACAAAAGACTCCAGACAGGCCTGAATTAATGCTGTGTGATATTCTTTATGGAATGACCACAGCCAGCTGGGCTAATGTCCTCCAATGCTTTATGATGAGGAATAACTATTAACAACTGTGGCACATTAAGTATATTGGCGGAGAATTACTTGGCATCCACTCTCACTTCAAAAATATCAGTGGATTTCAGCAGAAAATGATAACCAAACGCTAACGTAAATATATGGTTAGCTCACACTGGTGGTGTGAATATTCTCCAAAGCCAGAGAAAGCTGTGGATTTACAAGCGTAATAATGCCTGAGGTTTATGCATCAGCTGCCCAACTCAAGTGTCCCGTCAATTGTGGCTTTGCTGGATAAATGACTGCCCCCTTTGCCACAGAGGAGGCAAAGGAAAATGTCTGACAGTGTGATGATACTAAGCAGAGTGAAAGCAGGGACAGGAACTGTGAAGTATCATTCTGGCTTTCACCACAGAGCTGGTGACTCAGCAGAGGCCGGCAGTGGATTTCAATAAATCAAAACACTAACTGGACTCACGGGGTGGCCATGGCTGAGTGTTTCTCATTACAGCTGGGTAAGTCAACAGAGAGCTGAGTGACAGTTTGGAGAGGAGCCGGGGAATAATCTACACACATTGTAGGCTGTAAGCAACTTTACTGCGGATTCCTTACTTCACCTGTTTTCCCACAATGCATCAACACTCCCCTTTGATTTGTCTCTACTGTAAGCCGGTTTCCGATTTACTGACCACAACAGGTTTGGACTGACTGGACTGACTCATAGGAACTGTAAATGCTTTAGCCAGCAAAGCTGCACTTGGACAAGTTCTGCAGCTGCCAGCCCAGAAAAAAAGCAGCTTAATCACAGAAAAAACTGATTCTGTTTATCAGATTTACTCATTAATATAAGCAGATATGTAAGAATACAAGCTGAACATTAAGCTCTACTAGCTGCATGATGGGTGGAGGGGCATTTCGAAGAGAACTGGCTTGGTCTTGGTCGTCCATTTTAACTGAATTTCACATCCTAAGGAGAGAGAAACCCCACCTTCACCACCATATGTGTATAAAGACCAACATTATACACAGTGGTGGTGTAGGTGGATGATTGGGCACGGCAGGCACTTATGTATATGATTTCAAAATTTGGGGAAAATCGTAGTTTTGGTAAATGCCATCATTGACATCGATTTTTTTGGCCACTTGTTGAACAAGTTAGCAAACAATTTATTTCCCCAGAGGACTCATTAGCATCCATTTAGAGCTATCTTTCTTGCCCTAATGAATGTAAATCCAATATTCCCTTGCAATAATCTGCAATAATCCTTTTAGCTTTGTTTTTCTCTTGGCCACCTGCTAAGAAAAATACATATTTGACTGCTAAATGCTACGCTATGCTCACCAGCTAGTGGCTAACTGGGTCTGTTATGAGAGGTTATGAAGGTTGATTGTGAGGTACCGGGAAATGGAGGTGAAGTGGAGAGGGGATGGTGGCTGGCAGAGGCCGGTGACTGGTGAGCATGGAGAGAGGGGAAGTGTGGCATGCAGGGGTTAGCTTGGAAGTTAGAAGATGATTGGTAGGCAGGCAGGTTATCCTGGGGCATAAGACAGGTCAGTTACACAAAACACCCTCACTAGAGATATAAAGTGTGTTGGGCTGAAGGGTAAGTACCACTGTGGTACCAATGATCTGGCACCAAGTGGGAGGGTAAGCCAGAGGCTGATACCGCCAAGAGCGATGTGCTGATGGACAGCAGGTGGCAGGTTCTGCAGGTGTGCCTCATCAGCAGGGATCCAGGAGCTGGAAGGGTGAGGCCTGGTCTACACAGGAGTTTATTAAAACAGGGTTTTTGTACTTTTGCTCTCAAAAGAAATTTTTAAAAATCCACATAAACTCTGCTTAAAAAAATATATGTCTATTTGAAAAAGCAAAAATACAATGGAAGGGCTGTTAAGAGCGTGCCAGACTGCCAGGAAGGTGGCGCTATACCTTGAAAAAAAGCTGTTAGCAGTTGGCTCCAAATGGGTCTCGTCCAAAACCGGCAAAGTTGAAGTCTGGTTGTGGGATCTGGATTATGTAGCGACGACTGTCTGAGCTCATTCTAACGCCTCTGCTGCTCAGTATAGTGGAAGGGTAACTGTGCATTTAAGTGTGAACATGCAAAAAGTCCTGTTGGCAACGCTGGAACCGGCACTGTTTTGGCCATTGCACAAAACTCAGAAAAGGAAACTCAGGAAAGGTTTGGTTTCCAGAGCTCACTGTGTGAGGAAAACAACAGAAAACTGTTGACAGTGAACATTTTGCAGACACATTCAGTAAATATTTCCTCATTGTGCTGACAAAAAAACTGCATAATATTGCGTAATATTCCATGCAAAGTGTATTTGCTAGTGCTAATTTGTTCAACATGAAAAGAAAGGGAAGGCAGGGCAAGAAAGAGTTGTGCTGAAATAGGAGAATAATATGTCTGGAATTGGCATTCAACACTGTACAGCATCACTGCAATGTCTTGGACTTTGTCCCTCAGTAATGGTCATAACTGGGACAGGCTTTGGGTTAAAGGTGTCTCCAGTTCCCCAGCGAGTGTCAACTTCTCTCAAAGTCTCCTGGAACGACACACTAAACCCTTAATTGCTCTGAGTCTCAGAGCTTCCTGGCTGACTCTCCACACTCCACCACACTCTCCGTCTCTGGTGACTGTCATACATATGCAGATAAACTATGTATTGTACGTGTTTTATGGATGTGTGCAGAGCAGGTGATATACGCTGAAAATAAGTGGATTTTTGTTTGTTGCTGCATCTGATAACACATAAACAAAGTCAATCAATATATCTGTTTATTAGTGTGGTAATTGTTAAATTAAAACGCATTCAATTAAAATTCTACAGCCATGGCTTAAAATGGTGCCACTATAAGCAGCATCTATCATTACAAACCCATATTGAACATGCTTTATTGATACTGACCCGCATAATAAACCACACGACATAAAGTAATACTGTCTTGCCTTTCAGCACTGACAAAATCTATTCCTCTCCATAACTTATGTGAATACTGTGAATGCCATTGGTGGAAGCAAACAAGATTACAAGCTCTACTTATGCAAGCAAACATAATTAACGTGCACAGAATCTGACAGTGCACCTGTTACAGTCCTAAAAACCTACCGTGCCTGAGGAGTAAATCTGCTGCTGATCCGTTTTCTCTATAATGATGCGCCATCCAAAATTGTACAAGTGTCTCATTGTTTCACTTTTGTGTTAAAAACCAAACATTTTCTTTAAATATTTCCACACACACCGCAGTGACCGAGCCCGATCTCTCGGTTTCACCTCTTATTTTTTGTGAAGCTCCAGTGAATCTTGTCCTCTGTGCTCATGGACCTGCATCCTAAGTGGCCGCTGAGTTTGAGTGCACATACATAGAGCTGTGTGTGTGTGCGTCTGTGTGTGTGTGCGCGCTCAACACTTGACTATAATGAGCTCGTGAAATCTTCCGGACTGCTCTAATAGCTGCATTCTAAGCCATACCCCTGGGCTAAAGGGTCGCGTTGCGTCGGTGGGAGCCGAGGCGAGCACCAGCGCCTGGCAGCCTGCAGCCAAGCCATCCATCAGCACAGCTTAGGCCATCGCTACTGCTCAGCACCGTGGCAGAGGCGCGGGCTGACACACACCGCCCCGGCTGGAAACGCAGAGACAAATCGCACTTATAAAGTACATGTTGAGTTTCATTATCTAAGAGCAGCATTCAGAGGGCGAGAGAGGAGGCGCAGCGGGAGCGACGCGCACGCACAGCCAGTCGTATTATACTCTGACATTTCAATATGCTCCAAAAATATCTGCAATTACTTATCTCGCCTTAGATTAATAGACGCTTTTATCGCTGGTTACTCAAGCTATTAGCAGTTTGGACATCCAAGGAAGAGGGTTAATTTCAAAAATAGAAAACATAGATCTGATCTGCGTGTGTAAATGTATTACCTATGTGATGGATATTTGGGGAGACGAGTTCCTCAGTGTTACGGGCTACAACCCGCATCAGTATGGCTCTGGAAATGCCAAGCTCATTAGCATCAAGCGGCCCGGCTTGATGAAAACTAAGCCGTGATTTCAGAGGAAGCTGATATGAGAGAGGAGGATTAGCAGCCTGTCAGCATGCCGGAGGAGAATTCAGACAGAGCCCCGCGAAGCTGTCGGTGGCATCAAAGTTCATCTTTATTAAAGAATCTAATGAGGATTTGCAAATACAGCCTCAAATAAATCACACATGATCAATGTAGCGGATACAAAGTTGTTGTGGTTTTTTTTTTGGTCTCACAAAGAAAGTCTGACTCTGACTCATGGCCTCAAAGTGGAAATATTCTGCTCGATCCCCACTTTGCACAATCATAATTTCAGACAAGTTCACGTTTCCATTGAGCATAACCGTTGGCCCGTAAATAGCACGCGCACTTGTGATTAATTTCCGGGAGGTATTACAAAGCTCATCATGAAAACGACACGCGCATCTCACAAGATTTCAGCGTGGTGCTGAGCAGTCAAATCCTTTGTTTCTGAACTCTGAGAGCTCATGTCACCTCACGTAAAACAGTTGATGCAGTGAATCATTAAAAAGCTATAAAACCAGAGGCAAATCCAGCATTTAATGCACATTTTCCTCAAGACAGAGACTTCAGCCTCTGTGGCCAATACATATTGAATATGAAAAGACAGCAGAGGCAATTAGAAAGGAAGAGGTTTTTATTTCCAGTGTTAATCAGCATTTTTATGTATGGCTTGTTAAATAAGGTGGTCAATTCATAATGCCTCACATAAGGGTTAACAAAAGAGCTCTACCACAGGTATACAAATGCTTAATCCTTCAGAAATAATCAGATAAACCTCCACGTAAAATAATTCCTCCTCTTGTAGCCTGAATAATCCTTTAGTGTGACAGCAGGAGGACGGGAGCAATGGCCATTGATCGTAGCAGTGATTGTAAGGAGGCACTGGATTGAGTCAAACAATCGCCCGCAATTACATTGATTGGATGAATCTCCAATAGAGCGCCACGGCTAAACAAAGAGGAAGCAGCCGGAGACCGGAGAGGACAGTGTGAGGTGATAAATGATTCACTGTGTATTCTGCACCTGTAATTTTGTTTGACAAGCTGATGAGACTGCACCGCGTGCCACACTGCATGCTAATATACGTCATGCACACTGTAGGCCTGACTGCCTATTAGAAGCAGTTAACACATAATTTGCTGAGAGTTGGGAAGAAAGTGTATTGCATGTGAAACGAGGAGTCTTTGATGAAGACGGGGCCGGCCTCACCCCGCTAGTGTTTAATTAGACGTCAAGACGTCGAAGCAGCCCCACATTATAAGACTCCCCATGTGCGAGGAAAGGGAAAACCCTCTGACAGCTTACATCTGGATGAAAATGACCTACTCGGCGAATAATTCCATGGTTGCATCCCAGCTTCCCCACACTTCTTCATCGCTCACATCTGTGCTAACGTGCTCTCCGTCCAGAAATCATACCCTGTCGCCCTCCTCCAAGTCTGACAAGACTGACTGTCTCCCTCTTATTTTGTTTCATTCCTTTCCCATACATCTAAATCCTTCCATCTGGACGGGAGATGTGCATGATGATGATTTATGCCAGTTGTGAGGACGGGCATCCAGAATCTTAGCACTCCGCAAGCTGGTTTGTGTTCAATAGTGGATAAACTGGTGGACCATTTTTCTAAGCTTTAACATCTTGCAAGCCCTTCAGAGGCTCTCATGTGTATAACGAGATTTAAAAAAACGGCTGAATGGTGATATTGTTTTTCTTCTGCTTTGTTTTAGGGTTTTTAGGAGGAACACAGTAAAGGCATTGTAGTAGAGTAAAGGTGTCCTGGCTGCAAGACAACAGAGTAAAATAGCCTCTTAGACGAATGAAATCTGGGAATAGTTACTTTATTTCTCGGTCTACCGACGAGTAGAGGCTTGCATTGAGCCCTGATTGCTCCCAATCTTTAAGCTAACCATTTATATCTCACCTCACTACATTTTATTAGCAAAGAGCAACATACAGTCGCAAACGTTAGCATGCTTATCACTTCTACTGCCCCATTTTGCTATTTGAAATGACTAGCATCGCCGGCGAGCGTTGATTCAGCAAGTAGCCTAGCTCGACCGAAAGCCAAGTTAAACTTTAGCCTGTCATCTGTCTGATCAGTGGCGTTGCTAGAGTCTCTTGGGGCTCCAAGCAAGACATCTCTGGGGCCCCCAACCCACCCATGCACGCCGCAAAAATTTGGTTATTGCTCACATAAATGCACAATTTCCGGGACATTTGAGATGAATAGATAAGTGGTGCTCAAAGTGAGGTCCAGGGACCATCAGAGGTCCCTGAAAGCCCAGGCCTATCAATAATCCTTGTTGTAAATAAGTGGCCGGGGCCCCTCTAGTGACCGGGGGCTCCAAGCAACTGCCTGGCTTGCCCGTCCGCACGCCCCGCCCCTGCGTCCGATACGTACGTGGACAAAAATTGCTTGCTAGCAAAAGAAACTTGTGTCACAGCAGTTTTATGAGTTGGAAATTATCGTTGCTGCAGTTGAGACAGTTGAGACTTTGAAGAAGCTGCCTGTTGCCAAATGTCTCACTAGCAACTACATGTTTTATTATCTGTTTTTGGAACAATGTTTTTGTGATCTGTTTAGAGAGTGTGAGTGGTTGAAAGCTGCATTTATTCCACTGCAATATATTATTTTCCACTGCTGCTAATATAAGTAAGTGATAGAAGCTGTCATATATTTTCAGTTGTACTGTTGCTACTGATCATGTTTATCCAGCCGTGGAATACATATGGAGATCTATTTACTTTAGGCTGAATATTTTGTGTTTATCCTGCAGTTCTACTCATCGGTTCTCTTGTATAGGGACATACACTAAACAACAAGTGAACAGGGGAGTGTGTTGAATGGTGTGGTGAGAGTATTCAATAAATATCTTACGCATAAGGTTAATGCCACGTGCCCGACCGTGACGTTTGAGGCTATTCAGCACAAGGAACCAGATCACTTGAAGGTCATAGAGAATCAGTTACTTCAGTGTCAATACTTTAAGCACATCAGCGTGAGAAGTTCTGTGTCAAAATTCAAGTATGGTGGGCAGAGGCTGCAGCTGTGGTTTCAATGCGTGAGGTACTTTCAGTCAGCATTTCATACATCATGTTGTTCGTCATATTTTCAGGCTCGAGCTGCAGGTCTTGAACATCAACGAGGCTTTGACTCAGAAATGTAGAGTTTCTGCTTTCCCAGCAAGCAAAACGTGATCATGGTTCCAAAATGAATCTTCAAGTTTTATTTATTCAGAACTTCACGGAGGATTTGAAATTTAGTTTGTGGATTCAGTGTTGAATTCAGATCAGGCCTGAGCTGAATTCAGCCTGTAAAAAAGATCAAATAAGGTCTCATATTTTTAAGTTTAATTATTTATCATATGCATGTTTTCGCTTTTTGTATCTTATTTAATTACCCACAAAACTAATTACTTCATTTTATACAGTTGCCAAAACTTATGTCGTGACATGAAAAAACAATGAAAAGTAAGTTCATAAAGAATCTGATAAAAGTCTTTCTTGATGGTCCACAGATTCAAACATGCTGTTTGAGGTCAGTTGATCAGTCAGTTAAAACTGTGCTGAGGCCAGAAACAAACTTTGGGTTGTAATTTTTCACCCAGTTAAAAGCCCATTATCTTAGCCTCTGCGCTCTGCCATGCGCCCACTCTGCTCCGCTTTGCCTTTTCTGACACATCAGATTGGATGTTAGCGGGAGAGATGTGTGGAGCACACATGGTGGCAGATACTTTGAATTACAAAGCAAAAGCTGTTTTGGTTTGCTGTGGGAGCAACAGTTTCCTTGGATTGAAAATGATATTTAAAAAAAAAAAATGAAAAATAAAAAAACCCATGCTGTAACATTTGTACACTTTGCTTCCAATTTCCAAGCGAAGTGGATGAAGCTGGCACGTTTATAAAGCATCTACGATTACTGCAAGTGCACAAGCGATGCCCACAACAACTGCTGGCCGCACCGAGCCCGTTTGGCAAAGCCGAACGCTAACGCCTCATCAAGTCCCATTAATGCACTGGCAAGACAATAAAGAAACAGACCAACCAACCTCATGCATTTACACTGTTTCCTCACAATGTCACTGCTAATTTTAACAGAAAAGTTTTGATGGGAGTAAAAGGTTATTTTAACTGAAGTTTGTCCAACAAAAAGCTGCATTTATTTTGGAACCTTGCAGTCCAAATCCATTATTAATTTGTCCTTTTTGGGCGAGCAAAGGAAACTGGAGAAAAGTCTCAACGTTTGCCCTGTAATCACAATTAAGGTGGATTAGAGGACAGACTATGCAGCACACACTGTAGTACATTTTGCATGGAAATACATTGGCATTTGCACAGTACAAGGTTTTTGACAAGTTGTTGAAAATTCAACCATCTGAGGCAAAACTGCTTGTCAAGCTCTGCAGTCAGTGGAGTAAACCCTGGATGCATAGATGGATCTAAAATCACCCTTTTTCTCACTTGCAATATCTTTGTAACAAAAATATTTCAGCACTTCATGTTTCAGGTATTCCTCAAATATACTGTTTTTGACGTCCAACCCCAATTCATTGAATAAACCCCGAAATAATTCTTCTGTTCGCAGAGCTCTGGCATGGCTTATTTTACTTACGATGGGTCTTGAATTAGTGCTGTCAATCGATTAAAATATTTAATCGCGATTAATCTCATGAATGTCATAGTTAACTCGCGATCAATCGCAAATTAATCGCACATTTTTATCTATTCTAAATGTCCCTTGAATTATCATTTTAATACTCTTATCAACATGGAGAAGTGAATAGGTTTGCTTTGTGCAAATGTTTTTTATTGAAAACAACAACGTGTAGTGTTTTATTTCACACTGACATTCTCACTTTGAGCAGTCATTCACATTTGAAGCAAAATCTCACACAATTTAACACTGTCAATAAACAGATGACAAAAAAATAAATACTTGGTTACAAAAAAGCCCCTTCAACAACCCTTTCTAAGGGATCAAAACAGGGTGATACAAGATAAAATCACAAAGTGCACATCACTGTAAACTAGGACTCAGCCTATAGTGCAGTTAAACATGGCTTAAACTTTCCTTTCTTAAGTTTCCTTTGAACATACAAGCAGTCAGACTGTACTGCTCTTCTGTTTATTCACCAGAGGCTGATCAACCCAGCCTCTTATTTCTCTCCAGAAAGAATGAACATTACTTGGTTATGGCTGCAGTAAGCTTGTTCTTAGTTGCGGTGTCCATATGCCTCTGTGGAAAGCCATCCATCGTCGCCTGGTTTTGACAAGGAGGCGGCGGAGAATTCGCATTAGCCGTGTGTTTGTCCATCGAGTGGTATTTCAGACTGGATGTGCTACAGTGATAACTCAGTTCACACCAACAATACACACAGATAACTTTGGTCTTGTCAGTCGACCCATCTGGTAACTTTCTGAAACTAAACTTTCCATTCAGAATCTTGTTTGCATCCATTTCTGCGTTTCGCGCTTGACATCCACACAAACCAGTAACCTACTCTTTTACAGCTAGCAAGCAGGCGAGACCAAACACGTGCGTGGAGCGTGCCTATTGTTTTGTTTCCAGTTTACTATTGGATCCTTAAAAAACTATAAGTTCACTAGGTCACAAAGAGCGTTAATCTCGCAATAAAAAAAATGACGCCGTTAAAGTTGATTTGCGTTAACGCGTTAATAACGCGATATTTTTGACAGCACTAGTCTTGAAGCTTATAAAAAGCACCATGCACACTTGATTTTCATTGGAGGGGGTCTTTAAATGACAAGTTATTGCAACCTTTAAATAAACCTGGTGTGGAATTCAAATAATCATTTGGAGCAGGGTTCATAAAATCAACACTAAGAAACTTACACCTACAAAGTGATAGAAGCCGAGTGGTGAGTGTTGTTCTTCTCTCCATGAGGAGAATTATGAGCAAAACTGTGCCTGACAGAATACTGTTACGCTCACTGATGCAGCATTTGAGATAAAATTAAGAATTTAACAGTCACAGAGCTGTTTGACACGTTACAAAAGCTTGACGTGTCCTCCAACAAATATGGAGACTGTCACACTCACGTATTGTCAAATCTTACAGTTCCATTCAAGACAAAATATAAAGGATCACGTGTCTGGAAATGTACAAGTGGAAGAAAACCCACAGGTTGTGCTCCGATCCAGGCACAGCTGAGGCTGCTTGTGCAGAATGATCCTGTTTCTAATTAAATTTAATATGGTGATACACGTAAGAGAGTTCAACAGCCTTTGAATGCACTGACATGTTCCTTCATTTAATTTATGCTGTATTAAATATCACAGGAAGAAACCTCCCTGGAGCAATTAACCTGCAGCACCACATCAGCCATCACAACTGTATCAAATTCATACATCTTTAATAAGCAATGCCATAAGTGAACACTTTGCTCTCCTTGTTTTGTGTTTGTCCACTTTCGCTGAACGCCAGTAACTCCGACTTAAAATGTCACCTGAAGCCAATTATGATCAAGATTTAACAGACTCTGCCAGCCCTAACTCTACACTTCTTTCCTGATGTTTATTCTTGACCCACGTCCTTTTGGATAAATCGTCTCTGTCTCTGCTAATGAACGTAACCTGGACCTGACACTTGAACTGCGAGCAGACGGTTTCTCAATGAGGAGCATGCACGGCTCCAGTTTGAATCAAATGTTGGTGCGCTGGGTTTTACCCTCCACACACTGAGAGCAAAGCACCAAAGCAAAAGCATTTGGTAAATTATATATATGAGTAACAATTATTCCACTGCTGAAGACACATAAGAGCTGCCTGTACAGAGCTGTTTAAGCCACTCCCTCCAAGGACAATAAAATGAAACTATAAATGCAATGAACATACAGCAAATGTAAGTTTAATTAATCATAATGTCCTCTGGCAAACAGAGATCTCAGTTTATCTGTTTGCTCCCGTTTAAGGACCATACTGGACTAATTAATTTCTCTCCTTATCTCTCTGTGTCTCTTTAGATAAACTCAGTGCAGCCCACCTATAAGCTGCTATGCTAATCAATCTTTTGGTCTCTTTTGTCCGTCCAAAAAAGGAAAAGAGAATCCATCTAAACCACTTTTGTCAGTGTTTAGTTTGGAGCTGCTTGAGTATCCCATCATTGTAAAAAAAACCTCGGCATTGTTGTTGTGAAGTGTGCTGGCAGCTTGTGTTTGCAGCGGAAAACAAAGAGAAAGGGACCGGCAATCAGAAGTTCAGGTAAACTTTGCTTTTACTTTAACACACTCGCAAGAGGCGAACTGCAGATGAGTTCACTGTCCTTAAAGTTAATATGAGAATAGCCAGGCGTGAGTCAAAATCCTAGAAAAATATCTGCAATAAGAGCAGGAACATTAGCGAAACAAACAAGCAGACACAAAAAATGTCCTTTAGACTAATTTTGGCAGCTTTTCAATGCCTGAGGTTCATTTTCTTTCAATAGTTTCTAAGACAGAAATAGATGAATAAAGGGGCACATGTCAAGACAATGCTGAGGGCAATGAAACAGCATACTTTAGATTATTTCATATTCATCATTATTGCCAAGATACTAAAGATCAAAAGCCGGAGGAACATCACAGTGCCTTTAGCCTGGAACTTCAAATTTGGACACAAACTCTGAACATTAAAGCTCTAATTTTCTTGCCACAGTGCAGATTCTGTCAGGAAAATAAGTAACGTGAATGTACAGTGCTGTTACTCAGTGTTTGAATATGTTTTCAGATTAAATGCCAAAGTAGATTCAGTGGCTGCGCTGGAGGAAAAATCGGGGCGTTGTTAAAGTCGGACACATCGCTTGGGCACCATTGATATCTGCTATGAATCTGTCCCAAATTTCATGACAATCCATCATGTAGATGCTGAGATAGTTCAGTCAGGACCAGAGTGGTGGACCAACATTAGCACTCCTGGAGCTATGCCACCACTGTGGCTAAAAACCTCATATTTCAGCTTTTCAGGAGAAATGATGAAAGAAACACTTAAAAAAAATCAAACCTGAGCAGGACTTTGGCTCTCAGTATATATCAACTTGAAGAGAGTGCCTTGCTTGACGTGAGTATTTCATCACTGCGCCTCGCATTGTTGCCTTTCTGTTATTGTCCCGCTGTAGAAGCATCAGACAGCGGCGGATTTAAGGGTAACATCTCAGATCTCAAAGTCCTTCAACAGAAACAAGACCTACCGCCTGACAAACTTCTGGAAAACCTCTTCAGAGTTTTAGCCCTCCCTCTGACAGCCAATCACAATAAAGGATGGCTAGAAAAATAACCTTTTTTTATGGAGGAGAAAGAACTCAGCCTGAAAGTGAAAGTCAATGCAGTCAAAGGAAAAAGAATCATGACCAAGAAGGCCAAAAACATGCTGCCACGGCACTTTAAATGGATAATTTGCCATGAATGAGTGCAGCTCTGCAGGTTAGCCTTCTGTCAAGGTTAGTGAGAAAATCAGCATCAGTTAATTATGACTGGTTAAACACCTGCTATTAGTGTAATGTTACCATAGCTACATCTCTACTTTTGTGTTTGCATTGAGCCGATGACTGAAGCATTGGACTTTACTGTAATGACATTTAATTACAGCGTTTGCTGTATTCAGATCTATTATTCGCTCAAAAAAGAACTTTTATACAAAATGGCAATGGATATTAATGTGCTTTTAAAAGTAGATTTGTAACACAATGCATTTAACTTTACACAAGTGAGACATGGAGTCATATTGATGGTGATGATGGCTGATGTTTTGTCTACTACAATTTTGGACTTAGCAGCACGGTGGTGCAGCAGGTAGGTCACCGGTTCCATCCCCGGGTCAGGCGGGGCCTTTCTGTGTGAAGTTTGCATGTTCTTCCCGTGCTTGCGTGGGTTCTCTCTGGGCACTCCGGGTTCTCACAGACCAAAAACATGCTCATTAGGTTAATTGGTTACTCTAAGATTGCCCTTAGGTGTGAGTGTGAGAGTGAATGTTTGTCTGTCTCTATATGTTGCCCTGCGATCGACTGGCGACCGGCTCAGGGTGTACCCCGCCTCTCACTCATCGACAGCTGGGATAGGCTCCAGCCCCCCGCAACCCTGAAAGGGATATGCGAGTATAGAAGATGAATGAATGAATGAATTTTGGACTCAATCCAGTCTGTGTCATCACTCCCACGTTGATGCAAATTTTCAAATATAGCAGAAATGACAAGTTTACTCTGAACTGTACCTCCATCCTTTTAAGGTGCAGTCACTGTTAGGTTGCTGAAATTAGTCGACATTGCAATGAAGAAACAGAATGCTACAGTTCAACGTTGTCCATTTGCCTACAGAAATATAAGACATCAAGAGTGCACCCATCTATTTTTAACCACAATCCCCCCGAAAATGTGTAGCATTATAACCTTCATATATTAAAGGCTTGAGAGGCACTTGTGGCTTTTATATAAGCCAAATATTACCCATCAGTTGCATTACAGTATCATTACCATGGACACAGAGCAACATGAGAATCCCAGTGTCCAACACTCGCTCACTTCTAACCTCTGATTTGGCCCACAAGACTCGTGAGAGAAATATTTGTATCTTTGGCTCGCAAGATGTTCAAATCCCCCCCAACTACATGTTGACTTTGGCTCTTCGCAGAGTCTTGGGAGCTCGCAAGCTTCGAGCTGCCCATGTTAAGAGCCACTGAGACTCAGCCATATGGACCCGTCAGACAATGAGATGAAAGCTGCAAAGCAGTGCAGACCAGGGTGTTGATTCTCAGCGGATCAATGGTGCTGGCTGCCATTCGGTGTTGTGAACATATCATGGGGCTTTAAGTTCTGAAAACAGATGGACCTCTTTGCTGAATACCTGCTGTTCCAGCTCAGGTTTCCAGAGTGATGACCTGAAATTCTGATGCACTGATTATTCAGCAATTTCATTTTAAATGCCAGTATAGATGGCCGTTTCCTTCCGTGTGGAGCGGTAGAAATGTCAGATTTAATGCTGCACTGAAAACATCTTCACCGACTTGTGGAGACACTCAATGCAACCACCGAAAAAAAAAACCCCATCTGAATTGCAAACATTGTTTTTGTCCCTTCAACGAACTTGCATTTTAATTTCATGATTTTTCCAGATTTAATACCCACATTATAAATATTTCAGCTCAAATTTTGTTTAAGTGTATCCATGTGGGCATGTTGTCAAAAGCAGCAGGACAACAGAAATCTAATATGAATAAGATTCAATGTGAATAAAGCAGCATTGAGGCCTCTCAGTGCAAACTGCATAATCCAGCAGTCCCAGGAGCCGCTCTGGGTTGAATGAGGTAAAGATCTGCATAGAGTTGTTAAATCAATTAGTCAGAGCCTGGCCTAATAATTGCAATATAACCAGATGATTTCCAGCTCTCTCGGCCCGCTCTCCATCTTTCTCTTTGGCTCTGTCATACCTACAGGTATTTGAAAGGGGGCTGACTCTCAAAGGGAGAGGGAGAGAGTGGGAGAGAACGAGGCAGACATGTCATTGGTGCTGGAACATCAGGGCCAGTCTGTTAGGGCTGTCTCCCTCTGTCACAGTCTCAGCCACTTCTCTGTTATCTGCGCTGAACACATGTCCACCAGTGCTATTACACACTGACTGCTAATGGAGCATAAGACTGAGGTGGACCTCCCATTCACTGCTGGCTCCACCGCTGCCTCTCCGACTCGACTGCCGTTCTTGGCCGACACGCAGAGAGAGAGACACAAATATACACGCAAACAAGTTCTTGAAAATCACACATTTTCTATGAATTATAAATGTACTCCAGATTTGTTTTGGTTTTTTTCTTTTTTCAAATCAATGACAAAGCGCCCTTATTTCACTAGTGGAGGAAAAAAAAAAAAAGATTATTTCCACGGAGATGGACGATGGACTGCTTTGCTGCAGGCAAAATAGCTGTAATAGAAATGGTAATGTCCTCCCTCTATCTGATCACGTTCGGTTTGAGATGCATTCTCCGGGTGGCAATTTGAGTTATAGGCCTTTCCCATTTCCTTCCCCTCTGTCTTTGTGGCTGCTCCTAATAACACGGTGGGCTGCTGAGAGAGGACTGTTTAGAGCCTGACAGAAAAGCAACTCGTTGAATTTGATGGCACTCTTTGATCTTTCACAACCAGCACGCATGCTCACACACACACACACACACACACACACACTGAACTGAAACACACACAGGAGAGCACATTTATTTTCTCTAATCCTTTTCATGGTGCTGCGGGGCTGGAGTCTGTCCCAGTATGTACTGGGCAGAAGTCAGGGAAATACCCTGGACAAGTTGTGAGTACATAAGAGGGCGAACAGAGATAAACAGACACATTCTTATGGGCGAGTCCTTTTCTTTCTCCTCTGCTTTCTCTCCTCATTGTTTTTCTTATGCATTAATTCAATTAAACGTGTTACTGTAATGTGGGGAGAAGCTGGAAATACATGGCATCCATGCCAACTCCACAGAACCTTCTTGCCATGACTGTATATCGAGGAAGAAAAGAAGTGGATTCATCAGTCAGTCACAGCTAGAGCCGATACCCAATCTGTTGCCTCAAAATTCTGTTTATACCGCTTAGTGGTTTTGCCAGAAATGTTATTAAGTTCTTGTTTTTTCCAGTTCAGGAGGTGCTGAGTACTACAAAAGTCACAGTGAGGTGGTCAGGGTGGATGTTAGGCATATCAAAAGCAGGACATCAGGGTTCAGGTCCAGGCATGTGTTCGCTCTGGTCCAGATCAGCTGATGACTTGGTGAACTTGGTGAGTTTTGAAACTGATCCCAGCTCACGTTTGACAGGTCACCGATCAGACAACCATTCACAGCCGCCAATCATCCTGCATGTGTTTGGACTGTGGTAGTAAGCCGGGACACCTGGAGAAAACCCAGATCCAGCGTCAGGTTTGAACCCAGGACCTCGTGAGGCAACACCATGCCTTGACCAAGACCACCATCTTTCCCTGACGTCAACCCTAACCTTGCTTTGACAGCCTAGATGAAACCATAAAAATGAACCATGCTTTAGTTTGCCACAAAAGAATATTCCAGGGAAAACACATTAAACACATTACCTCGTCAGTCGGTGTTTTGCAGATATGTTCAGTGCATTTACTGATTTTACAGATTTTCTTCATTCAAAACGTCATCTAATTACGTTGATACGAAAAGGCAGTCATTTTCTTTTGCAATTTCATTTGATTTTGCAAATTAGTTGTATATAAACATAATTTTAGGAGACCGTGTTGAATATGGAAGTACACTGAAAATACAGTAAAATAGGGCCAAATTAACAAAGTTTTGTTTTGCAACTGTAGCTCATGTGACGATTCGAAGAAAACTAATAGTAGGAAGCCAAAACCTGCAGCATCAGATGCCTTACGTGTACATGACTTTGGTCATTTACCTTTTAGTATATTGGTTAAACAAGCGATATGAAGTCCTACTATATATTCCAGGACATGCAGTTCTCAGTATTCCTGTTTTGTGCCATCCAACAGATGCTAAATCCTACGAGAACTATATGGTCTTAATGGACGAGTGTCTCTTACTTGTTATTTGTAAATTAGCTCCTGTATAGCACTTGTATTTGTACTTTTTTAATGTATAGATACTTGTGTGCATGTGCATATATTTGCATACTTATACAGATACAATGACCTTTTCACTAAACCCAGCAGTTGGTTGACAAGTTCATTGAACACACCTTCGTCCTCTAACTACCTTTGTCCTGATTGGCCTGATAGAAACCTTATTCAAGTCTCTAGACTGACGATCTGTAAACTGCTGACGATGGACGCGTTCAGTTCTTTAACATTTGTCACAAATGTGACACAAGGAATCAAACCTTACCTGTTTTTGTAAAGCAGCTTGGTTATTTTCCGGCTTGCAATCACAAGTTGCAGTAAACGTCTGCTAATCACAGCGACTAAAAAAGGATTTGAGGAATCATAGAGGATCATGAGGCATCACATTCATCACACTGTTTCAGAATTATCCACCGTGCCACAGAGAGACCACAGAGGGCAATAGCATTAAACAAAAGGCAGAGAGGAAAAAGAAGACTTAGTGGATGACAGTGACCAATGAGCACCACTGCACCCTCGGGCTGACCCCTGAGTCCATTTAATCTGGTGTTCCTTACTTTCTTATCACCCCAAAGTACAGGCCGAGAATGCACTCAGAAAATCTACTAAACCAGATCAAAAAGTCCATGTTTTACACAAACTAACTTTCCAATAGTTGTCAGACTTAATCAAAAAGTGGCAAAGAAATGATTGCTAAAAAAAAAAAAGACAAGTCTTTCTGGTGGATTTTGAGAGACTTTGTGTTGACTGGAAGACGAGAGAAAATGAGGAGTTTGGATTTGAAAACATCTGCTGTGACTGGAAAAATAAGCAGAATATTAGATGCAAGAATAGAGACAAGAATTATAAATATTTTCAGCTGCTGTGTCCTCTAATTAGTCGACTCTGCCATGGGAATGTGAGAAAAATGCAGTCTGGGGGTCAAAGGAGGGCCCCGTGCTTCTGACCAGTGACTGTGCTGACAAAAATCAATGGTGAGGCCACTGTCAACCATTTCTCAGCATTACTATGAGCTACCTGCAGATTATCTTCAGGCCAAACAACACAGCTCGTACACTATTAATATTGATGTACAATACAATGTTTTGGGAGGAAGACGTGAGCTTCGGGCTGCTTTCTTCGACGCTGGTGTTAACTCAGGCAAGCTGCAGCACAACAAAGCACAACTGTTGGTTTTTCATACATAAGCCTGAAGACTGCTGAACATTTGAGGTGTGTCATAGCAGAAAATCAAACCTCATGAATCATAATCAGGACCCGCATGAAGGGGAATGAGTTTCATGCAATGGAGTCATAAGTGAATACTCCGGTGCCGAACCTTTGAATGTTTGTCCACATCGAAGATTTTCAGCGGTTTCAATCTGCTGTTGTTCTCACTGACAGCTAATTTCCCAGCTGGAAAAGTAACAGAGACGATCTTTTTCCGCTTTGCAGGCGGAATTAAGAATGGGGGCATTATCTTTCAGTGCCGGGGCTAGAAAATAAGAAATTAATGGGCCCAAAAGAACAGACAAGTTTGGATAAGACTATAGGTTGACATGTAGGTTGTTTTAACTCAAAGTAAGAACTCCTAAAACTCCTAAAGGACATGCGGTTTGCTTGCAGCTGCAAGACTACCTGAATCCAAGGAACAGGATTCATTTAAAGTGATTCAAAATGTTTTTGAAGGAATTTTGACTGTAATTGGTCCATTGTCTTTGTTTCATGCCTGCAGCTGTGCAGTTGTGCTGCTGCGTGTTATGGCCAGGACTCAATGAGTACAGCTCAGTGAGGTTAAATGAAAAAATAAGGATATCACAAACATTAAACCTACTAAAATCAGTATTTTTATACACAGATAATTATCAGTTCGCCTCAGCTCTGCAGAGCTTTTTTTAGCTCATCTTTTGGTTTTTCAGCCCACTCGCTCATCAGCGTTGTTTTTGGCCGCAGCACTCAGCAGTTTTCGGCAAAATCTCACTAAAAACTCACTAACTGTTCAGCAAATGGACAAAATTAGCGACTAGCTGGTGAACACAGTGGAACATTTGGCAGCTAAGGAACCAGATATTTCCCAAAGGAGTTGGTGGAGAACAAACCAAAGCCAAAAAGGTGAACACTGGACGTACAATCGCCAGGCGACTCTGAATGAGTGCTAGTGTTTGCAAACACATTGTCCATATCAACTCAAAGGGTGATAATATATGAAATGGTGTGTTTATAGCTTGTTTTCTCTGCATTCAAGTGGCCAGAAAATCAATAATTGCAGGTTTAAGTTAGCAACTCTTACCTCAAGCTTCTGTGCTGACTGAAAATGACAGGACTGATAGGTCAGTCTCTCAAAATGAATGTCTGAATTATTCAGTCTGATTGTTATAAGCACCATTTGACTGGCGGGGGTTAATTCCATTAGGTATTTATGCAAATAATAGCCAAACATTGCTTCCTACAGCTCGACGATTGCTAACCTAAAAGCCTGTGTTACTACTGGTTATCGATTGTCTTTGTCTGTTAAACATCATCAAAGCAGGAAATGTGTGAAACAAGCATTTTCTACTACAGTTACCAGCTTTTCCATCACAAAGTAAATCTAACAGACACATCCTCGTCCTTTGTTGTGACTCATTTGCCGTCACTATAAACGCGACTTCATTGGAACAATTTCAACATGTATCAGTGACTCAGGGAAATTCTCCAGAGACAGTGGAGGAATAATTACCATTTCTATTCCTGGGTGAACGGTAAAGCGGCCGTTCAGGAATTCTCAAGTGGCCCACCAGTGCTGAGAGCCAAAATGCTCGAGCTTTAAATGTGATAAGGCAGCAATTGATTTGCATGATCCACTTATTATGTTCATACTCACTACATTCTGAAACTCAAGTCACTTTGAGACGGAACTGAATGAATTTCTTGTCTCTGCAGAGGAATTAATCAACCTTTTGTATCTTGCTTTTTGAGAATATGCAGAAAAGAAAAGAATACTGTTGTTCATTAAATCAGTTGTACATCATAATGCTAACAGGCTCTTATGGCATGGATCTGAAGACTAAAGATAACCCCAACCCTGTACATAAGAGCCATACATTTCACATTTTCTCCTGTCTCAGCGTTGCCTGTTCAGCTGCTTGTTTCCATGAATAGAACATTTTCATCACACTGATTAGGAGGATGGATATTAGTTCTAAGGCTTTCCATGTGATGATTGTCCCAGACAGTCGTCCTGTTTGAATAAATTAATCAGATCAAAGTTATGTCCCTGGCAATGGGAACAGCACATGCATCAGCCACAGATTTGCTTTCTCCTTGGGGAGGGGAAGTGGCCATTAGCCAAGAAAATGATTTGATCACTTCTGTCAATGGAAGCATTGTGAACAAGCTCGTTGCATCACTGAGCGCCATGAGGGGTATTAACCTCGATCACGTTCCCTTTCTAGGGAGCTTTCAAGTTTACTTTGAAGGCCAAGAATAGCAGCTCGTGTAGCGATGCGTTGTCGGCTGATGTTTTAGTTACTTCCTGTCTTTACATCTCAGTGTGCTGCTGTATCACTTGGCTGTAGTCCACGGAAACAGATTGGAAAGGCTCAACAGGACATGAGCACAGGCTTGTACTCTGTTTAAACCTTAGCCTTAACAGTGACCTTGTAAGATTTTCACTGTAATTCAGCTGACACCCTTGCAGTCAGTCTAAAGAAATGGTGGCATGAGGAACCTCTAACCCTTCTGTCCCCCAACTGGTTTGATGCTGTGGTCCCCTGTATTTTTATTTTCCAGGTCAGAGGCTTTAGTTTGGTTTCTAAAGCCGGTTTGGAAATAAAATCTCCAGTGCAGCACCCATTGAGATGCTGTTCAAAAATTCAGAGCACTGCCACCACCGTGCTCTCACTGCATTTACAGCCAGGTGGTTTTTCAGAGTGAAAAGTCAAATACGTCCTTGCTTGGTCAAAGAAGTTGTGGCTAAATATGAATCTTTAATTTCTGACCCATCCAGCTGAGGCTGTGCTTGTAGCGGTGGGTTTTATTTGCATTCGACAGAGCTTTACTGTGTCTCCTGGTGCTCTGTGCTAGAAGTAAACAGCAGAACACTTTGAAATCAGTTTTAAGCAAATATTTTGGACAAAATGCACATTTACTTTCTTGACAAAAATTTATAACCACTTGTGCCTGTAGGCTAAATATGACGTTAGAGCTAGCACCTTAGCATAAACACTGGAAATGGGGAACCAACTGGCCTATCTCAGTCTAAAGGTATCAAACCGCATCTACCAGCACCTCAAATTAACATGTTACATCTAGTTTAATCCATGAAAAAAATAGGAAAAACAAGCAAGCTAGCTGTTTCCCTGCATCTTACAGTCTTTGTGCTAAGCTAAGCTAACCATCTCTTCGCTGTAGCTTCACATTTACTGAGCAGGTGCTAATAATCTTCTCATCTAACTTTCTGCAAGAAAACTAATAGGTGTGTCTTCCAAAAAGGCAAATTCTCTCTTTTAAAAGGTTCTTTTCAATTGCATTATAGCTTTAAAATGCTCAACTGAATTAGTTAAATTGCGAATTCCCTGCATGTGTACAAGCTGCCGTCATTCACATGTCACATCGCCCCTCAGGACGCCGAGGTTGACCTTCTCAACGGGGCAGGGCTGCACAATGAAGGACAAGAAATTGGTGTACCATTAACACAGCCCGGGCACTATAGGTTCCAAATCAATGGGGGAATAGGCTTTTATGATAGAGCCCCAGATGATTTAGTATTCCCATAAATGTGCTCTCAGTGATATTGCAGAGCTCAAAGAAATTTATATTCAAAATGAATTGTCTATCAAAAAAATCACTTAACCTCATGAGAGTTTTAACTGTGATAAAGACCGGGCTTGTGTCAGTGGGTGATGAGAGGCATTTATCAAAGCCTCCATTCATTTCCTCATATTATTCCACAAAAGGCGAAACAGGCTTATTGTCGTATTATTGAAATTTTAAGACAAATGCATTACAACCCAGACCCAGGCTGGGCATCGGGAGCACTTACAGAATGCCTGGTGACCTGGCAAGCTGATCGTCCTGGAGTGTCCAAGCCAGTGTTAAAAATGCTAAACGAAGTGAATAAATCAAAGAAATGACACCAGACAGCTACAGTCCCTCAGAACTGTAGACCGTCTGCAGACTGTAGACGTGATTGGTCGCATGCACATACACATCCACACAGCAGTCAGTCAGTGCATGAAGTGCACATTATCGAGAAGCGCTGTGGAAAAAATGGACAAAGCTGGAGACGGAGGCAAAGAAAAGGAGACGGAGCACATGAAAAGTGGAGAAGCCAGCAGGAAAGTGCCACTAAATGCTGTAAAATTATAGATATCTTCACAAGCGGGGGACGTGATTGGTGTTTGAAAAAGAAAAAACATACAAGCAGAGCCACCCTCACATCACAACTACCTTCACCGAGTTGTTCCTATGATTTAAAAAACTTAATCATGCTATGTAGCCATGAAGCATCTCCGGTTACTCCAAGATGATAAATATAAGTCTAGTCGAAACGCCGAAATCAAACAAACACTCCAAAAGTGCACAAAAATGATATTTACTCCTGTTGCCTTAATTATGGAAGTGCAATTGATTAACTCTTGAAACACTTGGCTGTTTTTAACTATTGTTGATTGTTTTTTTAAACTAAGATATGTTACGGCATGTTGTGAATGGAGTGAATGTGGAGATGAATTATCATCCCAGTCCGTCACAACCACAAATCTTCAGCAGCAGCTTCATTAAGATTCTGTTACACAGACGAAATGTATTAAAAATGAATGCCTGATACATCCACCTGTAGCGGTTTGCTTCTTAACCTTGCTGCACTAAAGCAGAAACAATATCTCGATCAATAATTGTGTAGCACGCAGAATTTTGCTATTGTACAATTTTAAACATTATGTGCTACAGTACAGTAGTTTAAATAATGGATGTTTTCTTTCTTTCTTGTATGACAGCAACAGAAAATCAAGGCAGAGAAATGTAGGAAGAGACTATAATAACTAATGATGTATGCCATTAAACATAGGAAGACAGATGACCTATTAGCACCTTTTACCACTAAACTTTATTGTCTAATCCTCATACTCCCTCTGGCTTTGTAGCCCGAGAAGTTTATGAAGTGAGGTGCGATGCAGCCTGACCCCGGCTGAACTTGTGGCAGTCGGCCATCAAAAGCGCTGCGCTCCATCCTCCCCCTCCTCCATGTTTCATCCCCCCTGCAGCCCGGTTAGAGATTATTGGCACATGCAAGGAGCACGGGAACATAAAGCAGCACAGCAGGAAAGCGAAAGTTAGGTACAATTTGTGCAGGAGGGGATGCTGCTAATATAATGCTACGTGCTACGTTTATATTACTGTTTCAAATGCACAAACAGGATATGATATTAACAGACAGGGTAGCTTCTCCTTCCTCCCTCTCTGCTCCTGTGTGTAGCGCGGCATGTAACCAGCCTCCCTCTGCAGGACCTGCACACAGGGAGGAAGGAGACTTGGGCGGTTTGGAGCCGGTGTTTTCCCCCCTCAACGAGAACATGACTAAGAATAATAGCGCTCAGTGATGCGTTGCGGCTGTCTGCGCTGTTGTGCACAACAACATTGATTAGATTACTTCCCTGACTAATGGCCACTTCCCCTCCCTCAGAGGAGAAAGTGAATCTCTATCTGATAGTCACTCTTCCATTCAGCCCTGGCTCTTTGCACCACTTCTTTATCTACAGTGCATCCATCTTAGCTGACTCGGAAATGCAAGAATCATTAATATTTCATTTGATATCCTCATTTTTTTTGTCAGAAATTAAGCACAATATGGGCACACGGGGAACAGTGCCCATGTACCTGCACTGGAGAAGTGAGTAAGCTTTAACGTTTCCATGCAGCTGGAGTACGCTTTAAAATACAGTGCTGTGTTTGCCCTTTCCATAATGGTTTTAAATGCTTACATGAGATCAGTATTCCCTGCAGAGTCTGAAGAGTCTCACTCTCCTTGCACTCTAACCTTTATTCTTTATTCCCGAGTTTCTCTTTGCCATGCCACAACCCTGACCATATTCCCCTGGGCGGCCTCCAACGCTTCTCGTTAGCACTTCAATTGCAATTCCTCACCTTACTCAAATACCACAACTACTGAATTTTAACAGCATGCATGAAGAAGCCTTGAAGTTATAAAGCAACAAACAGAAGGCAAAGACGAGATGAAAGACGCTAAAGCTCAAGGTCCAGTACTTAACTACAATTAAAGTGATGATTGCAGACAGGTGGAATTCCACGATCGAACCTTGAATTCTGAGATTTAATTAGAGTCTGCAGCCACGCTAGCAGCTCCGTGAGGCTGTCATTCTGACTTACTCTCAATGAATAACATGCTAATGTTTAGCAGATATGCCTACCATGTTCACAATCTGAGTTTAGTGTGTTAACATGTCAGCATTTGCTAATAAAAATCATGACAAAAAGGCAACAAAAGAATGACGCTAGACAAAAAGTTATTAGGATGCATGTTCTGGGAGCCATTGTTGCCCTTTACAAAAGTCCATTCAGCAGATGTAATTTGGAGGACGCCGGCAGCTCAATCCATATGGACTTGGTTTGGGATCTAGAGGATGGCTGGAGGTGCCAGTTCACCTCCTGGACACTGCCAAGGCACCCTTGAGCAAGCCCTAACTGCCTAGCAGACTACATGGCAGCCACGTTACTCTGACATCTCTTCTACGAATGCAGGTCTATAGGTCGTGTGTGCGCGCTCATGTATTTCAGACCTATGTGTGTAATTAGTAACAACAGAGTGCAGATACTGAATTTCCACATGAGGGATTAATAAAGTGCTTTCTTCTGTCTAATTTCACTTGGTAAACAAAAACATTGGTGGCTTCAGATGAAGTGACAAGATGGCCAAAATCACTGAGATTCATCGTCTGTGGAACACTGTCTGTACCAAATTTCATAACAATCTGTCCAATAGTTGAAGAGGCATTTCACTAAAAAAACATGTCAAATGTCAACCTCGTGGTGGCCCTAAAGGAAATGTCAGGGGATCACCAAACTGAGTGGGAGTCATCCTCTCGGGGCCATTAAAGTCTGTACAAAACACATAATCGTCTGGACAACTTTGAAGCCGTGCACTCTGCGAGTTAACAACATTTGGCAATTACAAGAGGATGTGAATCCTAATTGTTACACACATAAAGCATGCAAAGTCAGGACATTTGGCCCCCGGGCAGGCATTAGTTCCCCCCTGACAGATTACCTCCTATTTGTTTATTCTCCTCTGTAATCCCGGTCGTCGCTCTCTCACCGCTCACACGGACAAATAAGCATTACAGTGTTTACACACACAACTTTGTCCAAACACACATGGCTCCTGTCGGCACGGCAGATGGATGCCTCTTCTCTGCACAGTGACGCGCTTTTAATCCAAAAACAAATTGACATGATCAATGAGGTGCGATGGCAGCGAGCCTCTGAAATGTGGGAATCATTGATCAAAATTTGATCAGGTGTTGCCGGTCGGCCGACAGGTTTAAGGTCTGGTATGGATTTGAAGCACTCGCCTTTGCAGTCATCGCTCGTTACAGTCGTCTAGGGCTCTAATTTTCACTCCATTATGAATGAGTTGGTTGCTTGATGAGAGACATCTGTCTCGGTTCCAATGTATTATTACCAGCAGCCTGTCGGTCGTGTGGGCAGACAGTGGCGGGTTGGCAGGAAATACACAGGAAAATGCCCTCCGAAAATGAACCCATTTACTGTATGTGAGTCTATCTGACCACCATCTGCCATAGCCTTGAATAGCTGGTTGTGTGTGTGTGTCTGTGTGTGTGTGTGTGTGTGTGTGTGTTCGTTTCTGTGCAAATGTTTGGTGTCTCCATCTGATGTTTGCTCAGTTAATCAATAGCCGCGATGCTGTTCTCAGATGACATATAGTCCAGGCATCCCTATCTCCTCGCCCTAATCAGATTAACAGTGAATAGCATCTATGTACACACTGGCCTCCTGGCCAGGATTAGGAGCTCTGAGATGCTTCCAGCTTTGCCACAGAAGAAGAGCAAGAACACTATCTGAAAAGGGCAAGTCTATAGGGAGCTTTGTCAAAATAACACCAGATTTGAGTGATAAGAAAGCAATTACACAACCTTTTAAACACCGAATTCATGTTTTCTGTGAGTCAAACAAACACGCCTGGTCAACATTACAAGACTCCAGGATGCAGGTGCGCCATATCTCACAGGAAGTTAATCTTGATTCAAGAAATGCATAAGTGTGCAGCAGAGATTATATTCAAACTGACAAACAGCTGAATGCAAACATTAGCTGCAATCATGAAAGCCATTTCTTGGATGATTTCTATCAGCCAGATCCAATTCTGCACAGGCTAGTGGCATCAGCCTGGATCATTATTTCCAATGGGTAAGAGAAAACACTTGCTCTCCTCTGCATCTGGAATTGTTTCATATTTCTATTCCTGCCTCCTCATCCATGTAATACCATTCTCTCATAATCAGTTGAGGATTTAATTTCACAGAAAGGATTCAAAACAAATGCATCCGGCAGCCGTTTGCCATTCACCATATTCATCCATCTCCTTCTTATTGAAAATCATTCTGTGAGGCCTCCCCGCTCTCCGTAAATCCATTTAATTTACTAAACTGGTTCCTCAGAGCTTTTCTTTATCTTACCTTGCATTCCTGACAGTCAGTCCCTGCAACCGAGCGTTCATTTTGAGAGGTAACAATATCAAATCAATCAAGGCTCTGCTGGTCTCAGCCTCTTCACCTCGGTGTGATTTCAGCTGTCGTCGTCTCCCTGATTGGTCGGGGATCTTCGCAGGCAACCGTGGAGTCGAAACAGATCCTGTCAACAGGGGGACAAAGGTAAAAGCAGGCAAATGTCGAGTCGAATGAAAAGGGGGAGCAGCACACAATCGTTACAGTGACATCACAAGTCATTACAATGCCGGTCATCCCTTTAAGAAGTGGAAACATGCATAGTCTGTTTTTCTTTTGTCAAGTTCTCTCAGAAATCCCACCGACTCCTGCCTCTGTGCGTGAGATGATTTTTAATGTCGTTTTTCAGACTAACTTCTGTTTCCAGCTGTAGAAACTGGCCTATGGGCTTCCTGTAGCTCTGTACATTAACCGCATAGTCAGGGGAATTACAGCTGCAGTATAACTCATACTGATGTATTTAAATGTATGACTCAAAACTAATACTCTTATGTGGATCTGTAGAAAAACTGTGTATCTAAAAAGGCTCTTTTCTCTTTTATAGAATCTCACATTCACCTCTGCCACCAAATGAGAATAAAAGAGGCACTGAATTTTCTCAAAAAGTTCCTTTTTGCACAGATAAGTGCCTCTTTTTTTTATTTCTAATCACATATCAAGAGCTGGCAATGACTTTTTCTTGCTCATCCACATTAATTATGGATTCTCTGGTAATTTTCATTAATTACAGAAATGCCTGCAGTTAATCATCATTATTCTCTTTGGGTTATTTTCTGTATTCAAAGGTCGAGGAACTTGCGCATGTTGATAAGAAATCATCACAGAGATCACTGCGACACTGTGGGCATGAATAGAAAACAGATTTTGCTGAAGAAAAAAAGTGCCCTGTGGCAATTCAGATGACTATTAATTTGACCTTTCTGCATTAATGTTGGCTCGTATTAGTGTGTGTCAGAGAGCTGATTCATAATAGTGTTTGCTAATGTCTGGTCCTTGCAGTTACATTCTTAGACGAGCATATTATAACAGTTTGCATGCACTAAAATGCATTTCCACACTCATGTTAATGTACAGTCATGGAAAAAATTATTAGACCACCCTTGTTTTCTTCAATTTCTTGTTCATTTTAATGCCTGGTACAACTAAAGGTACATTTTTTTGGACAAATATGATGATAACAAGAAAAATAGCTCATAAGAGTTTAATTTAAGAGCTGATATCTCGCCATTTTCCATGGTTTTCTTGATAATAACCAAAACCACTTAAGTTCTGACATCAATAGCTATTGCATTGTCCTGCCAAAAACAGTGCTTTTAGGCACTCCATGTTTTCTTTTCTGTCTGTCAGTCACATGACACACACAGGAGTTAGTACTTGATTGCATAACCATTGTTTCTGATGACTGCAGCCATGCGTCTTGGCATGCTCTCCACCAGCTTCTGACATTGTTCTGCTGTCACAGCAGCCCATTCCTGCTGCAAAAATTCAAACAAATTTGCTTTGTTTTTGGGCTTGTGGTTCTCCATTTTGAGTTTGATGATGTACCACAGGTTTTCAATTGGATTTAGATCTGTGATTGAGCAGGCCAAGGCATGGTTTGAATGTTCTGTTTCTCCATCCAGGCTTTAACTGACCTTGCCGTGTGGCAAGGGACATTGTCTTGTTGGAAAATCCAGTCATTCGAGGCAGGAAAGAGTTTATCAGCTGATGGAAGAAGACTGTTTTCATGAGTAGCCCTGTACGTGACCTGGTTCATTCGCCCTTCACACAATTGCATTTTGCCCTGTTCCACCCATACTGAAACAACCCCAGATCATCACCGATCCACCCTCATGTTTTACTGTAGGGGCAAGAGAGTCTGGTTTGTAGGCTTCTCCAGGCTTCCTCCTAACCAGTAAGTTGGCTGGAGTGGGCATCAACTCAACACTGAATTCATCACTGAAGAGACCCTTAGCCCAATCATCAGCAGTCCAATCCTTGTGATCCCTAGCAAAGAGTAACCTGGTCTTCCTCTGCCTTTCGTTGATGAAGGGTTTCTTCCGTGCCCTGTGTGACTTCAGACCAGCTTCAAGAAGTTGGTTTCAAGCTTTCTAGCTCACTTTCAAAAGGGTCTTAACCCACTCTGAGTGTATCAGGGGTTTGTATAGGGAGGCATTTCACTTGCCATAGTGGTAGTGGAAGTTTAATGGCCCGTGGGCGACCTCTCACATTAGCTAAATGTCTGAACTTTCCCAGTTCATGTCGGCTGTTCAGCTCAGCACACATTCATATCAACATCATGTCCCCTGTGTGACTTACTGAAATGCTAATACAAAGTGAAATGACTGGATTTAATGTATTTTACAGAGCTAAACAGGTCAGAGAATGATAGCAACTAAGGAAACAAGCTAGCCAGCCATAGTGCTAAAATAAGATGCCATAGTTCAGTCATTGCCATGTTGCTTACTTACTTACCTACTAATTTAACCACGCTTGTTAATTGTTTGTTTCGCCATATTTCCATCATTGACTGTAATTTGTATTGTTAAGTTTAGTTATGGTTTATTGGTTCACCCCTGTGCTCCATAATTTCATAATTTTCCTTCTACTTACCATATCCACCATGTTTTCCAGGGAAAAATGGAGGGAAAACTGAATACTTCCTGTATTTGTAGACTTGATGACATCATCAATGATGCCACTGGGATAAACCAAGTGTGTAGGGGGGGAAATTAGGTTAAGTATGTGTTATTTATATTGATTGTGTTCTGTATGTATGGCTGCAATTGTGTGGTAAACAATAAACTGTGTGAAATGGTTTTACACAGAGGTCAGTGAGAATAAATAACTTTGTCACTTCACTGTTGTCAGCAGATTTCCTGTAATCACCTGCGTCATGTATGGCACAGATTAGATTGGCTCCTGCCGATTGATTGATATTTAAGCGGTTTCTTTTTGGCAGTTAGAGGAGGATGGATGTCAGAGTGCAGCTGTGTGTTAATGTGTGTTACTATGAGTTGAGTTTTGTTAACCCGAGCTAACTGTTCATTTGTTTCTTTTGGTCTGTATATATTTTAAAATGCAGGAATATGGACATTATCCAATGAGCTGTACGAGCAATCAAAGTTAGATTTATTCCTGCCAAACTGTCATTTATTAAAGACCCAAAATCATCACTGTTGTAAACTACACTTCCCCTGTCGCTGTAGGGCTTCCTGTGACGAGAATACATGCTCTCTTTTGCAAAAACAATCTTTTAATAATATCAAGGTCATCAAAAAATGAAAACCTGCACTCTGACAGAATATATCACGTCTCTGCCTGGAACTCAATCTCCTCCAGCTCCTAACAGGTTAGGACTCCTCTGAAGCTCTCTTAAATATCAAGAGACAGAGCACTAGGAGCCAAAATGTGTCATTCTTCAGTTCAGTACACTACAGCTCTGTCTTCCTTTTGATGTAACATGGTGAAACATGATTAAAAAAAACAACTCATGATTCAAATACAGGTCTACATCTGTCTGTAACAACTGCTTACAGATGCAGACATTTGCATAAAGAACAAAAATGGCTCGTGTCAATAAGCATCAACCGCACAATGGCACACTCTGGCATCTCACACCCTATTGTTTTCCTGCACTAATCTAGGGCTCGGTCTACAGCGGCGGATTAATTCCACTTTTCATCTAATTTGCATATTTGATTATGCAAAGGAATTCTCTCGACTTTGCCAGCCTGCTTGAGAGCCCCTATTAATTTCCAACAACGAGGAGTACTCTGATCACAATTAAATGATAAATGGTTAAGTGCTGCATATGGAAATCACAGCCTGTCTTGTTTAGATGCAAGTTGTTTTTTGTTTTTTTTTTAGAGTGAATAGCTCTGAATTAGCATGAGAGGTCACATCCACACCGGGTCGAGGATTTTGGCACTCTCCAATGCATGGTGATTGCTGCTTTACATAAATCATGTAGTCCTTCAAACCGTGTAGAGACGAAACAATATCCTCCTCTAAATGATTTCCTCTGTAAACAAACTTTTCCTCACAATTTCTGGATCAGCACTCCGAGTATTTGTTTGTGCTGTTTGCATCTCTTGATGTTTCAGATACACATCCTACAGCTAATTAGCCCTTTTAAAATGGCTAATGTAGATGCTTCTGTACAGTATTGCCAAACAGCAATGACACGTTAGATAACATAAACTGAAGCCCCAAAAATGCACATAATGAAATTTAAGTTCTTCCTGCGCTCTCTTGAGGTTGCTGATTTGTATACACATACAAGCCAAGAGTGGAGTGTTCTGTAAGTTGTAAACAATACAAATAATGCAAAGACATAAATATCATGTGTTGATGATGATGATGTGTTTGATTAAAGGTTAATGCCATC
Source organism: Chaetodon trifasciatus (assembly GCA_037975065.1). Taxonomy (NCBI): domain Eukaryota; kingdom Metazoa; phylum Chordata; class Actinopteri; order Chaetodontiformes; family Chaetodontidae; genus Chaetodon; species Chaetodon trifasciatus. Next base: position 3,397,984 of record JBBMOE010000016.1, read on the forward strand.
CAATGAAGCTGAGGCTGATTAAAGGAGATACGACTTGTTTTGGTGCTTAATCACTGCCTTTGAGTCATGAAAAACACCTGGCTTTCAGTCAGGGAAGGAGTACAGGTACAGGAATGCACCCAAAAAACTTCTAGAATCAGCTTTGGGTCACTTCTATGAAATAACAGCCAATATCTTAAAACTCTTTAATGGACATTTTTATTTAGAGAATGGATAAACCTCAGTGATTTAACAATGCCTGAAGCCCTCTAACCTTCATCTTTGTCTCTATCTTTGTCACATTCTGGCTGAAATAATAAAGGCCATAATGATTCATATGTCATCGATGGCAGGGGTGAGCACAACATGGATTTTGTCTTTCATAAACGAGGGGATTTCAACTGTTCACAATTCCTAAAGCTCATTTGCTTGTGTATGGTTCAGACAGAGGTTGCAGTAATCCCCCAGTAGGCCAGAGACTCTGATCTTCCATTAAACATTGTATTGAGCAGCCTGTGGGGAGGAAATACAGTTGTTTGCCCCCCCCAGCCCCCCTCTCCAAAGGCCTTCCATGCTTTGAACGCGCCTTTGTGGTTTATTGGAAAACGAGCACAATGCAGAACTATCTCATGTCATGTAAGAAATGTTCTCCATTGTTTCATTAATCAGCAGCTTGTAATCTCTATTTCTTATTCAAGGCTGGCGAGTTATAAATGAGAGGACAGCTGTAGGCAATAGCCAAAGAGAAACAAGATGCAAAGATAAGAGTCTACAAGTGGAGCAGCAGCCAGACAAATAGTCCCTTAGTGAGGTCTTAAAGGAATAGCCTGAAAATGAGGACAACGCTGCAGCTTCACTATTAAAACAGTCAGTCTGGTGCATCTCGCTGTAAGCATTTAACCAGAGAAAACCATCTCACCACAAGGGACAGGTGGAGCTTCTTCTAGAGCTTTCAGTCACATCACATGATCTTCTGCAGCAGATGGAGTTCGCCAACTCGTCATGGGCTGAAAGATTTTACAGTTTTCATTTGTTTCCAAGCGCTTTTTTCACATCCACGAAAGGCCTTGGCAGTCAGCATGATAAAGAAGTCAGTCAATAACTGACCAACCACGACCGCTCCACAATAAAACTCACCCCGTATTTGTCCAGTTCAACTCTTTTAATGTGAACCACCAACAGGAAAAAATGTCCAGTTTGCAGTTAATACAGCTTCGACGCTTCTGTAGCAGAGTGAACAGTGATGCTGGACCATCTCTTCCCTCCACTGCTTAAAATGAAATGTACTACAGCAATATAGAAAAATGTTAACACATTGATGAAAACGGCAGCCCAGAAATACTGTAAAAAGTGATTTCATGAAAATGTCTAATAGTTAATAACTTTAATGAAAAGCTCATCTGACCTTTGCCAGACCTCAAACCAATAAATCCATCACAGATTTTTTGAATTATCCTGCCAACGGTGCAACTCTGATCAAACGTAAATTTATGTCTCTCTCCACCTGATAAGCCGTCATTTTTAATTTCTATAAATGATCCCTCCCCGTGTCCTTCCCTGCCCTAACATCCTGTATAATTAAGAAACATTGCACATCAATTTAAGGAAACTACATGCTCTCAAAATGTCACCGCACTGGGTCTCTAACCCATAAAATTAGAGCATCGCCAGGATTGAAGATGGGCTGGGTACCACCGGAGCACCGCGTTGTAAGGAAAACACCACAGGGGACAGCGTCTGAAGGTAAACCATTTGAGTTTTTCCACTATGAAATGCCCAAACTCATATCGAAACTTGATTGCTGTCTAATTGCACAATTTATTTCTTGATTGAACCCGAAATGCAAGCAGCCACACGAGCACGTTGATGTCTGATACAAGATTTTAAATGTCATAATTAAATATTGACGTGCACGTGCTCTGGTTTGTGTGAATGTACAATGTGGTGGAGACTAACAGAATGCGACAGAAGAGGCAGCGGGATAAAGTTGCAGTCTGGTCCCTGTTAATAAAAATGTAGAGACTAAATAGGAAATGATGGTGAAGGTGACTGAGAGAGAACACTCACTGAGCATTTCACAAACGATGAGTGTGCATTACAAGTGCAGAACGAAAGGCTGTTATGTAAAACAAGCTCATTTAGGCCTAAAAACCTGAAACATCTGGTGCATCCACAAAATCTCTCCCCCATTCACACAGATCTTCCTGGAACATGTCCAGACTTAAGAGGGAGTTCATGTTTGAAAACTGAATGAAGTCACTGTGCCAGTTGTGGATGGAGGAGGATGACATTACTCTGGTTTATGCCATAAAGTACATTCAATTACTGTGAATGCACTTTAGTCTGCAGCATATTTGAATTAAATGGGTCAGGGCCATAAGAAGATGCGTTGTAGCCTTAATTAAAGCTTTAAAATTGTCACAAACAACCACACAAAACTGTATTTAATATTAACTTTATTAACCCTAATGTATTTTAGCTCAAATGAGAAATAGTTGCATATGACCAAAAAGCTTTAAAACAACCTTTAACAGCTCGAAAAACATACAAAATATTGTTTTATCTGCTCGGTACTTCCTGACTTTTCCCAATTCTATGAAAATCAACAGTATATTAGATGCAATAATGTCACTATGTTGGGTAACATACTGAACATTTTTATCTGTGAAGGACTTTTTGCCAAACTCAAGGTAAGGTGCTGTATGTTTGTTCATGCATAGCCTCCATAAGACACACATTTCCTTGTTTGCTAAGGCTCAAAATGGTCCTTTTTTCATATTTTGTCACTTTCAATTAAATGTGCAAGTCCAGGAAGGGACGGGCCACAACTTCAATAGTTTTCTATTTGCTGGAGTCTGTAGGACCCCAAACAATGAATATTCAAAAAAAGCACAAAAAGGTTAAATTAAGGAGTTACAACCCCAATTTTAAAAAAGTTGGGATGCTGTGTAAGATATAAATAAGAAGAGTCATTTGCAAACATCTGCATGTCACGGCTTGTGCATGCAGGATACAAGAAAACAAGGGCGAGGACCTAAATGCAGACTTCACGGCCAGAGCCGGTGCAGTTCAATAATTTCAATGTGAAAATCACAGAGCAGCAGGCTTCTGAGAATGGCGAGGCAGGCAAGGGTCAACACCGAAAGCAGTCCAACACAAGCAAACAAATTCAATAAGGGGCAGGCAGGAATCCAAAGTCCAATAAACAGGCAAAAGGTCAAACACTGAAGTCAGGGAGGCAAAAACAGGTAGAGGTAACAACAGCAGCACATGAAACTGACTTCACAAGGAAAAAAGGAAGCAGACACTGCACACAGTGAGTGGCTGTTGATGGAAGGAGTTGCAGGTGAGACTGGGAGGTCCATGCTACTGCAGAGCAGATGAGGGAAATGAGAACAGGTAGGTGGTTGGGTGGAGCAGGCAGGTCATGGGGAAAGGAGAGAAAGTTTGAGGGCATCTGGTGGATAAGTGGAGAATAGCAGTGAAGGGCTGCAGGAAAACAGAAATATGGCTGGAGAGGAGGAACAGGGAGGCAGACTGTGACAATGTGTTTGTTGACAACAGTTTCCAAAGTGATCCTGAGTCCATGCAGTGATATCCTTTATACAAGCACGTGGTCACAAAGAGGTGAACCTCGCTTGAACGTGTTACCTGTGGAATGATCCAAACAGGTGTTTTTGGATTATTCCACATCTTTCCCAGTCTTTAGTTGCTCCTGTCCCACCTTGTTTGCTGCATCAAATCCAGAATAAGCAGATATTTACAAAAATCAATGAGGTTAATGAGGAAAAACATTCAAGTATATTATCAGTTGAGCTTTCCCATGCTGTCGGAGTCCAGACATTCACAAAGCCCAGACAGAAAAACACATCAACCAGTGATCTCTCTGCCCACATGCCAGTCAGCCCTTGGTTGCAGACTTGGTATTGCACAACTCCTCATCACCACCTCCACTTTCAGGCTGTCCAAGACGATTCAACAGAGATATTCTAGCGTCCACCTGCTGGCTTTACTCACCGCGACCACCAAACACAGGGTCTAATCGCCAAAGTCTCTGTCTATCGCTAACCTCAATAAAGATTATTATGCACTTCAAATTGAGCTCTCCTTGTTGAATTTCTATTAAACCACAATAGCTCAAATCATTCAAAAACATTTATTCCATGTCTCAAACTGTAGCCATTAAAAGTAGATTCAAAGTTTCACAATGTGCAGTAGGTGGATAATGAGGACCCATTACCCCGTGTAAGATTATTTCATATTGAATATATTAGACAAGCATATTAAATGCAAGGAGCAGAGAGACTTCATTCATAGGAATGTCCTGCTATCAAAGCCTTTCAGAAGAAAGAGGTGTATTGTATGAGAACTTCCTCTGCCTCTCTGTGTTTTATGCATGTGTTGCTATACAAGAACAGAATAAATGGGAAGACAAAGCAGGGGTCTGTGGTATTGATCATGTTCTACAGATATTGGAAAATGTGTGGTGGCCTCCCAGTGTGGTCACAGGAAACAACCGGAGGGAGGACACGTTTGAGCTGCAAAGCGAAAACATTAGCTGAGATCTGTGAGCGAAAGTCAGAGCGAAATTGGGGATAACTGCGTAGACAAGATATGATTTATTGCATGTGTGTGTGAGGGAAAGAGTTTCCAGAACCTCACAGAAAATCCTTATTTAAATTATAACTTGGAAAAGTAATTTTAAAGAGTTCTATGGGCTGAATTAATTCTGCGGCTGCCTTTGGGTAATTGTTAAAAGCTCCAGGCTATTTAGAAAGTATCCCGTGCTCCTCTCTGCTGGAGGTTCAGTTTGTACAGAGTCGAGCAATACAGCTCAAAAACCTTATTGATTTCTCAGAGCTTATACAGCATTGTAAGAGCCACCCTCCATTTGGGGGATCAGACTACAAACAGTTTACCACTTACGAAAAGTGGACTACACTGATAACCATGTTCATGAGCAGAGAAGTACAAGCATGATCGGGTACACATTAATGCGCCACCATTGTCACGAAAAGCAACATCAGTGTTTTAGACACTTTTTAGACAAGTGCAGGTTCCTGTGATGGAAACAGAGCAGCTTTGTACGGTTTCTTCCAGCCAATATCCAACCGCTGTGGTAAATTATGACGGAAACAAGGGAGGAAGCCAGGAGACGTAGTATAAAGAATGACACTGCATATGGAGGAGGTTGGGGTGGATGGATGGGTCAAACACACAGGACTCTCACTGCACGTAAACTGTACGTGAGCTACGGATGTAACTTCAGTTATGTGATTAAGCAAACTGCAGCCGTTCCACGACTTTGACAAAGGTCCAGTTCGCCCATCACTGGTAACAGTCGACCTAGTCCGTCCTTTATGTATGACGACGTGTTGGATTTTTGCCTGGAACAAGCAGCAGATTTTTACAAAGTTAAAAAAAATGAAGAAAAAACAACAACGACCCTAACAACAAACAACTAAAGATGACACGGCATGTCAGACGGGATTCACTACACTGTTTTTTTAACCTTTGCTGCGGTTCATCTCTGAAAATGAAATTGTCAAATATGACTAGAAAGACAACAACAAAAATCCAAACTGCACATATAGCAAGTAACACGTTTAAATGCACCTCTGTGTGTTTGTCAGTAAGCAAACACATCGCTGCTGAAAAAGTGTTCAGCTGTGATTCAGACTGTCTCCAGTTCAGTAGTCAGTTCAGCTAATCCAAGCTGTCAAGTTCAGTTCAGTACAAAACTAGCCTCTACAGGCATTGTACAAAAGGTTAAAAGCTCTGCAGCCTGTTATTTACAACAGAGTTATCAGATTATGCTTGCTTCTATGGCTCGCAGTCTTTTAATAGGCTTTTAAAGAGGACGTAGCACTGTGAATCACAGCTGAGGTGACAATGGCACCCTCAGTCATCAGTGAGGAGCTCCACTGCTACAAGCTGCCGATTTGCTCCGAAACAACGGTGATTCAGCACAGTCAGCTGAGTTTAAAGACTTGTTGTTAGAAGATTCACTCGTTCATGTACTGGCACAGCTTGGGTTGACCCCAGAGTCGTGGATTTGCATCCTGAGTCCAATGCGTGTTTAGGTTTGGTAAAGATTGTGGTTTTATTTTAACCAAAATCATAATCTTTGGCAAAGCTCAAACAAGTGCTTTAAGTACCTAAACATGATCATAAGAAGTTTAATAATGCTCTAGCTGCTGTCTTGTCTGTCTGGTTATTGCATTGCAGGAGTGGATATGGTAGGAAAATAAATGAAACATGATGTCAGTGGATATTTTTCGTATGTCAGTTTTGCAACTTGGATGATTTCAGGGACATTTCATTTCTCTAAAAATACATTTGCTCTTTCAGGTAAGCATTATATAAATGTGACTCAGAAGATTAGGTTGAATCGAGGGCCTGCAGCTCCACCCTTTACCCCTCCATGATCTGCACAGACACCCTCTTTAATCATTATTCCTCTCTAAAAAGTTTTGCACGTAGGGATTCAAACATGGGAAGGGTCAGGTGTTAAGTATTCAACAAGGCTGCTCAAAGCACATTTTAAATGGAAGCGGTTTCATCATGCACTGTTTAGTCTTGAGGTGAACTTTCTTTATACTTAATGTTCCAATCCCAGAAAATTAAAGGAGGGAGCTGACTCGAACAGACGAGCAGCACCATTCTTAAATACAAGTCATTTAGGATCTCCGTTGCCCTGAATTGCATTTCTGCGAGCCTGAGAGGAAAGTGGAGAACGAGGGCGACGTGAAGAATATGTGATCTCCACAGAGAAAGCACAGTGGCTACAAGCACTAGTCTTTCTTGATGCGAGGTGACAGTCCAACCACTTAGCCACTGTGACGCCCAAACAGATATGGGTTAGACTGCCTGATGTCTTCCACCTTATCCTCTGTGGGTTTGTTTATGATTCCTTTAATATCTGAATTTGACCTCTGTGAGAGCTCTTACTCTGGTTTATGACAGAAAAAGATGTTATTGCAAACGTGGATATTATTACAATTGATGACCTCAAAAATCTTTGAAACCCTCAACAGAACATCATCTTCCATTTGCTTGTGCATACAGTTACAATGAAAGACTGAGACTATGAGAAATCACTGCTACACTGTAGAATGACTTGTACATATATTCTGCATGTCCTGAGAGAAAATTCAAGCTGGATACTTTTCCATAAGACTGGACCATCACGAAAAGTTCTAAAGCTGCTGTTCTAAAGCTCAGAAGTAATAATAAGGCAAAAGAAGAAGAGGCTGACAGAACAGACTGCAGGCGGGCAGATTCGGAATAAAAGGAAATGATGCTGAGGGAGAGAAGAAAGAGGATGTGATAAAAATAAGAGGGGGTAAAAAGAAAGGGGTACTGAAGCAGTAGGCGATCCTGACAAGTAAAAATCCCGCCTGATCACAAGAGTTGTTCTCGGATCGGATGCTGAAGTCAGCGCATTTGAAGCAGCAGAAGCCACCGTGGGAATAAATTCCTCCAAACCGAGGGAAGACGGGGAAGAAGAGGAAGACGTAGCAATCAAGAGAAACGGAGACGGAGAGAAAGGACGGAAAACAAAGATGATCATCGCTTTCTGGTCTCCTGTGTCCAGAGTGGAGACGTAACCTGATGAAGGATAACTGAAGATGGAGGAAAAGAACAACAGAAAAGAGAGAGTACGGCTAACAGCTAACATTCATATCCAGCTGGAACTGTTGTACTTTTTAGGCCTGTTAGCAAAGAGCAAGCTAACGATGGTAATGTCCTTCATTGCTTTGCAAACAAAGATGTACTGCATAATGGTCTGGTGTGCCGAATGAGCTTTTGTCTAATACATAAAACAATTTAAAGACTCATTTTAAGCGCACAAAGTAAGCAAAGCACACTTTTTTCCACTCAATCTGCTACATACAAGCTGTCAGTTGTTGATAAAAGACTAGAAGTATCAGATTTTGCCGTATTGATATGGGATGGATGGCAAAGATGAGAGAGATTCCCATGTTTATGACCTCACCTCATTGGACAACTCCAGACAGTTCACAGATTTGGTTATGTGAGGATTTAAAGATTTAGGATTTAATGAATGGAGTCATCAACGGCATTGTTTGTTCTTGTTAGCAACCTTGATATGTTCTGAATCACAGGGCATTACAGACCAACAGACATTATATTGATGGAATTCACAAGCTAGTACTTGTACTGTAAATTAAGGTTAAAACTTCATACTTGTTCCTGTTGTTATTTAATCCATACTTCTTCATCAAACTGTATGCGTTGCATTAAGCTGTAAATTCTCTCAGAAAAACCGTCTGTGGAAAGTGCTGCAGCCTGTGATGTGTGGAGACGGCCCCCGTCAGCACGGCCACAAGGACTCTACAACCCACGTCTGCCTTTAGGTCAGGCAAATGGCCAACTTGGCCCGGAAAAAGAGACAATTAAAAGAAACTGCTCTTTTATGTACAGAATACATGGGCACCAGACCGCAGGGCCTCCCCAGGGTATCACAAAAATCATTCAACAGGATATTTGAACAGCTGAATAATATGCAAATACTGCAAAGTGCTGCACAGAGAGTTTGTCAAAAAATGCTTATCCTCCTTGTAGTTGTGGAGCAAGTGGCAAGTAGCAGACCTAATTGTATGCTTCTTTAGCAGAAAATTACTATATTGCAGTGTAGATGGTAGCATTACTGTACTGCAATTAAGGTAATAGCTTAATTAAAGCATTCATACGGTTCACAGGAACCCTGACCTGTAATACGCTCATATCAGCCGCCTGATAATCAAGGTAGTTTATAGGAGAATGATACAAGTAAATAAGAGGTTTATTAAAAAAAAATGAGGTTTAGTGTTTTAATAATTGTTCTGGGGATGACTTTACAGAATCAGAGTGATCAATAAAAATCATGTTAAATTTACTCCAGTTAAGATCTTAAAGCAATTAAGATTATCTGGTTTGACCCAGTTCACACTGGGCTGTGTTAGGAGTGTAAGGTGAAGGTGTGAATGGCTTCTGTTGTGATCTCAGCTGGACGTAAATTCACACTGTACAGAACGTTATTAGGCAGAGCAAGCAAAAAAATAAATAAATAAATAAAATATTCTGGAAATATTCTTGTAAAACCTCTCGTTTAGTCAAGCATAACTGTTTAACAGGTGAAACCAGTTTAGACCTTTCAAAGTTTTCATCTCGGTGACATAAAAACAGATTGATAACACAGACAAGACACAAGAAGTCAACAAATTACCACTGAAAACACCTGGAAGAGATATATCAAAACACTAACCTTCTATTCCTTCTACAATAAAGAGACAACTAATGTGTGCTCTCTGATCTTTATACTTAGCATATTCTGCCTTTTTCTAGTCTTACTGATACAACTCTATTTTAATTTGTATTTTTTGTCATTAATGAGGACCCCAGGAGGACCAGCGACCGCTTTGTGGAAGCTAATGGGGATCCATTAAAGACTAACGAATGAAGAAGAAAGAATGAATCAGTGACGCGACATATAAGCTAATATAAGATAATGTATTGATCATCTCCCCGCTGTCTGAAGCTGCCTGACAAAAATCTGTTCATCAAAGGAAAAATAAGTAGCGCTCATTCAGCAGCATTGCTTCCCTTGACCTGCGAGGTGCCGCGCTCCTTGTTTGTATGTTGTTGACAGGTCTGCCAGCTCCGCCTCCCTAATTTCCACGCTGAGATACGATCACAAAGCGGGCGGGATGGAGATAACGAGCTTGTTAATATCAGATGTAAATACAAAGATAAGATCTAGACAGCAAATGTAAATGTGTAAATAACACGCGTGATTTTAATCAAATGATTACACTGACAGACACACGTTCGGCACAGCTAACGAGGAGGCGGTCGAGAAGAGGCAGAGACAGGCAGCCATGCTGAACCAGAACCAGGAAGTCATCTATGTATGAGAGAGAGACTCACGCTCACATATGGAGAGAGAGAGGCCTGGCCCAACTGCAGAGTGTCAGCAGTGTAACACTCCTGATCAAGATGTTTATCTAGACATCCAGGGAGAAAGGAATGGCCTAAATGCTTTAACACCCTGCCATTATAAGTCAAACTGTAGTGAACATCGGTCTCCTACAGTAAATGTCAAGGGCAGAGGCAAAGTCGGAGGGATGAGCCTATATACTGTAAAAGAAGCCATTTGTCACTGTTCTGCATCCCATTACGGAGGCTCAAATTTGTAGCCGCGGCACAGCACCATACAGGCGGAAGACGGGGAAAAATATCCTCTATCACCTCGTCCAGGCCAGATAATCTGTAAGTACAAAGCTGCCATGCAGTACTCCTCCAGTCCTCTTTTGCATTTTGAAAGCATCCTCGGGAGGTAGAGTGGAAAATACTGTTGGGTTTTAGATTTGAATCAATGGTTTGTTCAAACGGCTAACATCATAACAGATTAACTTTGCGCTGTTCTCTTTTCACTCACCTGCAGGAAATCTTCCGACTGGAAGAGTCAGATAAACTGTCTTTTGCTGCCAGATTTTTTATGAAAATCCCGCAAATGGCACTTTTATGACTCACAAAGGGACAATACATCCCTTGCGGTTTGATCCTCTGTTGCTGAAGTAGCCTTCGAGCAGCGTTACTTATGCTACATTGTAGTTCTCTATATTTAGTCCATCTTGATCAATGCTCGATGATAGAGCCATTTTCTGGCTGCAGGCATTAGTGCAGCCATTAAACTTTCTCTGATGCAGCACTTTCTGTGTAAGTGGACAATTTTGCTGACTTTCCTATTGCAGGTCGATGATAAATTGGATTCTAAGTAAACAGTGATGAAGCACCTTAAGCAGTCAGTATTGGCATTCATGAACCCTGCTCTATATCCCGGCGCTTCCTAATCATCAGTGACAAATATACTTAGGAGCACCTTTGGGGCACCTTTGACAGAGGCATTGTGTGCACCCGAGATGAAACCTTCTCCCCCTGGTTGATCAGCCAGCCATCCTGACCTTCCTGCCTCCTGTTGCCATATTTGGACTGTATTTTCACAGTAATCCACTCATCTGACAGTATCTTCAAGCCCTTTCATAATAATCTTTAATAAGGACGACCTTTGATGCCACAGACAGCTCTGCCGGGCCGTCTGATTTCTCCTCAGCATGTCGACAGGCTACTAATCCTCCTCTCTTATCTCGTCTCCCTCTGATATCAAGGCTTAGTTTTCTTCAGGCTGTGGCAGCTGTTAGTAATGAACTTGGCATTTTTATTTTATTCCAGCACATTGACAGTCAGAGTTAGGATTGATTGTCAAACCATTAAAAGGAAATTTCTGTTTTGATGATACTATGTGACTCAGAAGTTCACACAAACTGTGTTAACCCCCTTCAAACGGGGACCGGAATCACAAGCAGTTCTGCAGCACTGTCATTTCACAAAGACGGCAATTGTATTCGAGAGTGTACCAAAAAGATATTGCAGCATTCAAGCAGTCACCATGTCGCTTTTCTAAGAAGAATATCAGGCCATTTCAGCAGAATTCCTCCTGTTGGGTAATGAAACTTAACATGTACAAGAGTTATATGTCCCTGATTTTCCCGTCAGGGCACTACGTGTCAGCCTGAGCTGTGGAAACCGCCTAAGCCTGAGCTGATAGATGGTGGAGCTGCAGGCATCCAGGACTGCCAAGCATCAGCGCTCAGCTCACGGCGGTCTCATGCTCACAGCCTTGGGACATGCCAAAGAGGAGAGCTATTGGAGCACTATCAGTATTCTCAGAGATTATGTCATTACAAGCTTGTACCATTGAGAATAGATTGAGAATACTTGGAAACACACTTCCAGAAGGTGCACTTTAAATTAAATTATATGCAGCTATATTCAGACACAGCGCCAGTGCTGTAGGAAAGACAGACAGGTAATGTATTAATATTCCCATCATGGCTGTCACAGCCGGTCATAGTCATGCGGGTCTCACCACTGAGCCAACATAATACCCCTGTGTCCAGCAATAGTCTTATGAACGGGCATTAGTCTTGGCTCATTTAGGACATCGCAGTCTGGAGGGCATTTTAAATTCTGTGCATTGAAATTAAGACAGAAATGACAAGTAGCAGCTGAAAAAAAGAAGTCAACACCCAGTGAGCTTTCACAGGGCAGCAGGGTGACAACCAAGCAATAGGGTGACAGTGACGCAGGGGGGGAAAAAAAAAAGCTTTGGCAAGGCATTTCAAGGCCATTCCTGGTAATCAGCACCCACAGCTGTTTGCTCCAGAGAAGACACCAAGTGGCACCAACAACAAGCCAGCACCATATGTGAGAGCCATTAGTGCTCAGTGTTTTAATTACTGTACAAATCAACAGTGTTTGTATGTTGGGATGGGAAATGTGAAAATACACACCCCTGGCTCACCTGTAACAGATGGCGGAGTTGCATCTAGATTGAGCTGTTTATGTCTTTTTGGTCAAAGGGAGTGGACTGAACAAGTCCTGCATGGTGGTCTAACCTTAAACCACCAAAAATAATTGAACTCAAACAATCCCCAAAATAATCTACGCCCGGCTCTCCGTCTGGTGGTTAAAACACTGCACGGTGTCTTTTCTTTTGGTCCCTTCCTGCCAATTGAGGCAATGCCAACCTGTAATTCTCTTCTCTCCTCCAGATCCCCACACTGACATCAAGTGAAACAAGTCCATCCCTCCTGCCTCCGGAGGCAAGCTGCCAAATAGTTCCATTAGCATGCCTCAAGAGGAACTAGGCCAGGCAATAACGTTGCTCATTCTCTGCAAGTCAGATGGGGAAAAGCTACCGCAACAAGGCACCACGGAGAGTCACTTTAGCAGCGCGATTCAATTGCAAAAGGTGTGAACAAATGATACGTGGCTACATACAGATGAGACGATTGTGAAAGTTCCACTTTTAATACAATCTCACTGAACTACTTCTGCCCCTTTTGACTCTACCCCTGAGAAGAACTCAGAGAGAGAGAAAAAAGAGTCTTTGCAGCTTTCCGATTGTCGGGTAACTAGTCAACTGAGGGATAGTAGAGTTTTGTGTTGTAACATACTGATTTGGTCCAAGAATGAATTGACAGCAGCATTAAAGAAGGCTGAGATGGGATAAATGTGTGCAGGGGGACTGAAATCACTTCCACTCCATTGCCTGATATGTGAGAAATGCTAGAGGTTGGAAAGAGCCCGCACACACATTCACACTCGGTAGCTTCTATCATGTGCTTTGTCTCATGAACCTCTTCATATTACATCCCAGTTCATCAGTGACATTTCCCCTCAGGCTGATATTAAAGTGCAACCTTTTAAAGGAAAGACAGCACATTCCTCCAGCAAGCAAACAGCTGAATTCATCAGTAAAACCAGCAGTTTATGGTGGACATGTTAGCTAATGTTAGCAAAAGACGGACATTTTGCTGAATTGCTACATGCTGTTTTAGCATTAGCATTAGCATATTATTCTTGAATTGTCCATTATGCATGAGCATACTTGTACTTGTATGTTCTCTTTCCACAACTTTCTTATATAACAGTGTCTTTTTCCTCCTACTTGGTATTCATTGCATGCCCTAATTAAGTCATTTAATAATCCATTACTTTGACTGACCAGCTAGGTAATGTGAACAGTAATATTTAGTGTGAAGTGATGGGTTTAGAAAGCAGTGATAACAGGAAAGGTGGGACCTGACAAACCTGATCTCAGCAGCAGTCAGAGCGTCTCCAACCACAGCGAATTCCCTGTTTTTACCACTTCACCACACTCCATGCAGATTGACATAATTATGACTTTTTGATAAAAAAAGATATAATTACAGATTCCAGCTTTAAGTTAATGTCACAGAAATGCCACATATCCTCCTCCACCACCTGCTCCTTGCTTGTCATCAGGAATTTAAGCACCGGCTCCGCTCAGAAACTTTCCGAGCAGAAATTGTGGTTATTTTCCACGTTTTTGTCACGATGAATGCGTGCGCTGCTGGGCCGTAGCTCGCTCCAAATGCCGAACTCAAAAAGCAATTGAAGCACATGCTTTCAACACATAGTAATAACACCAATGCCGCGTGCAGATTTCTTCACAAAGGCATTTGTGAGCACTGATGAGGAGTCTGGAGAACTGAACAACACTGAAACAGCTCAGTGACTGGATCCCCTGCACACGGAGCAGACGCCTTCTGGCTGCTGTGATATTCTCTCTAACGCTTCCTTGCAAACCAAATCAGCAGCATGCACGCTACAGTCATGCAACTTTGAATATCTGTGGTGAAATTATTACAGCTTTTCAAATGTAATAGTGTATCTGATGCTTATTCTGACAGTATTTATACACTTTCCTGTTTACTGTTTACTATGCTGCACTCTGAGATTCTGAGATTAAAGCAATGAAGCAAGGCCTGAACAATCCTCTTCTCCACTCAAACACTCATATTTGTGTTAAAATAAGTGCTTTCAGCATGCATTGGTTGTCTCCAGGCTTTAAGCTAGCGCTATTTGTTTGATGGATAAGTAATTTTTTCAGAAAAATACCAAACTTATGGTCGTTCCAGCTTCTCAGCCTTTTGGGATTTTTTGCATTTATTTATCTTCTGTCATAGTAAATTGAATATTTCTGGGTTTCTGGGAAAACAAGCCGCTTGGCCAACTTTGGGAAATTATGGACATCTTTCACTATTTTCTGACCATTAATTGCTGAATAAAAAAGGTAATTGATGAATGCAGTCCTATTCTATACATAGAAAGTCAGGAGAAGTGGATTTTCTGAAGCAGCAGTCTGTTTTGCCTCTTTTATCCACAGTGTTAGAGAGAATCCATTGTAACCGATGTGAATTCATGACCACAGCTGCCGCACAGTGTGAAGGACAAAACTACGAAGTGTTCGCAGGCAGAGTGTAAAGGCTGCCAGGAGGCGTGTTTGATAGAGAGAGGGCGGAGTATCACTTTAATCAAGGGCACAAACAGCGTCTCCTTCACACCGACCGAATCCAGATAGATCCGTCTGACAGACAGACAGATCTAACAGACAGACAGACAGACAGACAGACAGACAGACAGACAGACCAAACAGACAGATCTAACAGATCAGACAGACAGACAGACAGACAGACAGACAGGTCTGACAGACAGACAGACAGACAGATAGACAGATCAGAGAGACAGACGGATCTGACAGACAGACAGACAGATCTGACAGACAGATAGACAGACAGACAGATTAGACAGACAGACAGACAGACGGATCAGACAGACAGACAGACAGACAGACAGACAGACAGATTAGACAGACAGACAGATCTGACAGACAGATAGACAGACAGACAGATTAGACAGACAGACAGACAGATGGATCAGACAGACAGACAGACAGACAGACAGACAGACGGATCAGACAGACAGACAGACAGACAGATCTGACAGACAGATAGACAGACAGACAGATTAGACAGACAGACAGACAGACAGACGGATTAGACAGACAGACAAAGAAACAGACAGATAGATAGATAGATAGATAGATAGATAGATAGATAAGCAGACAGACATACAGATAGACGGATAGATAGAAGGATAGACAGACAGATAGATAGACGGATAGATAGAAGGATAGACAGACAGATAGATAGATGGATAGATAGACGATAGATAGACGATAGATAGACGGACAGATAGATAGACAGATAGATAGACGGATAGATAGACAGACGGATAGATAGACGGATAGATAGACAGATAGATAGACAGACAGATAGACAGACGGATAGATAGACGGATAGATAGACAGACAGATAGATAGACAGATAGATAGACGGATAGATAGACGGATAGATAGACGGATAGGCAGATCTGACAACATTTTCAACAACCGTGTTGACAGTGAGGTGTGATTCTGTCTCTTCCCTCAGGCGAGCCTCAGAGGACAGAACTGCACATTAGCTGCTCTCTCATCTCCACACCTGCATTTTCACCAGTGGCAGACTGTGTCTGCTGGTGCATGCCTTTAAGCCTTTTTTGCATACATTTAAATGAAAAGGTTTTTTTTGTGTGAGTAAAAAGCATCGCAGTGACTGAAGGTAGGTGCGGAGGTGGAGGGAGAGTCCTTTTGTAGCCTGCTGAGAATCTCATCAAACACAGCAGAAAAACACATTAGGCTGTATGCATCAGCGCTGCTGTTATGATAAGTGGTAACATGGACATACAGCATGAGTACAAATCAAAAATCACTTGCTTTTCATGTACCACAAGCTGCAGTCCGGCTAAGGAAAAATAAAGCTGCTGTTTAGATTTATTTGACACTCATAATTTTAAGTACTGACATTTTCTTCAATCAGAAACAGAAGGTTTTTTTTTTTTTGCGCAAATATGTTGCATAAGGCTCTTGATTCAATGTACTGTAGAGTGAGTCTGCTTTAAAGTGGACATTCACAAATCCCACCACGTGACTGCAGACACGGGGCAGGTAGAGGAGAGATGTTTAATATTAGACCGGGGAGACTGCCCGATGACAGAAGGACAGATGAACCTCCCTTCACTCCTTGACACCTTATTTAAACGGCGAAGAGGAACATCTCTGAACATTAGCTTTGAACTATTTCTTCGCTATGCTCTATGGCCACATCAGTCTGTCACTCAACATCCGCCATGTGAGACAAAAGAGCCTGTTTCGTTCCCCGCTCCGCTGCAGTACGAGCGCAGTTTTAAAAAGATGTGACTTATTCTGACTCTGACATTACAACTGAAAATCAAAATGTTCTTATTTGTTTCTTTTGAACAGGTATCACAACCGTGACGTGACAGAAAAGCTTTGATTGATGGGAGACAGATCAGACAAACAAACCTGGAAGACAAGCTGAGCAGACTCTTCAGCTGTGCCCCAATTACATACTAATCCAACTCTGTATATGTAGCACGAGTGAGTATGTGGTGCTTCATGGAAAAGAACGAGCAAAGTAAATGAACGCCGACTTCTTTGTGAGTGTGCTGTTGATTTTCCATGAAGCAACACATGCTACAACACACAGCGGTGAAACAGTGAAAATAAAACTGTTAATGATGCGACAGCGCCAAGAACAGCCCGGAAAACAAACACATAACAAAGTAGTTAATCATTAAACGTGAGCTATCTGTGGAGTCTTTAGAATTAAAATCCTAATCTTGCAGTTAAATGAGCATCCATGCACCTTAATCAGTAGCATGGATTTATTTTACAGCCCCAGTTAGCGCACAGTGGTTTGCGTTGTGGTGTAAAGTATGTGGTGTTAATAACAGTAGTGATACATTGTCACACACATTCTCTCTTCTAACCGGCTACCATTGACAGATAAGCTATGCACGCTACATCAGTGTAACCCTGAACTGCAGTGAAACAGACTCCAGGCAGCAGATAACACTCTGGGCTGTAGGTGATATGTTTCTCTTCTTTAATCAAGGCCAAGACATTAAAACACATCCAAATTCTGTCTGGATTCACACCAGACTCTCCTCCCCCTGTGCAGCAGATATGAACTCAAATTACCCCAAGGCATAAAAGAATGAATGGGCCACTTAGCACATCAACAATAATTAATAGTAAGTATTAATAGTGCTGCACAGTAAGTGATAATGAAATAATAACTCACTGAGTCATAATAATAAAACAGTCCAAATAATATTCTTGATGTATTGCAGCTAAAAGACGTGATGTGCTACTAGTTACACAACATTAGTTGTCTTCATTCCTTCATAGCAGTACATACTAAATAAGTAACACTTAAAGTTGCAGTGGAGGGGAAGAAAGCATCCTCAGGTGCTACATTATGTATCAAGAGTTCAAGACTTAAAAACACCAAATCTGCTAACCTGCTAGCTGCGGTGGTTTGATTGTCAATGTAAGGTAATATTTCGATTTGTGGCTGGAAATACATGACATCACAATTTTCCATCAGAGCTCAACGCACTTTAAACCAAAGAGAAGAAGATGACAGACAGAAATATCTCCCATGAAAAGTTATAAGAAGCTGTGACCCACAGTCAGAACATGATTAAGAAAATGGGTTTTCAGGGTCTTCGAGGGAAACCAGGAGTCAACAGGTGCAGTCACAACAGCAAGGTAAGACCGCAAAATTAGGTATTGCATTGCTGGTGAAGTACAAACACATTCATTAAATGCTAATTAAATGCCGTTTGAGCCACATTGCTGCACTCATGCATAAGCACCTCTTCACTTCTTCTTCTCCACAACTGATTCTGACGAAGATAAAAATGAAAAGGTCCACAGTGGATGTCGCATTGAAGCTGGTGAGTCTGCGTTTGGTGCTGCAGTTTCTGCACTGCATCACAACAAAGTAATTAAGTTACAGGGCGTCTAATAAAATTATTGGAAAAACATTTCATACAGTCTGAAATAGGGTTGTCTCAGACAGCACGGGGAGAATAAATGTTATATTATAACATAAAGAGACCAGAAAGTCATCCACATTATTGCCCCTGTTTTCTCTTCGCGAGAGGTGACATCAGGGCTTGGATCCACTCAGCTGTCCTGCATTTCCCTTCGGCCCGTGTCACCAAAGTTGAGACTCTCCGCGAAGTGACTGAATTACCACTCGACTTGTGAATAATGCAGGCGGGATGGCAGTAACATAGGGTGGAGAGGGGTTTCTGCTGAGAACAGCAGGTGCCTTTCATCATCATGACACAAGAAACAAGTGAGACACAGCGGGGTGTTTGCTCAGCACAAAGATAAATAAAGCACATAAGCATGCATGCATGCATGTAGAGTGTGTGTGAGTGGGTGTGTTTCAGGATGTGAGTGTTTGAGAGCGAGAGAGGGGGGAAAGAGAATCGCATCCTTTGGGAAATTACCTCCAGAATATGGTATTGAGTGCACTTTACTGATGGAAACAGAAGCATTTTTGAGTGCCCTGCCCAGCAGTGGAAATGAAGGGCAAATTGTTCCGGTGGTGTGCAAATGAGCACGAAATAACGGCACTAAAATAAAGAAACTTGTAAAACAAGACCACTGTGTTTCAACGCCCGAGAATGAGCAGAAGCTACGCCGCTGACAGTCAGAGGAAAACTGATTTTGCGGATCTCGCCCACTTTATATCCAACAAATCTGCCAATCATTTCAAAAAACAGAGTCATCATGGGTCCTTTCATGCCCTTTTCTCCCAATGCATCACCAAAGGAGCCATGCATGGAGGCCGAATAACCGTTAGCTCGCATCACATCATGTACATTTTATGCGTGTATTCTCTCTGGCTATTGGAGGTCGCCGCACATCTTGCCCTAATGAACTGTAGAGGCACAAAAGTGAAACAAGGAGCTGCAAAGCATTGGCATTCCCCTTTAAGGATCCAGTTTAACTTTTAATCACCCTTGAAATTCCCTTTGATATGTGCTACCGAGAGGAGAAGGAGAGAGGAGATGAGACAACGCAGGCTTTCAACAGCCCGTACTGTATGATGATGCCTGCTGTAGATAGCTCCTCTTTCTAATTACCTAAACTCAGCTGCGATTTCCTTTGAAGACGGCTGCCTCACAGGCATGATCAGACTGTGACCGTAGGCTAAATCACTCTAACATTCACTTCATGTGCTCAGGACTGCCGGGTGAAAAGCTGCAGGAGATTTCAGCGATGATTTGTCATTTCTATGGTAATTTTAAAGCTGAAGTTTTGGGATTGAGCTCTTTGAAGCTGGATTTGAGAAGGGGTCACGTCATCCCAGGCAGCTCGGTTCATGTCATCAAAAAGTGTTCTCGAAACGCTGATTGTAATTCAGATGAAGAGTTTTGTTGTTGCTTTCATTTTGTTTTGCTCCCTGAAGTTCATCTTTATAGATCCATTTATACAAGCCGTAGCTTTAGCTGGATATTTTTCAGCCCAGTATCCCTCGAACAATGTTCACATTGCAGCAAGGCAGAGAGAAAGTGGAGATCGAAATGATGAATGGACGTGTAATGACCCTGAAATTGCACTAGCTACATGACCTTTAGCCATAATTAATTTTATTATTTTCCCACTGTGACGTGTCAAAATGTTATAATATCTATCACAGTTTTCTTCATTTGCTCGTGTTTGCATCGTACTCTCTGGCCATCGCAAATAATGCTTCGCTACAACAAGACCATTTGACTGAATTCAAATACATTTTAAAGCTTAAAGCTGTATAAACAGCTACACTGACACGTTTATGGTGTTCAAGCTAAATAAATAATAAAAATGAGTAGATATCATTCCCACGTGTGCACAGACTCATCTGTTCCTCCTCCTTCAACTCCTTGTATCAAACGCAGATAGAAGTCTAATTTTATACTATCAAATATTAAACGGATGCTGTTCAGTAATTTATTGAATTATAAAGCCAATATTTGTCACCGCGGTGACAGTGAGGAAGTCAAGTCAGCTCCGCCTCCATCGTCTCAGCTACCTCATATTAGATCCCCCCTTCTATCCCCTGTGGAGTTTATGCTATGTCTATATTAATCTTCAGCAAATCAAATCAATGACTCTCATATTAGCTCCTACGCCTGTTACCATGGAAACCTAAAGGTCAGTGAATATTATGGGGGAGGGAGGGGAAGGGATTGGCCGCTTAAAGCAAAAGGCAGAGAAGGTGGCTGTGACACCCGGGAGGGGTATCAGGTGGGGGAGACAGAGGTTAGTGCTGCTCGTTCATCACATGCGCTGCCATCTTCAGAGCGTCACATTAGGGAACGAAAGAGGAGAAAATCCAGTCAGGAGTGTAAAATGTCACTGATGTCCTACTGTACATCATCAAGGGTCTGTCTCTGCTGCTGCACTAGTCCTCCACAGCAGTTTTTTTTTTCACATTTCAATGTCAAACCCCATCTTTGCTATATTCCCAGTTACTGCAACGCCTGCTGAGACAGTTTTCTTCTGTCTCAAAATGTATTTTTAAGAGCTCAGAACACGACTTTGTGTGATATTTATACACACGCACACTCCAGGAAAAAAGTGAAAGAGGAAACTGAAGAAATCCTGGACTACACACAGTGTGCTGCTCATAGCTACACTCACACGATCAGTGTGACAAATGCAAAACATATCCACCTCATTGATGCACGCTCAATGTACTCCCATTTAGCGTTTAGTCCGGGAAGATTGTTAATGGGTGAGTGAATACATTTTTAGTTCAGTGTAAATATGGGTTCAGGCGAGGATTAAAGCAAGAATGAATTCACAAAAGCTGTATGCATTCATGCATCCACACAAACACAACCCCATGAAATCTTGACCTCCACGGCAAATTTCAGCCCCGTGGATGGAAAGTTTATGCTGCTATAGGACAGACAGCTTGGTGGACCAATGAACAGACAGATTTTTGTGGACTTACTGGGCCAACATGTTTTCATTCCCAGAACATTAAACACCAAATCTTTGTCACTCCCCTCGCTGTCATGCAGACGAACAAGGTACCCTTCAACCCCACCCACGGCAATATTAGATGCTCAGAGCAAGGTGACGTAGTGTAAAGAGCAAGTTGTGTTTTTGTTTGACCCGTCCATCCATCCCACCGTCCTCCCTCACCTTGCTCTGAGCGTCCAATATTGCTGCAGATGGGTTTACAGCGCAGTTGAAATGCTGGTGTGTCTCCTACAGATGCTAAAGGGAACCTTGTGCGCCTGTGACACGCCAAGAGGCGTGACAAAACATCAGTATTTGACAGTCCGGGAATGAGACTGGGTCTAATAACCCCTCCTGTAAGGCAGATGTCAAACGGCTCATGAGTTATGAAAGGGTGAGGGGCTAAATTATACGGGGTGAGGCTAACTCAAAACAGCACTGAAAGAGGAACTTGGCTGAGTCCAATGAGGTCTTAAGCATTAGAATTGATAATAAGAATCGTTGTCATTTAGAGGTGATGGTTATATGAGACTGGAAAAACATAAAAAGGCATTTTAAAGGAAATAAAATGACCATAACAAAACCTTGTGTAGGCAAGACAGTAAAAGATTCTGGGTGAAAGAAAGTTGGAAAAGTTTTTCCTGCACAAGTTGAAAGAGAAGTGCACTCCATCAAATCTACAGGGAGGCTGTTTCAAAGTCCGGCGGCATGAGAGCTACATGCAGCATCACAGTAGGTTTTAGGACTGCAGCGAGGAACAGCGAGAGCTCAGCTGAACACAGCGATCTGCGAGGATGTCGCTGATGCAGTCGGACTGTGCAGTGATTTAAAAACAATGGCAAACATGTTTAAATCACTTCTGTGGAGTACAGGCTGCAAGAGATTTCACTCTATACGGTGATGTGTGTGATGTATCACCGACCAACGGGAGGTGTCTGATCAAGATCTAGAAATGGTCTGAAAGTAGAAACCCTGAAGTCGCATGCCTGCTTTAAAGTCTCTTTACTACGACAAATAACCTCCAGAAGATCTGCCACAGACGTGTGTTTAAGCAGTTCGAGTGAGGTTTAACTTTGCAAGGTTGTAGGTTAAAGGTACGCTTTCCAAAATGTGCCTCCAGTATGTGTGTGTGCGTGCGTGTGTGTTTGCCAATTATAAAATAAAACATTACGCTAAATTATTCATCTTGTGTTGGCAAAAACTGGAAAACGCCCGAGGCCCTCCTGCAGCTGACGACTCCCACAAAAGAATTCAACTGAAATCAAATTAATTTTCATCAAACTGAAATAATTGCACTTAATGACCAGCCTGTACACACATGCACAGTTTTGTTTGAGCAAAACTTATTGCAATCTCGAGGTTGTAACCACCCACAGTACCCCCCAAAAAAAGACAAACTGAGAGGCTGCAGCGCTTGTTTTTAAAATAAATATTGCCTGGTGCCTTAAAGCAAATTTTCCCTGACGTTGCATCAGTTGCGCCTCAGGATAAAAACTGGCTAAGAAGGGCAGAAAAACACAAAGAGAGAAAATAGAAGTTTAGTCGACAGCTTTTTACAAAGAATCAGCTGCTGCTTGTGATATCACGGCTGTCTCCAAACCCCGGTAACACAGACAGAAGGTCCTTTTGTGACAGTGTCACACATGTGAGAAGAGTATAACTTACATGGTTTGATACCAGGAACCCTTGACAAGATTAAACCTCCAGTGTGCTTGTCTGCCACGTATAGTTTCCTGCAGCTAACACTTGTCAGGTGATCTGCTACTCCAGGATCACAGGTGTGAAGGGGCGTGGACTGAAGAGCAAAGGAAGGACACCCGTTTGGGGAAAGACAGAAGGTTTATGCAAGATCCTGGCTGTCTACAATGGTTTGCATTTAGCAGAGAGGACATACAGTATGTTCCATTTTTGGTTTTCAGGGTTATGAGGAGACACTTCGGACAGTATGAAGAGGCCTTTTTGAGTCAGACTAACCTTGTGGACATTATCAATGATTTCATTGTGAACTTCATTGAGGTTGTTTTCTTAAATTGTTGTGCTAGCATGCATTCCAGTTTCCATTTAATACATTTCATTGTTACAGTCAGGAAGGCTTCAAAGGCACCCAGAACCAAATCTCCTCATTTAATCAGATCCTAATAAACACATCACAGCAAGTTAAGCTGATTGACTTACAACCCCAATCCCAAACCATGAATAAAACAGAATGTGATGATTTGCTAATCCTTTTTTCCATATACACAACTGAAAACAGTGCAAAGACAACATATTTAATGTTTCATCTCATCAGCTTCACTGATTTTTGTAAATATCTGGTTATTCTCAATTTAATTCAGCAACACGTTTCAAACAAGTTGAGACAGGAGCAGCTAAAGACTGAGAAAGATGTGGAACGCTCCAAAAACACCTGTTTGGATCATTCAACAGGTAAACAGGTTCATTGGTAACAGGTGATAGTATCATGATTGGGTATAAAAGGGGCATCCTGGAAAGGCTCAGCCAGTGAGGCTCACCACCTCCACCAGTAAAGGTTGATTTGCAAATGATTGCATTCAGTTTTTATTTATTTTCTACACAGCCCAACATTTTTGGACTCAGTGTTGCACAATAAAGCTTTATTCTCCTGTGTGGATTCAGGTATTCTCTCAGTCTGGCGAGAAGCTCCGGCAGTTTTTGTCAGTGAGCAACTATTCCCATTACACCGCAGACCTTTCTCGCGGCTACTT
The DNA here is from genome assembly GCA_037975065.1 of Chaetodon trifasciatus. Classification (NCBI taxonomy): domain Eukaryota; kingdom Metazoa; phylum Chordata; class Actinopteri; order Chaetodontiformes; family Chaetodontidae; genus Chaetodon; species Chaetodon trifasciatus. Next base: position 3,421,996 of record JBBMOE010000016.1, read on the forward strand.
TCCTTACATCATATGGTAAAATGGGGCTGAAGAGGGAGACGGTTCAGGATTCGGGGGGCAGCGATCTGATTCTCGGCTCGGTAGCTTCATCGCTTCTCCGGTTCCTGAGTTTTTGAGTGGGTGGCAGAAGATGCAGTATGTTGAGGAAAGCTGTTCTCATCATCTAGCATGTCGAGTGCATTGACTGATGATGTAAGTCCACAGTAACTTCTTTTAAAGGAGTCAACAGATGAAAAAATAGACCACAGATTGCAAAAATGCAATCCCCTTTGGATTGCGTCTATGAAATAATCCAACCTGCTGTGTGCACACAGTCTCTATCAGACTGTCAACCAAAGGCAGTGAAATCCATCCATCCTGTGCTGGACCTTTAAAATACAGTAGATCCACTTGTGGGGAGAATTTTTCTCACCTTCAATAATGAAATAAGTGCCAAAAAATGGCACCCAAGATATCTGAATTTGTGATATGACAGACTAGTGTCGGACAAGTAGCAATAGAATTAATTCAATCTTTTCGCTTGAATATCATTCATATCTCTCGAGTTATCCATTAGAATTGTTAAAGGATTACACTGCTCAGTCTCTCTGGGAAATCCTCTGTCAAGGAGGAGAGTCTGCATGATGGCAAAGCCTCAGATTCAAGGGTAAAAAATGTAGATTTTGTCCTGGTCATGGAAGAATAGACCAGACTTTAAGAGATAAAATAAGGGCCAAGGGAGTTTGTTAATCCTGTCTATGGTATATGTGCTGTGTGGATTGGGAGAAGAGCTAAGACACTATTACCAGGTTTTCTGTGGGAATACTTAGGTCTAGATCCACTTCTGCAAACCATTTAAAGGTCATGTACTCAGAGTATTAACTTCACATTCCTGGTGTTGAGTCACGGTGCTTTGACGTGTTGACTGCTCCATATCTTTAATTATATTTGCTCATCTGCATACACCAAAGACGTCTCTAAAGGAAAAGCTTGTTTTTGTGAATGTTCTTATCTGCTTTCTTTCTGAATGTTACAGGAGAAACTTGATACCGCTCTAAAGTCTGTACACTGAATTTGACGCTAGAGCCATGATTAGCTTAGCATAAAGACTGGAAGAGGGGGGCAAATCAAGCTTGGCTTTGTCCAAAGGTCTTCCAAAATGTCAACATTTTCCTTTAATGATATTTTGCAGCAACTGTTAAGTCAGCTGGGCAGAATATTAAAGCACTGCAGAGACACATAGTGTGGAGATGATGTTGTTTCTCATTGGACAGTAGTTCATACTGTATGCCATGAATCATGTAAAAATGGCTGCACTGGCTTTAGTCATTCAAGATAAGTCACAAAGCACAAGTCAGTTACTGGTCACAAGGTTTAAGCAGGAAGGAGAAGAATTAGACGGGTGATACAAGAGGACAAAATTAGGTTTTTTTTCTTTCATATAGCAGCTTGAGTCATGCATAAATACGTGGGAGGGGCTCAGTGACCCAGGATGACCCTTTGAGTCAGGATGCTGCTCCTCTGCATCGTGTGAGGATTCCCCCGAGGGCTGACTGGAGGGAAACCCCAGGGCAGACCCAGGACAGGATGTCTCTCAGCTGGCCTGGAAACACCTCAAGAAATTCAACAAGGAGCTTGAAAAAGACAGCTTGCGAGCCTTCTTTCCACTTCTGCCCTGCAATGAGCGGCAAGCAAACAGACGGATTAATGAGGGATTGAAGTAAAGATCGCATACCCAAACATTAAAGGATGTTAATGGACTTTTGTCAATGTTACAACTCTAAATTAGTCAACCCTGTCATAAAATAGAGATTCCCTGAGGATCCATAAATAGTGTATGTGTTTTGGCAGTCATTTGTGTGGATTCATCAGTTCAGCAGGTATAAAATGAGCCCCGTGATTGAGCACCCACTTAGCGTTTTCGATGGGAGTGTAAGTTTAAAAAGGCAATGGCTTTCATCAGCTGAGTACCTGCTGCAATTTGACCGGGTGCCATAATTGCAATTCAAAAATACATTACTTTAAAGTGTAAGTCATGTGGAATAATCAGTTTCTTGGGACATATTAAACAAACAGCAGCAACAGTGGGCCAGACCTTTCCACGACCGCCACGCCACGAAACAGAGGCATATTATTTTAAGGACTTGACAGAAGTCATAGTTTTGATGAGACACTTAAAGGCAAAAGCAGACACAACAATGACGAATGAATGAAAATCGAGACAGCTCTCATTTCACCTGTCTTTTAAATTAAAAAGAAGTCAAAGGGAGCCTGACAGTAATGAGTCTAGATTGGAAAAAAGATGACACATCACCGCTCTGTGCCAGCTGAAGGTTGCAGGCTGGAAGTGTACATCTAAAAAGTGTCTCTGTGGAGCAAAAAAAATCAAAGCTTTGAGACCAAAGTGGTGCACCTTCTTGTGTCACCCGTCACTGACTTCCTAGCTCAGCTTATGCTCATTTTATTCTGCTAAAGATGTCTTTTTTTTCCCACTCAGCCCACTGAGTGAGCGCTGAAAACAAAAATGTGAAGCAGGTAACAGCGAGGATGACTGGCTTACTTCCATTTTCCTGCTGTGAACAAGCATTTGCAGCAACTTGGGGTTCTTAAATCAAATGGAGCCTCTGCACAGTGAAATCTCACAGCTTTTCATAATCTGTGTACCTACTGGCTGAACAAACCACTTTAAAAGTGCTGTCATAATAAACCATTTAAATATGTTAAAATGCATGAATAAGAGTTAATCAAACAGGTGACTGTTGTTGTAAAATTACAAAGTCACAGATCTCATTTTTACAAATTAAAGAAATTCAATTATAAGATCTGGAGGATTAATTATTACTATCATTAAATCTCTGTCTACCACATAATATTTGTGGACTGCCTACACAAATGTGCTGCAAACATTGTGTCATTCGTTCTGTGTAAACACATAAACAGATAATTCACTGCAGATTATAGTCTACATACCGTATATGTAGGTTTACGCAGCCATAAACAGCATCGCAGAACAAGGCACACTGATTGTCAGGGAATTCATCCAAATATGTGACAAGATGTTCCACCAAAATCATCTGTGAGTCCAAAAGATGATTCTGTCCACTTGAAAGGCTGATGCTCGAGCATACCATGCTGTATCTTACAGGATAAAGCCGGCGGTGTTGTACATTTGTTATAGTCAACAAATCCCACGAGTCCTCCTCTCAGTATTTTGACAAATTCCACAGCCTGTCTGTGGCATTCAGCCTCAAACCCACTGGCTCCTTCCACAGGTGTAAATCTTAAAAAGTGGGTCAGAAAGATACTTTTGCTTTTTTTTTTTATGCTAAAATATTTATTAGCCATGCTAGCCACATGGCTCGAGGGATGGCAGTGTCAGGCGATCAGTCCACCGCTTGGTGCGGACTGAAATATCTCAACAACTATTGGATGAAATTTTCTACAAGCATTCATGGCTCAGAGACAGCAGCTTTTGTGATTGTAGTAATTTGTAGTAATTATGACAGGAGCAAAGGAGGAAGTGAGGTCACAGAGTATAAAAAACATGAACATCTGCATATGGAGGAGGTGGATGGATGTGTCAAAGAAACAGGACTTTCAGCCTGGAGACCGCTGTTCGTGTCCCAAAGTCAGAGTTAACGACATGAGGATGAAGATCTGCTACGATGAAGGTCCACCTTTGACTGGCCTGTTGCTGGAACCCTGCAAGGGTGAGATACATCATTTTGGGACTCACTTTCAATCAACCTATTTAGTCCGTATGAAGAAATGTTGGATATCAGTGGGCTAAGCTGACAAAAAGTACCATACTGCACTCTTTCATTTAAAATACTTAATATATTGTATAAACCATCAACTAACATTCAAGTTAAGTTGAATGTCTCAAGAGAGACATAGCCACTGATTTTATAGGTCAGCAGCAGATATAAATATAAGTCAGAGAAGGGCTTCAAGAGATTTATGTTCTGGCCTGTCAACTTGTCATTAGCTGTCATGTTATATACTCTTACCTGGCCGCTCCCTGAAGGGACGAGCAGTCCCTACAGAAGGACATGTCCTTCTATTTATGTCTGGGTAACTGCAAATGTTAGGAGACCATAAAACCAACACAGCCTCATTCCTAACTCATCACATACAGACGCTCGGTCAGAACCCCTTTAGTGTCATTTTTCAACGTGCAGGGCTCCGTGGTCAAGTCAGCAACGATGAATATGCAATGTCCAGTTATGCTTTCAAAATAAAGCTCGCTGAGAACAATAATAAACACGTGGTTAACATTGTGAAACAGATGCACTTTGCCACTTAGACAAGGGTACACACAGTGAGTCCTAAAGTCACCAGCACTACATCAAGTGACCTTAATGAAGCAGTCAGAATCAGATACCTGATTGAAGGTGAAATGCTGTGAACATCCCTGCATTATATAAATGAAAACTCATAATGGCGTATAAATTCAGCACTTACTTTAAATGTGTACTCCTTGGAGGATATGTACACATCACTTACACATTACGCTTCGGTTGTGATTTTAGGAGAGGCAACTGGCGAGTGAGACAATGGGTAGGAGAGGGTGATTTTGAAAATGGATGGCAGAGGTGGTGTAAATGCAGCCATTGGCAGAGCATGCCTCTGTGCCTTATGCTTGGCAGATTGGTCATGCTGGCTCACGATGCTTTTCTCCCCGTGTGATACATTAAAACCCATGTGGCGTATTCCACACAAAGCATGACCGGCGCATAAGCCTCCTCCCATTCGGTGAGATACTTGTGCAAACTTTTAGACTTTTTGGCAGGTTGGTAACTCCATCAATCTCATCTTCTGCTCCTTTCTAATGGCTTCTCTGATGTTCTTAATGGTGCCACCTGCATTACCGGAGGACTTGGTGGGAAAATATATGGGAGAATTGCAGGAAAAATGGGAGGATTGACAGGTCTGCGTACATTATTTACGTATGTCCTGTACTTGAGCCATCCAACCACCCTACCTTCCCTCAAACATGGACTTACATTCTCTATAAAAGCCTATTGGACTACCTTGCACTAGCTAACACTGACCCATCGCCTTAAAATGTGACGCCAAGAGGTCCTGATCAAGCGTCCTGACGTGACTCACTGGGAGTGAGAATGGGTTGATACAACGCTGATACAGATGCACTGCTTATGAAACTTTTTGATGGGTTTATAACTGATTCCCTTTCAATCATCCAAAATTTAAAAAGAATATTGAACAACTTACATGGAGATTAAAAGAAAACCTAACCACTGATGGAATATGAAGTTCAAAAATCCCAAAGAACTTCAGCTTTCATCAGGGAGAAGACATTAAAAAAAGCACCTCACAAGCTCTTTATTTTCCTTTTTGTTTGTAACTTCTTTGTTTGTTCTCATAATCAAAGCACTTTTTGCTGCTCATTAGTTCTGCCTGTGTTACGTTGGTTTGTACATCTGTTCATTTGCAGCTTGATCGCCAACATTTTGATTACCACTACAACCATGAAGGTTTTTATGATCTTTTTTTAAGCTCCAGTGTACAGTACAGCTTCCTTTCCTTTTGTCTTGGTCTGATCATTTGTTGTTGTACATTTTGAGCCATGAATCAATCATTTATTTTATCTCATGTAATTTCATTTGAATCATTATAGCATATATTCCAAACTCCTGAAGCCTTGACCTTGAAAAAGAAGGTTGGTGTACGACAAAGGCCATAACTTTCCTCTTCTAGTCCCAGACTACTGCTGTGTCCCGATTGTATGAGCTTGTTAATAGCATTTCCTTTGCATACCATTGATTATATGGCCAGAATGAAAACCAGCAGGGCTCGGGGTGCCAATCACTGAAAACCACTGCTTAAAGTTGGGATGAAAGTGTCCACCATTACGCAGTTTTCCCAGGCCTCTATTGATGGTGCATATCTAGAACTTTTCCAAGAAATCATGTTCTGTAGCATATTCTCAGTCCCCTTTGAAACATTATTACTGAGTTGCACATGTTCCGGTGACGGTTGTGATGGATTCCGTTAAGATCTTTGAAACCGTCACACAATGGAGTTATGAAACTGCTTCTGAATGGCGAGTGACGTTGAAGGATTAAATATTCAGGCCTTTTGTGTGAAAGCAGCTGAAGATCCTTGGACACTGAGGTTGAGAGTATAGTTTGAATGGTGTGAGGGTTATGTAAGCGTGTGCTATTGTGAACTTTGTCAGTCATCAAAGCTGCTCCTCCATCTAGCTACACCTGTCTTCCAGGACTACTGCAGCAGTCGGTACACACTTGTCTTCTTTCCAGTGTGAGAGACAGAAACGCAGACATGTTATAACTCTCAGTCTCATTTCCAGTGTAGTATATTCTCCAACCTAGAGCATTGCTTGCATGTGACAGCTGAAAGAATAATCATGTTTTACAGCAGTAGCATGAGATCAAAAATGAGAGCTGTTCCTATTCCCAGGATGTCAAGATAAACTATAATTAACAATAAAATACAAGGAAAGTGCAAAAGCATTCAGGAGCAGAAGTACAGCGTCAGGTGTGGTGTGACATACATGGAGTGATGGTGTATTGGTGGTGAATGACAAGTGTTTTGGTGTAGAAATATTGCACATAATGAAAAGCTTAAAGCGATAAATAAATATAGCACGTGCTCCAATGAAGGCAGCACATCAGCCTTGTCAGACTGAGGGCGTGTATGAAGTTAATAGTGCCACACTTTTTGGGGGGGAAAGCTGTTTTTCAGTTCATTTGTGCGTCTGCGGATTGATCTGAAGCCTAACGGGAGGAGCTTAAACAGATGGTGTCCAGGGTATGTGATGTCTTTTATGATGCCCTTTGCTGTCCTCACACAGCAAATGCTGTTAAGATGTTCCAGTGATGGCAGCTCAATGCCAGCAGTGTCCTGTGCTGTTTTCACATCATGCTGGGGGGCTTTTTTGACAAGTTTTGTGCAGCTGGGGTACCAGGCTGTCATGCATAGGGTTGCCACCCATTCAGCATACAGAGTCATCAGCAGGGTCCTATCACATCCAAGCAGTGAAAGGACAGACAACGATGAGTGAAGTCACTGAATTCACGATACCCAGACTTGCCCAGAGGTCACTATGTTGTTGTTGTTGTTGGGTACGGCAGGTACTCTTGTTATTAGATATTACAATGTTATCCATTATGTGATTATTAGCAAGCTGACAGTTCTCTGAGGATGTAAGCAGAAAACCCGCCCCCTTTTGCATGTGTGTGCGTGCATGCGTGTGATCTTATTTTTCTATGTTCTGGCGTATATTTATGAGAAAGAGAAATTTAACCAATAACCCATTTGGTGGAAATCCCATCCTTTCCAAGAAGTTTTGGACTAAGGGTTAAAAAATGAGATTTAATACTGAAATACTCAAATTGACTCTTTATTTCCTTTACGTTCATGTTCAGAGTAGCAGAGGACTTTGAAGTTAATGCATAAAAAGCACAAATTGCTGCATAAATTCACCAGGATGAGGGAAATGAAGTGTATGACACTCAAAATCTCATGGGGGGCGACCGCCAGACTCCTGCTTGATTTGTTTCCCCTGGGCATGTGGCACGGACTCCCTTATTTTTCCACACTGGAAGTGACAACGCTAGTCGTGCAGTTTGTTAGGATGCTCTCTGCGGTGCATCTGCAAAACCTGACAAGCAGCTTTTGACACAGTATGTGCAAATACGTTCATAAAAGCACGAAACATTTGCTAAGAAGCAAAACAAGGGCAGCATTTATATCCAACAACAGCAAAAATATGAAGACAAATGGCAGTTCATTAATATTTTGACTGTGCACAATTACAGTCCACAGTCATGTAAATGGTTCTGACACAGCGGTGCTTTCAGCTAAATGCTAACATAAGCATGTTCACACATGCCAACATGCTGATGTTTAATAGGCATCAAGTTTACCATTTGCAGTAAAAACAAAGTATAGCTGAAGCTGACGGGATTGTCATTAGTTTTGCATTAGTTTTTGTTTGGTAATAAACTAAAAGTGGAACATTTCACTCAAAATCATGGTGGCTGATAAGCTAAAGATTTCAGCAAAATATTTATTTTAATTAGCCTCAACTTCATGGTTATTTCATTGTCTCTAATGATGGACGTAAACCTGATATACACGTTCCAAGAGCAGAGAGTGGAAGACATGCAGTAACCTTGAATATGATGCTGATGGCACGGCCTCTGTCAGCCGATGATGCTGTTAAACCTAATGAGAAACAAGCATAGGCCAAGACCCGGCTTTGATTTCTGTCTCCAGTTTGATTTTTCTGCTGTCTCATGGTTATTCGGAAGCTGCCACAAAAGGCTGCCTTGGAAGTCTTTCGATTGGAAAGTGATGCCAGCTCAGCTGGAACTGCAGACATTGAGACACTCCCTCATTTGCCCCTTAGCTGACTGCCCTTAGGGCCTCTCTGGCGCTTCCCCAAAGTAAACTGTTTTTCATATGAAGTGGTGTGGAAACTTAGGTAAACACTTATTTCCCCAAGGGGAGCTGCTTCAGTTATTACTAGAATAGAAAAACAAACTATAGATTTGTTTAATTGCTCATTAGAGTGACAAACATGGCCCAAGAAGCTGGAAACTGTGAATGTGGAAAAGAGAAAATGAAGATCCCATATACACCAGGTGTAAACATGCAATCAGTATCTAGTTATCTTATAAGGAAGGGAAATTGCATCTTAATGCTCGAAGTAAATGCATGAGGAATGCATTGCTATGAGATTGGGCAGATCACATTTCACTGTAACATATTCAGCCCTTTCTCCCGAGGAGTTACCTTCCCATTGTATGATTCTGCAGAGCAAAAATTACCTCTCATGCCAGTCTTCAATGCCGATGCAGGAAGGGTGACCTTTGTGCAACAAAAAGACGAAACATTAGCACGGGGCATTAAACAAGACCAAAAGTCTACAGCTATGAAGGCTGCACTTAGGCACAGCGGTGCTTTGTGCTAATGTTGTCATGCTAACATTATACAATGTTAACAGGCTGATGCTGGCAGGGAACAAACTCAATTTTTGACCTGATGATGGTGCTAGATGTAAAGTCAGTTGTTGAAATATTACAGTCCGGACCAAAATGGTGGACGACCATCATCCACAAACATCAAGTCTAGAGCCACACAGCTAGAGTTGCTGAAAGTGTCGTCGCTGAATGTAATCTGAGGATTTGCATCAGTATTCTGCCCGGTGATAGTCGACATACTCTGTGTGAATCTGGCCAAGGTTTAAATCTGTCACATCTTCCTCTTCCACTCTGCCTCTCATTTCTTATCCCACTAAACAGTAAACGGTCAGACGGTGGGGACCAGCTGTTGAGATCTGGAAGTGCGGAGGTGTCGTTTAATGCCGGCAGTGAGCCACATGAGAACAACATTAAAGCCATGTTCGCTGAAATGCAGTTTCCTGCTCTTAAACCAGTGCATGACGGCAGCTGTAAGACAATAAAGACTCACCTGTGATTGAAAATCTGCATATTCGTGAGTAGACTTCTTCAAGAGGTGACCATCCATTTGGATTGAAAAAATAATATATAATTATACAATATCATGTTACGTACAGTTTTCATCATTTCCCTTGAGTAAATCTGTCCTTACTTTCCTTGAAGTTCTTTGATTTAGTGTCCCCACTTCAAAACTAATGTGTTTATACAACCAGAAGGCAGCGAGCACAGGCAGATGGTTGAGGTGCTATGTGACATTTTGACTGATTGATTTTTGATCTCCATGTTATTCAAACTTAAATAAATACCTAGTTACCGTCTGGCAACTTGTCTGCAATTAATCACTGATGTTATTTTCAGAATAAAACCTCTTTGTATAGACGTCAATAGAGATCTTTATAGGAAACTTACATGACTGAATCAGATGTTCTTTCTGGAAATGTCAATATTAGGTTGTGTACAGTGTTGTCATTCCTTTCTTGGAAAAATTTGGCATCAACACAAAGTACATTGCTGCCAAAATCTAATTATATGAGGATGATCTCAAAATCTCCAGAACATGGCAGGTTTCTTTTTTCATTTAACACAGAATTTCCAGTAACAACGAGCTTACTGGTATTTGTTTGCCATGGTAAGACTCTACAATAGACACGAGAAAGTGAGTGTATGAAATGACAGTTGGTCATTTTATCCAGCGTACTGTGACATAATAGAAGACAATCGATGCAGCATCTGGGACATCCTAAGACGCCCCAAAGCAAACTCGTGTGTCAGCTTTGTTTTTTGTCTTTGTTAGCTTAGCGTGACAGTGTTCCCTCCTCCCTTACACTGTGAATACAATTCATCCCCCTCCATCCTTTTCCCCGCCTACCAAATATGTCCCCTCTGTACACCAAGCTGGATGTTAGACATGATCTAAGGAAGAACTATTTAATCCAGAGTGACGATTTTCCAAAAAATCACACAATTTCTTGTCTTCTTGCTGTTGACACAATGATTCCCAAGTATGAAGGGACAACTTATGAACCAGATGCCCTTATGTGCACCTGAAAGGAGAAGGCAAACAAAATCAGGAGATACTGCTGGGTTCATTTCCCTGTTCGCTCAGATAATAGATTTTTTTTGAACCTGTGAGCCGCTGCTTAGATAATGGCATCACCTTGGCCTTTTATCTTACTCATATCTGTGGCCTGCAAACTCATATCCATACGGAGTGATAGCACTGCAGCAAAACCATCAGGAATTAAAAGCTTTGGGCAAATTCGTGACAATGAGGTGCTTGTGCTCCTCATGCTACATCATTCTCTGTGCTGTGTCTTAACTACACTAACTCAGGGACTCACATTTGGAGTGCATTTAAATACCATTTGTTATTATATCTCCGTCTTGTTTCTGAAAGCATACATTACCTGGATTTAAAAGGCCTGAAACATCAAAGGGTATAAACATATTACCCACAAAAATGATGACACCTGCCCTGTCTCCACGCTACTCCTGAGTTTTCCAAACTTTAAATCAGAGACTTTCAGAAACGCTGCCGATCCCCTTTGAAGACTTTGAAAACTTATCAGTCACGATGTGGCCTTTCCTGATTCGTCACACCCCATCATGTAACCAATTACTGGCAGTTAATTCAACATGGATCATGAATTATAGCTGTTGCTGACCTTGTTGTCTATACTCACAGCTGCTGTGCAGTTAAATTCTGCAGTTCATAATGCTACTACTGCCTAGACGTGCAGGAGGAAAGCCATTATTCCAGTGACTTGGGACAATTCCTGTGTCCAGTGGTTCTGGAACCAGGAGGAACCAGTGGATGATTGGATCATTTGATCGAGGGTTCGGTTCCTGAGGAATGGTGAGAAAACTTCTGCATGTCCAGCTCGATCCTGATCAACCTCAGCAAGACCACGTCTGCATGCGGAAGGAGTTGTATTATCTGAGAGGCGAAGGTCCAGAAACCCCGTGCCAAAAAAATTAATTTAATCAATGTATTGACTGGGTCCACTCCAAAAAACAATGATTTTTGAGATGCTCATATATTAAGTTATTCAGCCACAGCTGCAGTGAAGCATTTTTATCATGTGCTGTACTACATGTGTGAAAAAGAGAAACAGGAAATGACTGTTTGGTTTGTCTTGATCCATCACGCCGTGGAGAGGAAAATTCGCGCTGTCTGGTTTACACTCCCTGCTTCGCTGTTGATGCTTTGCACCCAAATCAGACAGACCAAGAGGAAACCAAATCCTTGTACCCATTAAAGTTGTGACACTGAGGGGTCTGCAACAACTTCAGAGGCAGAATTCCTCTAAGATAGATGACTGCGGGACAACCCACTGGGCAAAATGTGCCCTGAGCATTACAGATTCCAAATGACCACCCTGTCAAACAGTTATCTCTCTTAACATATGGTTTCCAATATTAGAAAGAGATTAGTGGCTGCCTTGAATCATTGTCAGAGCATGCAAGGGAGACCGAATGCAAATATATTACAAGGAATATTATTTGAACATATTTGCAAGTTGGTTCTCAAGGTCAAATAGGAGTCATCCTTTCAGTAAGCTGGCCAAACAGGAAGTGTTGTCTGTGCTAATGCCAGAGCATTTTGATCTGTGATTACCTTCAGGGGTCTGAAAAAGTCTCTGAGTGTGAAAATATGGAAATTGCACTGTCAAGCAAAAACCTGACCGCGTGTGCCCTTATTGCTCAGAGTGCCAAAGCGTCCCATTTTTAGAAACTTAATTTTCGCCCTGATGTCACATCATAGAGGCGCATGGGCAGCCCAGTGCCCCCCTGGTCACCATTAGTGCTCCTCTGGCTGATAGAAAAAAGAAAAAAAAAAACCCTCTGGTCAACTGAAGTGCTCTGTAAGTGACCTAAAGACAAGAAGAACATTTTTTATTAACTGGTCTTTTTTTTAACATTTTAAACACAGTGTGGCCCACTATTCTGTATATGCGTATGCTAATTTTAACCAATATGTGCTATTCCATGCATCATACAGCAACGTAACTGTTTTTGGCCACTTGGGGGCAGCAGAAACAAGCTGTAAACACAACCACAGAATATTATCAGCTTTAAAGTTGGCAACCTTGTTAGCTAACACTTGCTGATTTAGTCATTCAGCAAAAAAGGAGAGATTTTGGCATCATGCCTTTTAGAGTGATGTCTCTGACTACTTGACGAATGTAAGTCCAGTACTCACTGTCCTTTTTGGCTCTGTTTTTGGCCTCTACCAACTCCTGAGGGAAATATCTGGCTGTCTCACAGCTAAATGTTCCACCAGCTAGATGCTAAGTTTGTCTGCTGTTTGGCACAGGAGAGGTAGCTTACAGAGAGTTTTTAGAACTTCTTTGCTAACCTGACTGAATCAAAGCAGAAAGGTTGTGAGAAGGAAACCCAAACCAATGAGCTAAAAGACCCTACATGCTCCGAAGAGCTGATGGGAACTGAATGCAGTGATAATTGTGGGGGCTTGTCACTATAAGCATTTATTAATACAAGTCATTTAATTCCTCGTTTATGTAAAAACACCGACTATAGCAGCTATAACTCAGTGTTGTCTTCCTAGCTTTTTCTGGAGCTTTCAACTGGCTTCCTCAACAGATTGTGTCTCAAATTCTTTAGCTTTCAGAATATTTTCTAAGATCCTCAGATTTTTTTGAAAATTTGACGCATGAACTTCAGATAAACATCTTTTGTTTTCTATACTAAAACACACCGTTTCAGTCGAACAGCTGTTCTGGGGCCTCGGCTACGACCACTGAAAATATTTTTCAGAATAACAGCCTCGGTTTCCTGTCATTTTCTAGAATATCAGTGCAATAAATGGCACAAATATCTTCATTTTTTTTCTGCCAGTAGTGCTAAAAACGGCACACTTGGACCTGAGGTGTCTCCGGCGTTATCAGGCCAGCTGGCAGCCAGTCCACACAGCTCACTCACTGTGCTGAAAGGTGTATGGCATTTTGATAAGAGTTTTGAGTTTACCTGCATTACCATGTTTCTTGCTGGGTGTTATGAAGGTCTGTATTACTCTTTGGGGTGTTGTGTCTGCCCTCCAGGCGGTTTCACTGTTATCTGGGCCCAGCCAGGCTCACGCAGGAGAGCTATAAATGAGCACTGAGAAATGTGATAGTGCATGTGTGGCCATACACTACCTTTACTCTCATGAATAAAACATGAGGAAGTATGTAGCGTTTGTGCAAGAAATAAGTGTGGGTTTATCCAATTACATGCATCTCTATGTGTGTCTGTGTTTATCACTGGCCCTTTTCCTGTTTCTCCTGTACACATAGAAATTTCAAATTATTTTGCCATCAAAATCCCATTTTGTATTACAATGGCACTCTGCAGCTCTCCAATCATATCTTAATGAGAGGTTGGATTGTGGAGGAAAAACTCTTTATTTCTTTCATTCTCTGTGTGAGGCGTTCTTCCTCTGCTCCATGCTCTCCTTCAAGAGATAAACAGCTTACCTTTGGCATGACCCGTTCCACTTTAATAAGCACTAAGTACTCCACTGTCCCACTTTTCGAAGCCGTTAATTTGATAAGTGAGGGGGATCTCTCACTTAGCAATCATATTCTGGACAATTAAACCCATATCTGAAGAATAGGGTCTATCTGGAGGGCTTTATAGGGCCAATTATGCGGAACCATTTGTCTCAATGTCTCATACTCTCTTGAAATGAGCTATTGTTGTCAGGGCGCCATTGTCAACACGTTGATGCAGCATTTAAGTTTTTTTTTTTAACATTGAGAAACAGGCTATCCCTGATGTGACATCCACTGATAAAACTGTGAATTTGCTGACTTTTTTCACATTCTTTTGCAGGCATTTTAGGCTCCTTTGTGTTTTTTATTATACAAAACTTCAGACTAAATTTTATTTACTGTGATACGGTGATATCAGTACAATTTACACAAAAAAGTGGTCTGTTCCTGCGTCATGCTCCTGTGCTAGAATATAACTTTTTGGCCACATTGAGCAAAGGTATGTTGGTAGAAAAAAGGGTGCAGAATTCCATGAAAAGAATCCCTCTCTCTTTTAAACATGGGCATGGATCGATCATGCTTTGGGCTTGTTTTGCAGCAAGTGGCACCAGGAACATTTCACTGGTAGAGGGAAGAATGGATTCAATTCAATACCAGCAAATTCTGCCACCAAACATCCCTCCATCTGTAAAAAAGCAACAACAAAAGCAACTGAACAACAGGATAATGATCCTAAACATTTCAAAATCCACAACGCGCTACCTCAAGAGACTCAAGCTGAAGGTTTTGCCGTGGCCCTCACGATCCCAAGACCTCAACATCATTGAAAATCTGTGGATAGACCTCAAAACTAAGCAGTGCATGCAAGACGGACCAAGAATCTCTCAGAACAAGAAGCTTTTTGCAGGATGAATGGGTGAAAATCCCCCAAACAAGAACTGAGAGACTTTTAGCTACAAAAAGCATTTACAAGCTGTGACACTTGCCGAAGGGGGTGTTACTAAGTACACACTAAGTAAATGTGTCAACTTCAACTGTTTGGAAATCAGGTCATCTTTTACTCACTTAGTTGTTCATAGAAACAGAAATTTTGAGTAAGGAGTACCCAAACTTTCACTTGACACTGCACATACAGTATATAGACCTGTATACATGCATACTGTACATAACCACCTACTTCATGTATGTAAATTAAACCATGACTTTACTAATTCAAGTTCAGTTTTCCACATATTTTTCTGTATATACTGGCTGTATGCTCGGTGCCAGGTTTTTCAAAGCATTGAAGTGCCAGCCAACACTTGTTTTCTGTTCTGTTACATTCTCAAAACATGACAGCAGTGACAGTTTGTATGTCAAAGATGAAACAGGAAGTCACTCTGCGTTACTCCAATGTACACACTGGGTAATGAGGTTTGCTAGTTGTAAAAGTGGAGGTTTGTTTACAACATGTCTGATCATCTGACTGCTCATATTCATGCCAGAGGTATTAATCCCAAAACAAACCTGAGGTGCATAAATTAGTCTTTTTTAAAAAGGAACACAATCTGAAAGGGACCCTGGGGCAGTCAGACATGATCAGAACAAACCTGAGGATAATTAGACCCAGTTCAAACAGTGGTTAAACCAGACAGACCCTGAAATAGAGAGAACTATCAGCAGCATTATTGGACATCAGTTAACAGCCACAGTAGGAAAGAGTGGCAATAAATAGTTGTTTATTCTGTACTTCATACTTCACACCACCCATCTCACCTCAAAAACACATTTTTCTGCTGGGACGATTGTAATGCAGCACATGACCAGAGCTGAATCTGCTTGGATCCCCTCAGGCAGATCTAAAACCTGCAGCAATACTGAATAGACCACCTCTGCACAATGCACTAAAATGCTTCTCTCCAGATTGTATCTAGATGTCATTTACTTATATTTACACCCTATATTGATATGTGTCCCCCACTGTCCACACAGAGATCCGACTGCACCAACCAGCTTCTTCTTCCACATGCAAAAATAAAGTATTTTAAGAAATTTCTTTGAATCCACAGCTAAGTTCATGAACAAACTCTGAACATCTTGAAGGAGAAAAAGGTTGAGCTAAACAGAAATCCAAACAAGTGTTCAAAATCAAATGTCCTTTTTTCCTGCTTTCAGGTTTCTTTGCTCTTTTAGTCTTTTATGTACTTTCATGGATTTTTGTGCCAGTTTCTAAGTCCACGTTCCTCTTGCTCCCTCCAGCCTTTCTTCTCCCTTTTTTCTTTGTTCTGCTGTCCCTGAAGCTCTTTTTCAGCCCTGCTTCCATTAGGTGGCTAAAACTCCATCACCTGAGTGAGTGGTGAGGCATTCTGGGAGCTGTAGTGTGTGTCATGGTAGCCATTTAGTGAAGTGGCTATATATATATACTGTATATAAAAAATACTCATTTGGACACTGCTGGATGGATTGGGTCTTGGACATCAGGAAGACCTCTATTTCCTGCCCTGTTGAACCCTGCAATGTCACAAGATTGAAAAGTTCACATCACAAAGGAACGACAGCCAAAACTACATTTAGTCAGGCAGGAGGTAGACTCATCGACCTGAGTGACCTGAGTTCAAACCCATCAGCGGCACCCTTCTTTCCCCTCCGTCCCAACATGACAAATGAAGACCTGTGAGGCCTTGGAACAACTGGAAAAAGACGAGCAGCAGAGCCGACAGCGAGCAGAGATCAGTCAAACATCATCACCTCCTGACAGCTGGGTCAGCCGGGTCTCATGTAATAGTGATGAACGATTTGTCTGCACTCACATGAAGCTCCGCAAACCACCAAAACCCCTCAACTGATTTTTGATTGCTATATTTGGACTCTCAAATACTTCTCAACTTGGCTCAGATGGACTTATTTCTTTCACATGTCTGACTGTATTTGATGGTTGAGTCACTCGCGTCATCACAACTCAGCAGGAGAAAACCCTCCACAGTCACGTCACCGACCGATGTGATTACGCATTCATGATTCGAGCTTTAGTCACTCTGTGATTCAGATTGCTGCTGAAAATATAAAAAGCATGCTCTGATTACAACCAGCTCTAAGAAGAGGGATGTTTTTAATGATTGAAAGTTTTATTTGGACGTTTGTCTTTCAAAAAGGGAACAATGTGTTACAAATCATTTCACTTTCAAAAGAGGTTTTAGTAACAATCACACCATTACAAAAATAAGCCAGTCAAATTTTGATCATTTAAAGACATTGTATGGAACTCCTTTCAGACCAGCGTCTGTGATATCTTAAAAAAAAAAAAAAAGCTCTGTAATGCTGGCAGAAATGGCAGGCACACTTTGTGGTTGGTTTCAGTCTCGATGTTTTATCCATGGGACAAGCCACCTTGTTTTGGTAGACGAGATTAGATCATGATTCACTTCATGGAATCAATTTCACAGTGTATTACAGCAGCATCCCCTGCAAGATCAGTCTGAATGTCATTTTGGGAGATGATTTGTCTCGCTCAGAGTGCACAAGCATTTCGCGCTTACTGTACCTACACTCCTCAGTTTATCATATTTGCCCTCGGAAAATCTTTATTAGCGTGAAAGGCTTGCACTGCATCTCATGGGAGAGCTGGCTGGCATTGATGCAGATGACAGCAGCAGTCTCTTTCACACTCTGTAGTGTTGACAGACGTGGAAATAGTAAGGATCTGTCAGGAAGCACTGCAGAACTCACTGCTCGAGCTGCACCGGATATAAATATTTCAGGAAATAACAATCAGACCTGCTTATTCTTTCCGAAGTTATCCGTAAGTATGACTGACTTGTTTTGAAGATGGTTGTTGTTTTGACAGATTTCAGGGCTGACAGTGACTGCTCCCTGTCTGTGTGCTGTGTGCATTGCCGCCGTTGTGTCTGCTGAGAGGACGCCGACAGGCTGCGAGTGCTCACGGTGTACAGCAGAGCCAACAGTGACAGTACAGCTGCATGTATTTACTTTCTCTGAAATGTCTTATTTGTCATAAACCTGGACATATTTGACGCCTTTGTATTTATCAGAGATGGATAAATATAGAGTCAACAAATAATAACTTCAGCTGCATAATGTTTCTACCCTGATTGTTGGTTTAAAGTTGTCATTCAGAGATATACTGTGTAGGGCCACTAGTGGTTGACTGATTCGAGTTTTTCAATGGCCGACACCAATGCCGATAGTCAGTGAGCAGGGCAGCCGATGACCGATATATAATCCCGGCGTCACATTGTTGTTCCTTTGCATCTGATAAAGTACAACAATTGAATAATCATAACAAACAAGACACGACTGTTGAACTGAAATGAACATTTATGTAACGTTATTGTCTGTCTGCAGTGCACTGAAATAAATGAATGAAAAATAAAGTTTATTAACAGTCTGGAGTTTACAAAAGCAAAGGTGATGGTTCAATAATATCTTTGGGCAATTATTTTCACAAACAGATTAGTTATTGTGAGCTAAAATTGGCATCAGACAAACAAGGATTGATTCAGAAGAAACCATTGATTCCTCCACTGTCATGACCAATGATGCTAATTAACAATAGCCTTTAAGTTCGCCGTCGGTGTCCTGCCTCAAAAGTCTGCTTTGCTAAACTGGGTGTTAAAAGAATCTGCTTTGGCAGAGCTCTTGATAAATGAACTCTGCTGAAGAGCTCAACTAAGAATAGTTTCAATAAAGTGAGAGGTCACTGAGAGGTTAGGCTGCTCAGTGATGGTAAGATCGTCAAAAACAGATGTTCTCAAACAAGTTTACAACAAGTTTCATTTATTCATCGTTCTACAAACAGGGTTGTGTTACAGAATGCAGGTTTATTGTCTCTTTATGCTACTCGCAAAATAAAAATTATATAAATGGATGGATAAATAAGTCATCAAAATAAAACTATTTATGGAGAAGAGCGGAGGATGAATTGAGGATTCTCACAGCCTGAGGAAAGAAGCTGCTCTGTAGTCTGGTGGCACAGCAGTGGATACTCGTACTCCAATCTAATATCTCATACAGCGTATTTTCTTCCTGATGTGGGTCAGAGCACTAGAAGAACCTTTTCATAATATTATGTTTCACTCACATGCAATGCGAGCTTCTTCCTCTGAGGCTATGTTCTTCCAAAATCCTGAGTTCATAAACTCATCATGATTTTCAGAATATTCTTCTGAGCAGTTATTTGTTATTCATCTGTTTTCCTGCAGATAAGCCAATAAGAGATGCTGAAAACGTGCCGTTGTCACTCATTTTTGTAGTCAGCGTTGAGGCAAATGCCTTTCTGTCACACTGCGGTGAGGTCGTCCTGTCTTGGGTTATTGTCTTGTCATTTCCTGTATTATTTTGAAAGTCTAACTCTCCTCTCGTTTCAGGTCACTTGCCCTTCCTCCTGTGTCACCTGTTTGTCATCCCTGATTCCTGATTGTGTCCACCTGTTCCCCATTACCCTCATGTGTTAAATAGTCTGCGTTTCCCTTTGTCTTGTGCCGAAGTGTTTCGTCTCGTGTCCGATCACCAAAGCCTGCATCATAGTCCACAGCCACAGTTTGTATCTTGTTTGTCTTGATTCCTCGGTGAGAGTGATTTTGGTTGTAATTTTTGTAGTCAAGTTTTGAATTCATAGTTATTAGAGTCATTTGCTTTCTTGATTAGCCTCCCTTGGGAGTGATTTTTTGTTCATCTAGTTCTAGTAGTGTTTAGTCTAGCCTCCATTTTTTAGGAGAGTTTTTTGTTCTGTCTTTCTTTCTCTTGATCGCTCTACCTCCATTTGGAGTGTCTTTAGTTTAATGTTTTGTAGCCGTTTTGGTTTCCCTCTTAAAGAGTGATTTTGATTTGTGATAAATTTGATAGATAGGCGTATTGGATAGTTTCCTCCTTGGGAGTGTTTTTTGTTTTCTCCATAGTCGCGAGTTTTCATAGTTCAGTTTTCATAGCCCTCTTTGTTTGCTCTGCATTGAGGTATCTCGATATAATAAAGTCTGCTCACTGACATCCTCTGCGTCTGAGTCCTGTGTGAGTCTGGGCCTGACACTTTCACGTTTTTGTTGCTTAAACAGCAAGTTTACTGAAGTTAAACATACTTCTTGCATTCATTCCAACAATAGTCTTTAATAAATCACTGAATCTGCAATGACACTGACAAATCACCTCAACACTGTCAAGGCCAACAGATCTTGTAAAAAAAAAAAATCTATTTTGTAATCTAAGAAATGGCTTCCTGTTTGTAGGATAAATCAAGGAAAAAAATGCCTAAAAATAACCAACAAAGCTGATCCATGACTCTGGAGAACACATCTGACACGGCTAAACGTAATGTTTAGCAAATCAGGGCGAGAGGGAAAACAAATAATTTGAAAAAGAGGCAGAGGAGAGGTGTGAGGCCTTCCTGAGCAGGTGGCGCAGACGTCCAGATGCTGCACAGAAGCAGCGAAGCAGATAATGTCCTGCCTGGATTACCTCCGGGGCCTGATTACAGTGGAGCGTCCTCATCTGGGTCAGCTCAGAGCTGGTTCTGCGGGGATCAGCTGTTCCCGCTGTCGTCCTGATGGTCTGAGGCCTCATGTGTGCCGAAACACAGAGGTTTGAAAACATCTCTGCGTGTCGTTAAATTAAATATTAATTTCCAAAATGTCACATAGCTTTTAAGGGAAACAGCCATGCCTGTAATATGAAGCTCTCACTGTGTTGCATCAATCGTCAATCACTGGATGTTGTGATGAAATCAGTTTTTTTGGGAAGGGAGTTTCTGCACTGCTGCTCTTACTCACATGTTGTCAGTCAAACCGTGTGGCTGCTGCTGTCCTGCTTGGTTTTCTGTTGATGTAACAATAAGTTAGCATTGAGCCGGCCAAGTGTTCCAGCAGGATCTACACTCGCATGTTAGTGTGATCCTTGCAAAGGCTGTAGCACCATGCGGCTGAACGCAGCAGTCATGCTAATAGATTTGTAAGCAGCTTCAGTAAATTTCAGCAAATTTCTGTGAATTTAAGCCACTACAACTACTTTGATTGTACACTGGTGATGCAAATGATTTTGCATCTTCATTAAAATAAAAATAAATTTGAAGGAAAAGTCTGGATAGGGTTTCTTATCGTCGACAAATCCCGTGAAAAGACCCAAACCAGCAATGCATTAGTCTCTTAATTCCAACTTTTCTACCCCGTCTGTGGCACTCAGCCTCAAGGCCATTTGTTCTCACTGAAGATATAAAGCTTTAGAAAATGGAACTGTATATTTGTGACCCCTTTTTAAAACGTCTAAGTCATTTCCTAAAGCAGCTGGGCACTTTTAGATTCAGCCAACATTACTGAAACAGGAGTAAATAGTTTATTTTTGAGGAATTATTTTCAGCTGCAGATTAATGCATATTTGGCTGGGGACACATGAACTGCAGTGCCCAAGTTCATTATAATGGAGAATTTGCAACGGTGGTGTTCAATGATGTGTTTTTAATAGGTTTTGGTCAGCAATAGAGCTCTGTGGCACAGAGGAATAAGATATATACAGTATATACACACATCAGGCTTTGGCTACTGAAACAATATGAGCTTGCAGGATCAATTCATTGGTGTTTCCACGCTGTTATTTTTCAGCACCCAGGTTTTATTCTATTAATGGAAAACATTTTTTTAAACTGGCTTAAAAAGTTTGTGCCACTTTGCCGCTTCCCCAGTGATCATAGTCATTATCGTGCAGGATTAAGAACGAGCCTCCTGAAAGTGGAGAGAGTATGTGTTAATGGCTGATGATTGGAAATATTACATTTCTGACTCATGCAGTGAAGCCTCGATCTTTTCATCAGCTACCACTGACTAATATTGTTAATCTAATTGGTGGATAACTGCCTGCACACTGAGGGACTGACGATTATTACTTATGGTGGTCATTCTGCATATTGGCATAACTTCCAAAACTTTAAAGCCCAGAGGCTTAAAGGCCTAATTATGACCAATAACCGATATAGATTAGATACTCAATCTTCATCAAATCTTCTTCTGTGCTTTTTTTTATTCCACAGAGACACCACATCACCATCAGCACAGCCTGTTTTAAATGAACTGTGTCAGTGAACAATATGTGTTGCATTGCACAGTTGTGTTTGTAGGTCCTGCTATTGGAAATAAATGTAAAATACTCATGCTATTACCATTTAACACTTTCACAATTTAATCAGTGTTAATGCTGTTTAAAAAACATTACTAGGTTATCATTACAGAGAAATATTTACCTTTAATTTCGTTTTATTTTATAAGAGGAAGAGCCAAAGAGCACTGCTACCATCCTCCATGATGTCTGCATGTATTTACTGAAAGACAGAATTTGTTTTGTTGTGTTTTATTCACCAGAATCAGATGCTGTTTCTTTCCTTAATTGGGTTTTTCTAGGGTTGGTTGTGGCTCAGGTGGTAGAGCGGTCGTCTGCCAATCAGGAGGTCAGTGGTTCGATCCCTGGCCTCAGCAGTCCACATGCTGAAGTATCTTTGGGCAAGATACTGAACCCCAAAACTGCCCCTGATCTTGCGCCATCGTTGTGTGAATTCATATGTATGTCGCTTTGGATAAAAGCGTCTGCCAAATGACTAATTGTAATTGGTTTTTCATTCTCCTCTAATGGATTGTTGACTTCTTGGAGCAAACCGCTGTCCCCATGTTGACATGTAAATAAGATCTGATTTTTGCTACTGATTTTTCCCTCCGTGTTTCAACAGTGGAAGAAACCAAAGGTGTAGGAGAGTAACTTGAGAGATGGATAATCAGCTGAGAGACACTTGGCAGTGCCACCGTTAGAGAGCGCAAACATAATTAACTAATCATGCTGGCTGACACGTTACAAATACAGATGTAATTGACTGCCAATGTGAGTTTGAAATATTCATACAGATGAGTCGCAACAGTTAGTGATACTGTAACAAACACAATCCCAAAACTAATTGGGTCAGCCACTGCTCAAAGAAGCAATTTGGAAAGCAATTATAGTCTCCAGTTTGCTCATGGGCGGCTGATAACCACATGAAAACGTCTAAATCCTCTGATGAATCTTTTCAAACATGACTTCACAACACCTTATCAATTCCAGCATCATAGGTAAGCAATGAATGCAGTTATTACAGCTACCAATCCTTGAATGAACTGTATTCTGTAGGAATGTGACCAATCCCATGATCCAATCCCATTATCACCAAAGTAACGGCCCCTGGCTGCATATGATCAAACACTGGATTTGTGCCTCTGAAGTTTCACTGACTCAAACCAAATCCAAAGGAGTTGAAAATGAAGCGACTGATGTTGAAGGTGAATGAAATTGCTCATACATTCACTCTTCTATAAAAGGATAGCATACAGGAGGCAGTCAATAGGGAATGACTGGGTGATACTACGTGTCATGCCGCAATTACTCACTAATGAATAAAATAACTCATTTCAAGTTGATTTGAGTTCAAAATTAAAAGTTTATCATGAGGTGTTAACTTCATTTTGTTTACTTTTTCAATGTTTACTAGATTGAGGTGAACGGAAAGGGCCACTTCACCCAAATTAGACGAATAAAGCCTGTTTTCACCAGAAAAACGTCAGTACAGGTCATCTGTGCCAGTGTGTTATTATGACCTATATTTATGATTATTGTCAGTCGGCAACCTCTAGTGGTGGTAGTGATAATGAGGCAAGCAAAGGAGGATGTCAGGTAACGTATAAAGAGCAAAAAAGTCCAAGTGAGGAGGAGGTGACCGCTATGGCCGTTAACCCTATGACAACACAAGTCTGGTACTCCGCTGGTTCTTTCAATCATATACGTGGTTTTTGGGAATCATTGGCAGTCATAAGAGTGGAACAGAAGTGCTGCACCCTCTGGCTCCATATTTCTATTCAGATGATGTCTTCAGGTCTTCTTCAAGATCAGCAATCATAGTTGGACCCAGGCACTGGTATGTCACATAGGCCTGGTAACACATCTGATGGTGATTAGACAATCATGTTCCACCATGACGGTGAGAAATAAAATGTATGAGAAATAAAAATTCAAGAATTTTAGACATATTTATAGATACGGGAAAAGTTAAACGGCAGCTCTAAATTAACATCATAAACACTTCTATCTAAATGTCCAATAAATAAATGAACATTATAGAAAAGACCTCAAGTCATAATCTATATTTAATCCAGGTGACAGGACTCTCAGACGGGGAATCCAATAGTGTTCCCTCCTGGACAATAAAACACCTATATTACCTCCTCTTGGGGGAAGTGATACCTTTTCAATATATCTAAGCGAGGAAATAGGATGATTAAATTCAACACAATGTGCTGCTGCTGGATAATTCATGTTTTTGCATCTGATAGTACTTCAGTGTTCAGGACTCCACTCAGCATATGAGTTACCACAGGGGCAAGTGATGAGATAAATGACGGACTTAATGTGACATGAAATAATTTCTTTTACAGGGATCTCTTTACCTTTGTGAGGATGTTTCAAACTGTTACAGCGGTAAGTATAATTGCACTGACTACGGCCACCACAGTGGAGTTTGCCCTCTGGGATAGGTGCTAAAGTAGCTTGAGCTGGTACTAATTGAAGAGAAGATAAATATGGTTGGAATACAGCGCCGAGTTAGCAGTCAGATTCTATTACATGCCAGTGTTTTCTTATTATTGCCTTTATCTTTATCTGCACCTTTAGAGTACTCCGCTGTAAATATCATAGTCATGTGATTTCACTGCAGGGTTATTTTTTTAGATCATGTCGGTTTTGTTTTCATTGCAGCAACATGTAGGACAGATTTCTTGTATCCGCTTTGTTGAAAGCGTTTATCATTTTATTCATGTTCTCGTAAAAATCGTCAGATATGCAAATATATGTTTTAATCTGAAAATCTGACTGAAGGGAAGATTTTTCCTTTTTTTAGCAGTAAGGGGTGATCAGAGTCCACCTTTGGCGAAGGATTTATAGTTGTGCTGTCAAAAATATCACGTTATTAACACGTTAACGCAAATCAATTTTAACAGCGTCATTTTTTTTATCGCGAGATTAACGCTCTTTGTGGCCCAGTGAACTTGTAGCTTTTTAGAAGCTGTGGCCACTGCTAGTAACATTAGAAAAACTACAGGATCTGATTGTAAACCGGAAACAAAACAATAGGCACGCCCCACGCACGTTTGGTCTTGCCTGCTCGCTAGCTGTAAAAGAGTAGGCTACTGGTTAGTGTGGATGTCAAGTGCGAAACGCCAAAATGGATGCAAACAAGATTCTGAATGGAAAGTTTAGTTTCAGAAAGTTACCAGATGGGTTGACTGACAAGACCAAAGTTATCTGTGTGTATAGTTGGTGTGAACTGAGTTATCACCGTAGCACATCCAGTCTGAAATACCACTTGATAGCCAAACACACGGCTAATGCGAATTCTCCGCCGCCTCCTTATCAAAACCAGGCGACGATGGACGGCTTTCCACAGAGGCATGTGGACACCGCAACTAAGAACAAGCTTACTGCAGCCATAGCCAAATAATGTTCATTCTTTGTGGAGAGAAATAAGAGGCTGGGTTGATCAGCCTCTGGTGAATAAA
The DNA here is from genome assembly GCA_037975065.1 of Chaetodon trifasciatus. Taxonomy (NCBI): domain Eukaryota; kingdom Metazoa; phylum Chordata; class Actinopteri; order Chaetodontiformes; family Chaetodontidae; genus Chaetodon; species Chaetodon trifasciatus. Next base: position 3,447,469 of record JBBMOE010000016.1, read on the forward strand.
CAGAAGAGTAGTATACTCTGACTGCTTGTATGTTCAAAGGAAACTTAAGAAAGGAAAGTTTAAGCCATGTTTAACTGCACTATAGGCTGAGTCCTAGTTTACAGTGATGTGCACTTTGTGATTTTATCTTGTATCACCCTGTTTTGATCCCTTAGAAAGGGTTGTTGAAGGGGCTTTTTTGTCATCTGTTTATTGACAATGTTAAATTGTGTGAGATTTTGCTTCAAATGTGAATGACTGCTCAAAGTGAGAATGTCAGTGTGAAATAAAACACTACACGTTGTTGTTTTCAATAAAAAACATTTGCACAAAGCAAACCTATTCACTTCTCCATGTTGATAAGAGTATTAAAATGATAATTCAAGGGACATTTAGAATAGATAAAAATGTGCGATTAATTTGCGATTAATCACGAGTTAACTATGACATTCATGAGATTAATCGCAATTAAATATTTTAATTGATTGACATCACTAATTTATAGCAGTAGGTTTTCCGAGCCACTGACAATCAATCTATTCAGCTGTTTAGGTGTGAGGATGTGTTGGGCAGTGCTCATGTTTGGATGGATAAAGTGTGTAAATTTTACATGCGCTGCTCCCAGCCCTGAAAAACTCAGGAGCAGTGAGTCCAGAAACAATGTCCAGGTCAAGAGCTTTTACTTCTGTCTACCTTTAATAGTGAATAGCCTCCGGTAAGTTATTCACAGAAATGTCCTTGAATTCTCATCCCCATCAAAATTCAGTTGAAGGATCAGCAATGTGCTCAGGAAAAACTTTGAAGGTGCAACAGAGTGGATGTGAGAGGCCGGCATGCTCATTGTAAAGAAAACCAGCTATCCATGCTGAAGTAACCGCTGGTGGTCAAGAATCATCGGCAAAAGATCAGGGTTCATCCTCTGGGGACCATTGCTGCAAAGCTGTTGCTTTCCTATGCATTTCACATGCAACCGATAAATTAAATGATACACTGAAGGTTTACAATGATCAGGGATAAATTTAGGATAGCTAGTGTTTGCCGTAGCAGCAGAGTGATGTCTCTGACACCACTTCTGCTTTGCTTTGCAAGCAAATAATGATTCACGGCTCTTTCAATTAGCTTGAAGATCCTAATATAGTAGCCAGGGAACAGCACATTGCCTCAGCCATAAATCAAATGGAATTACAAACTAGAAGACATGCCAAGACTGAACATGGAAACGCATCCCACTTCTAAATATGCATCTACATATTCCATCCATTCATTACTACCATTTCCACATCCATCAGTGCATAGCTTGATAAAGATTAGTCACAATGAGTGCCTTGAGTCAGCTAATGCTCAGCTAAATCATTAATTTGCTCCAATTAAAGAGGCGAAAACCTATTTCTGGCTCGCACACTCAGTCTTTGAAACAGCTGCGTTATTAGTTGTTGATTAAGTTTGTTTGTGAGCCTCTGTTCATTTGCATTTTTGAAGCTCCTTACAATTTTCAGCCTCCAAAATGCATCCAAATGCAGTTGGCAGATGGCTGCTATTCAGTGTTTATCGAGCAACACTAACTTTTATGTCTTTCACTCTGGTCTCCGCAGACTCATTATCAATGGTGGTTAGACGCTGCAGTAAAAGGCAGTTCAGAGGTCGAACACCTGGCAGCAGAGATGAACAACGCTACAAAATTTGCTTTTTGAATAAATACATGAGAAATATTTTAAATAGAAAGTAGAGGTTGGAAAGCACACACGGGTTGATCATAAGAGAAACCCCCACTGCTCTGGCCATTCACTGAGGACCCCCGCGATCAAATGTAAATAGACCATCCTCAAATTGCATTTGTACATCCATCAGTTTAAGCTTATTTTCTTTCATGGACAGGCTTTATCAGCGAGGGGTGTAAGGGCCTGAGGCACAAACCTACTGAAAACCATCAGAATAATTCAATCAGATTGCCCAGAGATCTCATTACAGGTCTGGAGTGGGACGCTAAGCATTAGACTTTCAGTGTTGCCAGCAGAGGCTCTCTGAAGGCTGTGGGTCGGCTGATTGACAGGCCGAAGGTTCTTTCAGGCTGAGTTCATAGTTAAATAGCCTTCTGCTCTCCATTCTCTGTATCAGTGCTCTGCCTCTCAACTCTCACATTCTCTGATATCCACGTTGAAGTCCTTCATGTAGAAGGTATAGCAGAGCAGCCAGCACACATAACAATACGTTTTGCCCTAAAAGAATCTCATTATATTAGTTTCTTGGGTATTAGATGGGCTGTGAGAGAACCAGGTCTTCAGTATAATGCATGTATTAAACTCACCTAATGGTCTAACATTAACTTTGTGTACCTTAATTACTTACCGTTTGGTCTGTTAATTAGCCACGCTAGCAGCATGGCTCCAGGGGTGACAGTGTCGGCCTGTCAGTCGGTCGGTTGGTCCAGTACTTTGGTCCAGACAAAAAAATCTCAGCAACTATTGAATGGATGGCTGAAATTTGGTCCAGATACCCATGATGCACAGGGACTTTTCCTCTGGTGCCACCATGAGGCTAATGTCCCAACAGCTATTGGATGGCTCACCATGATTTTCAGACATTCATGTTCACCTACAAGACTGTAGCTAAGAACAGCCTCACAGCTGGTTGTAGTCTTGATTAAATGCAGTGCATGTTTACTCAAAGTAGCTTTATTGCAAAAAAAAAAAAAAAAAAAAAAAAAAACCCTGAAACATAATTCTTTCTGGCAAAGTTTGTGCCCTCAAAGTTTGGCACTTCAGCAAACTGCACAATAACAATTTATCCAAAAATATTCATGATATCGCTTGACTCGCCTTACCTGGATCCATGTTTGCTCAATAGAAAATACCTTGAGATCATTGGATCCTTTTCTCTGGTGCAGTGTTCCTGTGGTGCAGAAATAGAAGTGATTTTTCAGATAGTCTCAAGGGCAAAGTGTGAATTGTACATTGTCAGATGAAAAGCTGTTCAGCTGCCGCACAGCATCGAACTAATGAAATACAAATCGCAGTTTGAAGCTGTGCTATGAATTCGGTGTCGGGAATCTCTTTGTGTGAGTCTAACTAGCATCTGGAGGGAAGACTGCGTACATTTTCTCAAACTGAAATCACTGTGAGGAGCTGCAGGTTTAATGGCTGCTGGTTGCTTTACAAAAGGATTTCACTTTGTCATGTTTTGTTTTATAGAGGGGATATGATGTAGGGCAAACTCAGTAAAATACAGCAAGGATACTACTTGCTGATATTCCCCCAAACTATACCAAATATTTCTTTATTGAGAAATACTTACAAATGGCTTGTTATAAGCACATATTCCTTTTATTGTCCTTCATTTTTCGTCATTTCTGTCGCTTCATCTCTTCACGAAGGTTGTCTCTCCAGCAGCAGCTTCACTTGACTTCACTAACCTGTCTTTCCCCCTCTTTCCATCTCCCACAGACTTGCTCCATTTATTCTCCAATTATATTCTATTACTGGACCAATACTGGAGGCTGGACCATTTAGCTTTGTGACCCCTCTTCTTCTGTCTCTCTTTCTCTTTTAGTGGAGAGTGTCGACCGGTCCATGTGACTCAGATTTAGACGCTAAAGAAAGCGACGAATCCAGCGAAGAAGACCAGCAGAAAAAAACGAACTAGAACAGCAGCTTAAATGAACTCGCTCTCAACACGGAAGACCTGCTCAATGAGCGGGAGTCTCTAAAACGTTATGATCATCTATGAGACCTCATCTCATTTCTCCTAATCATGTCTCTTGTTTCAAATCTTTCTGCTGCAAAAATAAGAATATTGCATGAAACTCCTTCTCTGAAACTCCTCCCTCAAAATGCAATTGTCCAATCATAGTTGAGCACTTCTAGGCACGCAGGCTGGTCAGGCTGCAAATTTCTCCTCATGTCGACGTGGTGTTCATGAAGCAATTTAAGAACATTTAAAGAGTTTTTGATCATGTGTTTTTTAAAACCAAAGAGCATCACTAGATTATTGTCAAAACAAAAGGCCCCATTGCTAACAATGTGGTAGTTTTCCTGTTCTTTAATGGATTTGGGGATGTGTTACTTTTGCCAAACTGATCAGTTAATCCTCATCCTCAAAGCCTTTCCTCTTTTAATTTTTAACATGAAGCACGCTTTACTACGATTTATGTCTGAACAACTGTCTGCTTTGGAATTTTTCCTTATCATTCTTATAAAACCATGACTATTGCTCTGTACTGTAATATAATCTACATGGATCATCAGCTGGTGAGGATGATGACCTTTTTCGCTGAGACATGCAGCTTTAGCCTCAGAGCTTTAGCCATCAAGTACACACACACACACAAACACACACACATATATAGAACAATTTCCCTGAAGAAGTTCTGTCTTATGTAAGACCCATTTACAGGGTTCATTTTGTACGAGTCAAGTGGAAAAAGTTAAAAAGCCAGTTGGAGACAGTGTTTTCAGCCAGCTAACATCAGCTTAATTAACATCAATCTACAGCTGATAAAATTTGCCAGTGACAGTAAAGCCAAAAAAAAAACCCCACAGTAGCTGGCTAGAAATGAGTCTAATCTTCTCTACCTCAGTCTGAAATCAAGGAGCCATTGCTTCAAAAATACTAAATCTTGTCTGCCACCATTCTCACTAAAAGTGCATCAAACTGCATTTGAAAAATTAAGCATTTTCAACACGATCAAAACATGAATTTTAAATTCTTCTTCTGGTTGGATTTTAGTTGCACGTTCTGGGCTTTTTAGACTCATCTTCTATAATTTCTGAGCAGTTTACAGCTTTGTTTTCAAATATACGCTAAGTCTTAACTTCTTCGCCGCTGCAGTGTCCTCGCTGGGCAGCTTTCTTTCAGCTAATCTTAGAATTCTCCTCATGTGACAGATGAATGTTTGTAATGGGGCCACATCTTGCATTCATTACATTAAAATAGGAGTGGTGAAAAGGAATGCAATATGTTAATTCCTCCTGTGTTTCTTTTGCCCTCTGGCTGTGCTTGTAAGCGTTTAATGAGCACTTGATCAAGTGTGATGTCTTTTTGGTCAGCTAAGGATAACGTGGTGAGGAGTGGGAGGAGGTGAAGAGGTCTTCCTAATAATAATTTCTCTTCCAGCAGTGGGTGCACATTAAGGACAATTGTAGCCTAAAGAGATGTGGGCATGTGTCTGTAAGGTCAGGAGGTCAAATCCTACCAGTTGATTGACCAGTTGGGAGAATCTGGTTGGTGAGGTTGAGTGAGTTACAGTCAAAGTGGCCTGAAGGAGGATACCTGGCCCTGAGCTGCACTAGTAGGCAATAAGCAGAAGACTGTTTGTACTGGGCAACTCCCAAGTGTGAATATGTGTAACCTTATCAGGGAGAAACCAAAGCCGTGCTGTGAACAAGTTTGTGTGCTCAGCAAACCTTCCCTTGCATAATTAACACTAGGAAAAATGAACTTGGGTGAATATGGGATGAGGTCAGCCATGCTGTTACCATCTGTGCAGCAGAAGCCTTTACAATTTTGCACTGAAAAGTACGGAATCAAATCTACACCACCGAATCCTCAGGACCATCTGAAGTATTCAGAAGCACAGGAGAGCTCTAAATCCACACTCATAAAATGTGTTTTCAAATATTTATATGGTTTGGCGCTCAGTTTTGTGGTAAATCTGTGAATATGTTGCAGCCCCTGGGTACATCTGCCAGGGAAAAATATAGAAAGCTCCCTTTATGAATCTGATTTGTAAGACACTTACGTACATCGGTCTTTAAAATGTCATGATTATTTTTAAAATACATGAAATAATGCATTGCGGAATTAAAACTGCAGACAAGACTTTTATAGATCCATTGTGGGTAAATTCATGGAGACAGGCTAAGAGGTAAGAAAAACTAAAAACTATTTGAATGTAACAAATAAGTAAGGAATTATATATATATTCTTATGTGTATTATATTCATTCCTATATCTATGCATATGCAGTTTGTGAAATACACACATGCTATAGGCTGCAAAAAAAATACAATGCTATTAAATATACACTATATAACAGAAGTAACACCACCAAGAATCATGAGCAGCCATGCTAGCTACCTTGAGCTAAATGCTAACATCAACATGTTAGCTGATGAGGCTGAAGCTGATGGTAATGCCATTTAGTATTTAGCCATCAATCAAAGTGATGGACAAATTAATAAATTTTGGCTTGATGGTGGCACTAACCAAAGTAATTTATCACAATTCATCTTGAGTGGCACATGAATATCCGTGCCAAGTTTCATTGTGTGGAAACCCTGAATAAATGCACATAAGTTGGTGCCAATCCATCCAAATTTCACCAGATGAATGAAAAGTCCATAGGATTCATCCTCTGGGATCCATGAACGTCCTTGCAAGATTTCAGGGAAATCCATCCAATAGTGGTTTAGATATTTCAGTCTGGACCACTACTTCAGTAGTGGACCATCGATCCAAACAACAGACCAACACTGTTATCCCTTGAGCAATACCGCTAGCATGGTTAAAAAGGTATAACACGATACAACATGTAACATAATATTAAAATTCAGTAAGCTGAATGTTCTTTGATGGAGAAGTGTTTGTTTTTAGCACACAAGTATTTGTGACAAATGACTGTTAAACAATGTCGGTCAGTTTAGTTTTTTACTCTGGAATCTTTGTAACTTTGGTATTTAGCTTGACTCTGACATGAAGGCATGAAAGTTAACCTATGTATGAATGTAAATGAAAAACAATGCAAGCTACTCTGCTGCGAAGCAGCTGGTTCTGAATGTGCCGCCGTGTTTTCGTCTTTCCCCGTTTGCTTGAACCGTAACTAAATGAAACAATTTCCTTCCCTCAGCAGCGAGGCTTAGCCGCTGTCTGCTGCTTCGCTGACTCCACTGCACACTCCTTTCAGTCTGTGCCAGTGGCTTTGTCCATCCAGGAGATTCACTGCGGTGTACTGAGCCCATCAAGAGAAACACTTTCCTTTAAACAGAGGAAGCTGAGGTCTACGATGAGGTTTTGAGGTCAAGGAAAGTGAACTGGGTCACACTGCAGCAAATCAACAGGGCTTCACCAGGATTAGACCGTCTGCCCCGCAGCTACAGTGAGGTGAAGCATTTACATTTTAAATTCAGACACGATGACACATGAAAGTAAAGGACTCACACCTTGTGCCACAGGTTTTCTCCACCAAGTGTCCTTGAGCAAGAACCTTAAAACAACTCCCTCATTTAAGCTGCATGCTATCTGGCCATCAGCAAAAGTAGTAAAATCCTAATCTAATTATTGGTTTATGGGTAACCCTTTAAATCATCTGACTGTTAATGGAAGTAACTGCAACATCAATCCCCTCACAAGAAATCATGAATTATTGTCTAGTTTCAAGTAATTGCTATTTAATAATGAGTCTACCCTCAAACTACTCATACATTTTATTCATGGCCTGTCGTGGATTCATTCATTATAGGTACTTTGAGTAGAGCCTGTGCTTTAGTTCCAGGCCTGTTTGCTTAATCAGCATCTATTACTGAACTTCACTCTTTATCTATCAAGATTCTTATAAGGGGGTTCTGTTGGATCCTTAGATCTATCTGAAACATCTATGATATGGTTAACTAAGTTCTTGATAATATTCATTCAAAGTAATTTAACGTAGCAATTAATTTCTATTTCCGTTTGCTACTCCAGTCTTGGAGATAACTGGAAACCAACAGCAAATACAGATGCTACTGACAGTGTGCAGCCATCATGATCAAGGCTGGTGTACAAAGGCAGCTCCCTGAGCCCCTATGCTACACGGGGCTCCAAATCCTCCATATTCACTGTTTGCCAGCTGGTTTTTTCAGTCGCAAATGGTACAAATTTGTACCAGTATGATATTATCTTGCAAACATAACCTGCTCTTGTAGCCCAGGTTTGAAAGCCCTGTGTCAAATTTAGCGTCAAGACCAGTATTACTTCAATTTATAATTTGCATGCACTGTATGTTAAACCTGCAGCCTTGTAGATTTATTCCAGAAAAGAGTATTACTGGCCTCTGGTATCTGGTAAGGGAATTTGTGTTATAGTACAGGTAGGTAGAGACAGAGACACATCACAAAAACTACACTGAACAAATATAAAACAGCAACAACTATAACAACAGCATCACACTGCATCAACCATCCTGGTATCCTCAGCCAAGGCAATTCAAATCATGAATAAATGAATACCAAAATTGCACCCGTCCATATGCCAGCATCAGCAATTCAAACATACCGTATGTTTGGGGGGAAAAGGGTGCATGAAAAGAACACTTCTCCAACTGGTAAGCATGGAGGTGGGTCGATCATGCTGGTGTTGCAGCCAATGGCACGGGGAACATTTCACTTGTAGAGGGAAGAATGGATTCAATTAAATGCCAGCAAATTCTGGCAGCAAACATCTCCCCATCTGTAAAGCAGATGAAGATGAAAAGAGGATGGCTTCTACAACAGGATAATGACCCTAAACACTCCTCAAGATCCACAATGGGCTACCTCAAGAGGTTCAAGCTGAAGGTTTTGCCGTGGCCCTCACAGTCCAAAGAGCTAAACATCATTGAAAATCTGTGGATAGACGTCAAAAGAGCAGTGCATGCAGGACAGCCCAGGAGCCACATAGAAGCAGAAGCCTTTTGCAGGAAGAGAAGGCAGAAATCCCCCAAACAAGAACTGAAAGACTCTTGGCTGGCCGCAAAAAGCATTTACAAGCTTCTACTACAGGCAGGGCACCCAAACCTTTACTTCAGGACATTTCCCATTTTTGTCATTTCAAAACCGTAAAAGATGGAATTAAAAAAAAAAAAATCTTTCATGAAATATTAAAGAATTTTGACCAAACTTTTGCATGCACTATACTGCACCTTACTGGCTATCGCATCATATTTATCTGTGTTATTACCATGGGAATAAAAACATTTTTAAAGCATGGTCTTAACACATCCACACCAGTGAAAAATCACCACTACGAGACCTTTTTTTCTTTATCCTATTTTACATTCACATGCAACTTGGACAGCTCAGAGAGCAATCTGATCTCAAAAATGTGTAAATGCATCCAATGAGCACTCCAAATGGACCGAAATTAGGCCCACCATGCTGCTGGTGTATTTATCTGATCCCTGATCAGTTCGACCATTGACTGATCTGTTTAAAACTTCTGTCTCATTTCATAAAGACAATTCATTCATGTGCTTGTGTTAGACGATTCTTCTTCTGTCATTTTTCACAGTGCGTCACCAGCACTCTCTGGACTGGAGGAGGGCTAACCTCGACCCCCACGTAGCCCAGGAAAACAAAGATGGACTGTAATCAGATTTGTGATTCAGCCAGCGAAAATGAAGTGACATGTATGTTTCTAAGTGTAAATGAAAGTGTCTGAAATCTCACTCAGACTTCCCTGTATATAAGACAGTTGAAATGAGTGTGTGTGTGAATGGGGCCTTGTCACTGTATGAAAAGCACAGGTGCTATTAATAACACTGATGACGTCAGTGAGCTTTGACAGTGTGACAGTGAGGCAGCAGGTGCAATACCAGGACCTGAAACTGAAGCAGCTAAAAGGACGTCTGTCATTTATTATACACACCTGCACTTTTCTCACTGTGGTGTGTCAAAATGTCTGTAAAGATCTATTCTGGTGGACTTCAAGGGGAGAATTCGTAAGGATGTTGGCTTCAAGTGAGACTTTTTTTGTGAGAGATATGGCCTCTCTGAAATGCCACTGCAACACCCCACCCTGACCAAACTCCATGCAATTAAAGCATAATCAAAATGCCTTTTCATACAAGTCTGCATATATCATGACACTCTCACCAATCATAAACTTCACCCTTAAAATATCCAGAATGACTGCTGCATAGTTTATTAAAGAGACATTAAAATGTGACAGGCCAAGCCACAAGGGCAGCATAAAAGGAGAAAATTGTTTTTCAATCAATATCGAATATGCAAGACTGTAAAGTATGTCTACAAAACTTCACTTTCATTTCAGGAATTTCACACATCTGTTTTATTTTCTTAAACGATCCCAGTGCTAATTCTGCAAGTTGCCATTGAGTTATGGCCTCTGAAATAAAAGAAAATATCATAAAGATTTATTGCTCAAAGCATGTGCAGAGCTTCAGGAAGACGCTCCCTTACTCCTCTTCGTCGTCTCTCATCAACACATTTTTAATCAAATGACTCTACAGTAATTCTAACATTTCATTTGCAGCGTAATTAACGAGATAATCCTCGTGTTTGGCAGTTGTCTTTCCCAATTTACAGTGTTAATCTCGTTGTACAATAAGCCTGATGTTATCTATGAACAAATGAGTTGTAACAGTTATCTGTTATTTAGTGCAGATTAGAGTTATTTGTACATACAACTCATTAAAACCAACACTGTGATTCATTACTTCAACAAAGCAGCAGTCGTATCGTACATGCTTGTTATTGAAGGCATTTGTCATGGAGTTATTTCAGTTGCAGGGCACATTAAGTCAGAATTGTGTCCAATCACTTCTTCTTAAATTGTTTGGGAGTTTTTATTTTTTATTCTCCTCATACGAATAAACCAGAAAAGGAAATGAAGCCTTCAGCTTGAAACCTATTAGATATTTGACCTATCAAGACGTAATCTCTAGTAACTGGGAAATGAAAATATATGTGATTTTTTTTATGCATATTAATCATGAAAACAGATATATTGCTATTACACTGAGATTAGTTGCCCGTGGCATTTTCTTGAGGAAGCGTTCTGAGAGAAAATTGATGTGAAAATCGCATCTTAATTGAGTTTCCAGCTCAAGGAAGGATCCCTAATGGAACCAGCACCAAAATATTAGTTGTTTTATGCTTCGCATGTTAAAGGGAATCACACAACTTGAGGCAACTTTATTAGAAACATTTACAGGAATACTAAATGTGACAGGACGGATGGAGAAAGTATGTGTTTTATCTGTACTGAGTTTAAATTTTCCTTATTCCAAAACATTCATTTGTCAATTATTGTCACTAATTACTCAAATATTTCTATGAAGTCTGGTAAAGTACAGTAATAACTTTTTGTTCATCAAAACTAATGCTTGTATCAGACACTATGCTGGGAAAATAAACGAAGATGTTATCTTAGCAAAGACTTTATTAATCACGAGAAACTTAGTTGATCCTTTCATGTTCAAAAATCAAGAAAAAGCTTGATAAATACTTTTAAAATCCCGCTCTGCACTGAGAGGTTTTCCCCTGTCACAGCAAAGAGTCAACATGTGTTTCTGCAGTCAGAAAATCCCTTCCCCGGGAGCCCGCTAACACCTTCTATCACACACCATCAGCAGGATGTTTATTTTCCAATACCCTGCTGCTGATTGTGCCGTGGGTGATTTAATAAGCAGAGAGAAATTGACTTTGCAGGGTTTGATGCTTCACCCCGGTGAGGTTAGCTCCATGGAGCACACATTATTGGAGCAGGAGTGAGCATTTGCTATTCACTGGGCCGGCTGATGCGTAGACCGAAATGGTTACCTGGTGGCTCAGCTGCCGTGAGTCTCCTCAAGATGTTTGATTGCTGCAATCTCCTGTGTGTGCTGGTAATCACGCATCAAGCTGTGTGCCCGCTCCAATTTGTATATGACTGAGTGCACAGCAGGATGTATAGGACAGCCCCTGAGAGAATTGGAAGAATGTATCAAATATGAGCAAAAAAAAGTAAAAAGTCTGTTGTATACAACAATAGGCAACAATAAACCTTTACCCCCCGGATCCGACTTAAACGCTGAAATAAAAGAGCTAAAACAACACATAGGTTGCACCACTTACCGTCAGAATAGTTTGATTTTTCGACAAACACAAAAATATATGCCATCAGGATTATTTTAAATGCTGTAACAACACAGAGGAGCTTGTTGGAGCGTGTGTCAGTAGCTGCGTTTCTACCAAATAATACCATTACCTTTCCATTACCTTTCCTCCGCTAAAGCAAACTGTTCACAGATTAGAATAACATTCAGGGGAAAGCGATGCCCTGGGCCTGCTGATTGGTTTGGTGCTGCTGCAGGTTCAGGTTGCAGATGCAGATCCAGGAACTGTTTAGATGTTTTTTTAACAGTGTAAGGACGCAGTCGTCTGAGGTCAGCAGGAAGCCTTTAAATATTTCCTATCAGGGCTTTGTGGCCAGGGCCTTGTTTTATGCTGCTGTATATTGAGGGGGAAATATTCCTGCCAGTGACGGGAGCTGGGATTTTATTTAAAAAGGCTGGTTTTATAATTGGTTTGACTGCCAGTTCATTAGAAAAGATTCTGCAGGAGAGTTCTCACTATACTTTAAATTCAAGGTCACTTCCTGTTTGGGCTATTTAGTGGTTTAAAAAGTGTGAAGCGTGACCGGTTATGGATGCTCCAGATGCTCCAACGAATTTAGAAGGTCTTTTGGCAAACGGTTGCTTTTCCTAGTCGGCAGGCTCCTGAGCTACACTCATGCTCTCTTAGCATATGTGTTAGTTTATGTGTGAGCAGCTGTGGCAGCTGTATGTCTTTCTTCTGTTGTCCACTGTGATTGTGGACTGGGCAAGTAAATTGGTTTTTCCTGTGAGCATTAATTACATTATCTAATATGATGTATGCACAAGTATGCAGATTCTAGGCTTATAGTTTAGAGAGTTATGCAGTTATGCTCCACAAGGCTGGGAGACCTGTGAGAGATGGGTTTGAAACAGAAGGGTCACAATAGAAGCAGCAGAGGTCGAGATATCCTGATTTTTAGTCCCCAGAATGAGTCAATCCTCAAAAATGCAGGATCCTAAATTTCCCATAATGCAACCATAAGTATGCATAATACTGATAGGCATTTCTAGTGTCTTATCCAGCCCATTTATATCAATGAGGGCAGGTTAATAAGAGAAACACCTGTCTGTACAACGCAGTACTATACTGGAAAGGGACAGTAATAGAGCACAGGCGGGAACACAAGTCAACCTTTGTCAGTCGTTCAACAGATGGAGAAGATTGCAGGATTCAAAATTGAACTGGCCATTTTCCTTCAAGACAGGTGTGAAATATGTCTATTTCATTTTATATGAAATGCTTTCAGAGATGTGGTTTACAGTTCATAGTACAACTACCAGTGCGCAACCAAATCCTAATGAACAGTACTAAAACAAAGTTCACTTGGTTTCACCAGCGTCCAATTACAGTTAAATATCTTCCATAGTCAAAAATACATACATCACCTCATCGCTGTGCATCCTGCAAACAGCTGTTTTATCAATAGTATTAAAAATAACAAATGCACACACTAGCAGGTCAAGATCTTTACTACAGGAGTTGGTGGAAACATTACTGCTTTTGTCCACAGGGGGCGCCAAAATCAACACAAAATGAAAGTTCCTTCGAGTTGCTTTAAGTTCAGAACTAAGTCTGCAAAGTTCTGTATAGATTTTACAAACCATGTTGGACATCCTTGGAAACATACAGAGCACAGCACTGCAGAGCCATCAATGCAGAGCCCATGCAGGGTTTCTGCTTCATAAACATTCACCTGTGGGCAACATACAGCGTCATTAATATGAGGCTGCTACATAAATGCACACAGCAGAGCGCATCTCCTTGCATGTTTAACACGCAGACTGATAACTGGCCTATCCCTCAGATACTCTGCAATGTACCCAGTTTAGACCACAGCTCAATAAGTATTGATAAATCGGGCTTATTCACTGCCCTCAGCTTACAGCACCATATCCTCTGAATCAGCAGATCACCTCTTGAGAGCAGCCTGTGCGAGCGTGTGGATTCGTTACTGCAAAATCTGAAGGCATCTGAGTCCATAATTAACATTTCCACGGGGATGTTTAGTGACCATCTAATAGAGACGAAATGAATCCCAACCAGCTCTGCAAGTCCTGTGAGAACCATCATTTCGACTTCATTAGAATGCTTTCACCTTAAATTAAAAAGGAGAAAAGGTTTATTTTGCCGTCAGGAATTATAAGCAGCTGCTAATGTGGGCTCTGACTTATTTAAATGCAACAAGACAATTTTTTGAGATGAAACAATATTTTCAGAGTCACGCAGGGATTTGGGCCTTGAGGAAAACTTTGCTTTCATCACACCACTCTATTCATTAATGCAGTTTTGAACATGCTACCTTTCAACATCTCCCGATTTAACACAAGGACACCCCGGTTTCAAGGTTGCATCTTATTTTATTGAGAAGGACTGGGAATCACTTTTGCATACGGTGTGTTATACTCCTTTTAGCCTTTATTACTCTATGGGAGGTCATTGTTTTACATAAATGGAAGTTTTTTTCTCCCAAAACTTAGCTGCTTTGCAATGCCAGCAAACGTAGAACATTTGACATTTAATATTGATCAAAAGTTCGCAAAAGAAAGAAACCAAGTAATACATTGAACAAATTATTGAAATTGAAAGTTACAGTTGAAATGAAGATCTTGTATGCACATAGGAAGAAGCGTAAAGAGGCAACCTTTTTGTTTGGACTTCACAAAACTTTTTAATTAAGCCTGAATCGCTATAAAGGCGAACATCTTCAGCCTCATGCTCCTTCATCTTCTGCCTAATACACACAAGTATCTGTTCATAAATAAGCTTAGGCGTGGGTCATTAATAACAGGAGAAAGTCATTACATCTCTTCCGCATGCTGAATAATTGAGCTGCTGGTTGCCTTGTGCGCTCACTGTAAATATGCTCATAAACTCAATTTTGGCTGGCCGTGCGTGGACTGAGGACACATCAGTCTAATCAGACTCCCGCTCCTCCTCCTCCTCCTCCTCCTCCTCCCGCTGCTGCAGAGCGACGGCACAACCTTCATCGCTGTTTTGGCTCGGGCACATCACAACCTGAACACAAACACACTTAATTGGATTAGCGTGCTGGATGCTGCGTTCTTACAATGTCCTCGCAGAGACAGGAGTTGCGCACCTTTGATCTCCGCAGAGGCAAATGCAGCCTGTTAACACGGCTGGACAAATCAGAGGGCCGAGCAGCTTCGACAACAGGTGACCTCTGCCCGTCTCCACCACCTTTACAAACCTTTTGGTTTTAATTGTTGAAATGTGAGGTTCTTCAAGGTCATGGCGAGAGCCTTTGAGGATATCTAATTGCTATTCATAAGGACAACGCTGTGCAGACAAAGGAATAGTTTTTCTCGTGACATGAAACTCTTTTAAAGACACTTCTGGATCAAGGTTGCTGCAGAGTTGTGTTTAATGTACTTGTCTTGTTTGTTAATGTGATCTCAATGTATCAGATCAATGGGCTGGATAGCAGTGCATCAATATGTGACACAAATAAATCATTCTGTATTTACTCAGTCATTTAATTAAACTCCTTTTCATGCCTGGGGAATAAAACACAGCTTTTAAACCTTTCACTGTGGTCCCTAACAAAATGTATTACAGCTGGCTGAAGGACACAACTGTCTGTTGGCATTCGAGAACACTGAAAACATGCTGGTCTGCTGGCTGAGGGGGGAAATAAATATGCAGTCATGACTGAGTGTTCAGAGATGGAAGAGCAGTGAGAGTAGTTGGATTTCATCATGTCTGCTTCTTTCTCCGTCATTATGCAGTGTGTGTACAGTAATGCAGAATAAACAAGCAGAAAGATGGTGCCTCGAATTAGACACCATCAACTCTGCATTCTTGTGTTGTATAATTTAATTTATGCAGGTATATGTATGTGTGGAAGCAGTACTAGAAATCCACAAATTTTTCAGTCAGTCCTGACTTTATGCTCCGCCATCTGCTGCTAACGCATGAGTCACTTTCAGAAACAAAACTACGCTTTTTAAAAAACGATTTTCAGTGGTCCTGTTGCAATTTATGTAATTGCAAACAACAAACAAGCAAACATATTTTGTCACTCATCTCGAGTGATACGTATCCATGCAGTTTAGGTTTTGTTTTGTCATGGGTTTGAAATATCAGTCCCAGATTTCTGCTGCTACTGCACTACATTTAAGATGAACTCAATTGTGGTGTTCAGAGCATTGAAAGATGACATTTCAATAATTTAACTGCAACATCTCCAAGAAACAATCCTTGATAGTTATTCTTGATAAGCTGCAGAATGAGAGTCTCTTTACAAGAAACACAGCAGCATTTGTAGTTTGTAGCAAAGGCAGCGGTGGCATTGCTAATGCTTGATCACACTGTAAAGTAGCACAACAAAGTTCATCTGCATGTTTTTACTAAATATGTAGTTCTACAGGCTTGGAGACATTGTGTTGGCATGCAGGGCTAGCTGGTGAATTGCTGTAGCTGGCAAACTAGCGGCTAACACACTAGCCAATCATATATTAGCTCAGTTGTTGATGTTGATGCGAACATTCTATTAACATTTCAGTTCATTAATATAATGTGATCATGTGCGTTGTCAGTCTAATGGTTTGAATGCAAAGTCTAACTTCACATGTTTCTAAGTGGGTATTGTTTCAGCCATTCACCTTAGCTTAACGACTTTTGGAGCCATCCTGTGGCCATTGGAGGAACTGCATCCACGTTGGCTTAATTTTTCCGCCCTGGAGGTTACTGCTTGGTATTCAAGAAACATGTCGGGGCCAACGACTCCGACAAACAACAAAAGAACTTCAGAGACATAATATTGTATTTTAAAATGTGCACCAAGTAACCCAGTACTATCTGCTTGGCTGGATACTACAAAAATATGTTTTCTGTAATTTGGGGGATCAGCAAATACGGGCAGGGGGAAGAAGATGCAGACAGCATGTGACAATGGTACCAGAGTTAAACCACACAAACACAATACAGTATGTGCTTTATCCAGCTTGGATGCACATAAACACATTCTTGTAACAGTCATGAAATAATGTGTATTTTTCCTCCTTTTTCTCTGGGTTAGACTTCGATTCCATGCTTTCCTCCTCATGTTAACCATGCTACTGTTCTATTTTCTTAGCTGAAGTTTGAGCTTCAAGCAAAAACAGAATTGTCAGGAGGGACAAATTAGTGAAGAGGAAAGAATGAGGGCACCGTTTGTACTTAATCCCTGTCAAAACTGTACAGGGAGCCATATTTCCTTTCTTTGACCACTGACAAGCATGATTATGGGTGCTTGCGTGTGAACGTTAACATTAACAGCAGCAACAATGGTCAACAACAGTGTATGATGGAGTGTGAGAGAGAGGAGAGAGCATACATGTTAAAATGAGGCCTTTGTTGTTGGGCTGCTCTTAACAAACACAATTACTCAACTGGAAACAGCGTAGTGATTAGAGTGTCAGGCGGTTTTTGCCGAATATTTCAAATAACAATCCACCCACTACAGCAAATTCATGTGTGATTGTATCATCAGTGTTTAACTGGGCTGTTTCTTGTAGGTAGCAAAGTTAATTAAACTGTCATTGTTTTAGAGGTAATCTTGATGCAATCTCCATCCTACAGAACATTTTAAAGACTTTAATGTTAAATCAGAAAACTTTGAGGGAATTCATGAAAGTCAGTTTCATTCTTATGCAAATGATGAGACAACAGTGAAGGACACACTGAGAATGACACCTTGAGATAAGGTAAGTTTTCAAGCTGCGATACCTGATGGCCTTTTGATTTTGCAGCTTTTTGAATGATGTCTTGTGAATATATGAACATAAAATAGCAACTTATTCTCAGCGTAGTGTAACATTTGCATCAGTTAGTGCAGCACTAAGGAGTATTTACTTATATTGCATCACTTGAGTTCATTGTAAAAGTTTGAAATGTGTGTCTCTCGTTGAATATTGTTCAGAAAACACTGGGGAGCAAATATGAGATAGATAATTCTGCAACAAATATTATATTTTGCTATATTTTCGTACGTCTAAATTAAGGCATTGTTTCATTTTTGTGTTTCCACAAAAAGGATTAAATGCTCCATTATGGGTTTAGAAATTTTGCCATTCTTGCACATGGTGAAATCCTCTCAAATCCTTCTGGATAATCTCAAAAATGCAATTTAATGAACAGGTTGTTTTTGAAGAGCTGACAGTTTAGAGATGCAAGGCGCCACATACAAAGTAAGGGCTTTGAACGTGACAGCTGGCTGAATTCAGAGGCTGTAAACAGGCTAATGCGCTCTTACAAATTTCAAATGACATCTCAGATTGTAGTCTCTTCTGTAATCTTTTTTTCTTTTTTCTTACAAACACAGAACCATTTTTAAAGCCACGTCAGCTCGGGGTGGAGGCAATTTCATAAGTGTGGATGCAGCGGTAACATCTATTTCCGGGCATTATCACATGTCTCTGATTCACCTCTTCTATACCTTCCTGTCACCATGGCAGCAGCAATAGGAAGCAGTTTGATAACTGTGTGTCTTTATCAGAAAAAGCCTGGCTGCTATTTGGGTGAAGATATCTGATATAACATTGTGGCCGACATTCATTTCACCTCTTACAAGCCACATGTTCATCTCTCTATGTATTTTCATGGATGAGTAATCAGAGGGAGGGCACGTGATAAAGCAATAGAATAAATTGCTGTTAGCACTATATTGTGAAAATGCAAAGACACACTGAGTCAACTACTGCACACCTTGATCCCACCACGACTAAAAGCAGCATGTGACCATGTGAAAGATACCTGAAAAGGCCTGCAGTTAGTCAATTCTGGATTGTCATAAATAAAAGGATGAAACCTACATATTTCTCAAATATAGATTGGAAATGGGTCTAAATCCAAGGCCTTCTGGTTCCTTGGTACTAAATCCTGTGAGGCTCCACAAATAGGCATGTCCACATCACACATTTTGACCTGCCACAGCAGGAGAAGCACAGGTGTAGCTAATAACCTTAGCCATGACTCAGCCCTGAAAGGGGCTCACCTGAGTAGCATGCAGCCATCAGTAATGTCATTAATCACACCTGTGCTTTTCTGGCTATGATGCGTCAAAATGCCTTCAAAGGAAAAAGGGCTTTGTCCAAAATCACTCTCTCATTCACTCATTCATTACTTCTTACTGATCAGTGATTCCCAACAAGGGGTAGCTGTACATCAGGGGATAATTTCACAGTTTCCAGGCGGTGAAGTAGCTCAAGTTATTTTAAAAAAAAGACATTATGATCTGTTTTCAAAATACAGATTTCTACATATAGGGTCAGCTGTAACGCCTACATGTACTGCAACTGAGAGTGCATGAAAACTAGTCAGCAGGCGAGCAGAAAAAAGGAAACAGTTCAAAGTAAAGTATGGTTGAAACAGTACAGCTAAAAGTTGTGGATAAAGGTTGCAAAGAGTTCGTTGAAGGTAATAAATCAACAGTTGAAATATGTAAAAGTAATGAATTAATGGTTGAAATGTTCAGCTTCAGCAACTCCAACACACATGTTTCCCCCCTTCCTTAAAAAACTAGATGAATAAAAACCTTCATTTCAAGAAATATCTCCAGATTCCAAACGCTCAAACAAGCACACCAGTCGAACTATTACATGTCAAATACCAGAGACCACCCTGAGCATGCACAGTGAGCAATAGTAGCTTTTTATTGACTTATTTGTAGTTATTAAACAATGAGATAAATGATGAGTGAATTTCAGTAAGAATGGTTAACTTTGATGGCTTTGTGAAGGCAGGACATTGATTGGCTGGTTCAACCTTTCTGCATCAGAACGGTCAATATTAGCAAATGCTTCACAGGTCAAATGCTGAGATATATCCATTACTTTTCATGGTGGAAATCTTCACTTTTTTGGTGGCTGATTTACAAAAAAAAAAAAAAAAAACCCTAAAAGTTACTACATCTATTAAACAAAGGTCAAAGAGGTGCCCCGACTGAGCCCTGTGCTGCAGGAACCTGTAAGGTTAGTGCCACAGTGGATGAGAAATAGAAACAGTGATAGTAATTGAAATTCCAGGGCTGAGCCATCCTTAATATTATTAGTTCCACCTATGCTTTTACTGCAATAACAGCTCGAAAGGGCGACTGTGAGAGAAAATATTTAAGAACCAGAAAGACTTGGATTTAAAACAATCCCCAACCTCAATCTGACAAACAATCTACAAATCCATCTAATTCCTTAAAAACACTGGAGACCTTATCTTAGCTGAAAGTGTAAGTGAAAATAGATGGACTTCGATGCCTGAGGAGAACCACACTAATTTATGTTCAATTAAATTAGTCATGTTGAACGTGATAATAACTCATGTTAAGCGACATGATCATCCAACACGAGACGCTGCTGATACAATGTGCCATGACTGCAGCTTATGGGCATTTGATTTTCTTAGTCATAACAGTGAGGATGGACCGGCTCTAATTTAAAAGCTTTACAATCTTGCAGCCTGAATTTTTCCAGCTAAAACTGTATGTGTGTGTGTGTGTGTGTGTGTGTGTGTGTGTGTGTGTGTGTGTGGCACAGTGAGATATACACACGTCTTACTCAGCATTTTTGTGGTCATGCTACATAAAATACACCACTTATTACTATTGATACAGTAAATGCTTCATAGGGTCGCAGTAAAAACCAACAAACTAATTAAAGATATAAACCTTATTTATGTGGCACCTTTTGAAACAAGTTAAACACTGAATACATGGTAAGAGAAACAAGAAAAACCTTGATAAATAACGTAATGATAACGTCAGTGGGGGGATGAAAATGTGGGGGGTTGCGTCAGGGTCTGGGTCCTGGCCTCCTAGCAGGAGTGGTAGTTCTGGTAATTGAAGCTCATTATTTGTGATTTGGTGCACCTGCTGTTTGGCCTATTTAAACAGCTCTCTGCTCTCATTCACTGTTTGCTTCCCAGAAGGTACAATCTCTTTGTAGAGCCCCCCTTGTCAGACTGAGTGTTTTGTGTACAGTGTCGGCACTTTGTCCCATTTCCATGCACAGTGCAAATTCAGAAACTAGTCCAGCCGGTTCACACTGGAAAAGTGACTGAATGTGGCCAAAGATGTCAGAATGTATGCAAAATGTGCTTGATTTCTGAGTGTGCTGTTGACGGGCACTATTTCTGGCACAATGTAATTTGCAAATGAAGCGCAGAAGAGTTGCACATGGTGGACGGTCGTGGAATTTAAAAAACACACATTTTGCTCTTTTTAAATAAATCAGAAATGCCTTTCCAAAGTTGGATGTCTGATAACATGTCTCTTATCCCTTCCTGTTTGTACAAATCTTTAATTAATCCTCTGAACTCTGACTCCAAGCACTCTGTAATATGGAAATTAGAATTTACTTGACTATCTACTGGAATATTAAGGCCAAAGTGGCACAGCAAAATTAATGCATCTGTCTTTGTGAAATAAGTGGCTCCACGAGCTGGTGTACTACTGTAGCTGGTGAGCTTACTGCTAACTTGTAGCAGGACTAGTGCTTGTCAGTCACAGTTTTTTCCAACTGTCTGTTTTCACTGTACTGGGTCATTGCCTCCCCCCTGGCATTTTGTTTTCAGGATTGTACATGAGAGGAAAAGGTTCTCCATTAGCTTAGCTTAGCTTGGTCACTAAAAGAACAGTAAGTTCATACTGTTAATTCAAAATTCTGTTTATATTTATACCATTGAGTCCTTTCCCATAACTCAACCGTTGCTCTTTTGTGGAGCTGTTTATACTCAGGGGAGGTTAATTAAAAGGTGAAGGGCCAACTCAGCTAAAAGCCATGATAGCTTCCTTCCTTTGGACTCTCTGGTTCTTCATTTCCTCCAAGGTCAACAATACTGAGAGCTCCTCAAGCAGGGAAAACTATTTCTAAAACTAAAAGCCAAGTCATGTTTTTGTCTTTAGCCTAGATACAATTCTAAAAGGTGACTTTTAGATATATTTGGGGAATATATTTGTGTTTGCCCCATCTTTTGTTTTGATATACTTTTTGAAAGACCTCCCTAACCTTAACCTGAAGTAGTTTTAGTTGCCTAAACTTGGGAAAACCACATCAAAGTGCTCATGGGTTGTTCTGAAATGTAAGACAAGTAGCTTATTTTGTTGAGTGACGATCTTTATCTTTAGCCAAATTTCCAAGAGCTTGGGCCACCTCAGCCCAGCATGTCAGCCCCTAAGCCTGCAATGTCTTGACACATGGAGGGCCCACTAGCGAGACTGTCCCTTTGCCCCCACTGGTGTCCCCGCTGGAGCTCCAGCCTCAAGCTGTTTGTGTTTGCAGCATCTTGGCTGCTGAATCTGCTGCTGCTCATGCCAGCAGTCCACACAGTGCTCCTGCTCTGGGGTGAAGGTCGAACTTTACAGTATGTGGAAGGCCTTCTGCCTTTTTTATCTTTCGCCATGGTCCATTACTGTTATCCATGGTAACAAATTAAACTGTAGGCAGGCTGTTATTTCCCAGTATATCTGGAGCGGCAAACAATCCCCCTTTGGTTTACCTGTTGCTGCACAGAAAAAATGAACTGTTGGCTTCCCTTGTCTTTACATCTTACAAAAGTTAATCCTACAAAAGCTCATCACCCATTTGTAACTTTTAATGTAGCACAAGTTCAGCTGCTCATTGAGGCAAATCATGAATTTGAAACCATTTTCCCAACACTGTGCACAAAACTTGCAGGAAACAACTGTCAACAACCTAATCTACATTCACAATCAGCAGCTGTTTCTGTGGTGGAGCACTGAGTTCAGTCAGTGCTATTCTTCAAAGTTGTTCAACATCTGTGAAATTTAAATTCTTGTTTTTGGCTTAAATCTGTGAACTATGAAGAACGTCAGTTGGTTAACATTTGATCTGATTTTCAACATTGTTTTTGGCTGCAGGCTGAAGATCTTGCACTTGTTTTCAAAGTCTTTTTTGACGTCCTTTCCCAATTACTGATTTAGATTTTGTTTTTCAAGCTTTGGAAAGCTCATTGACTGTGAACATATCATTCTCTCTCTAATCTCCAACCTGAAAACAAGTTTTAAGCCTCAGCAGTGATAAAGTACATACTTAGTATAGATGATGATATTCAGATTATGGTTATATTAGCTTCTTGCAATGCCAACTGAAAAGCTTATCTCTCTGTTAAAGCTCTTAGGGAACATGACACACTTGAAACGTGCTGCTACAGTGTCAATTTTTGATCTTTTTAACTCATGGAGCAGCACTCTTGTCTCATTGTAAAACTTAAACAAAAGATTCATAATAACTACAACTTACCTGAAATGTTTCTAATCTTACCAGGCAAAATGAAATTCTTGTCCTTTTGCCAGTAATGGTCATGTTTTTGTTTTTTTGCTTCTTTTAATATGGTGTTCCTCAAGGCTCAGCTCTAGGTCCCACAGTATTTTATCCCACCTTGCTATTGAATTCATTACTAGACTTTAGATGTCTAAATCTCCTTATAAAACTCATGGATATATTGAGAAAAATTGACAGCAAGTTCCGAGATGGTGCACCAATCATAGTTTTCATGTTTTTGGGCCAATAGAGCATGCACAATAATTTTTCTCTGGGCAAGTACAAAGAGTCATTTCTTTGTTTGATTCTCAAATAAACATATTGTTTAACAACTGTTCCTTTTGTAATGATTGCGTGTGGTAATGATTGTCATTTTGGGTCTGTGCATCATGTTATCTGCAGTACCAACTGTGGCCTGTTTTCTTATGACACTAAGGGACAATACCATGAAGAGCACTAGTTGAAGGAAGTCATTTAGACTGATGTGGGTTTTGTCTGATGTCAGAGATTTGTATTGTTAGTGAGCTCGCCATACAAAGGACATGCATCAGTGAAAATCCCGAAATAATATGCTCTACAAAGCACCAGTGACTGAGCTCAAGGGATCCATATCCCTCCACTGAGCGGTGCCTTGCTGCAAACAAAACCTCATAAACATTTTTATGCTGTTAGTCCTGTAAGGCTGATCACAGCTCTCAGTATTTGGTGTGCGGTTGCTAAATAAAGGCTAAAAAAAAATGAATGTTGCAAAAATTACTTTGCATAACAGGGTCACTCACTATCCCAGCCTGATTTAGCCATCTATTCAAATCACTGTCATGCCACCATTCAACTCATTATGAATAATTTAGTGGCCCACTGATGTGGACAGTATACTTTCTGCTGCAAGATTCATGCATTGTGAGACAGCTATCAAAAATTGAGAGCCATTTCTTTGTGTACGGTATCCTTGGTCCTGGTACAAGATAATGAAGAATATCTTGCAGGATTCTGAAGAATATGTATTGTTTTGCCGATTTGGTCTGTGTATTAACTGTGTTGTGTGACAGTGGTTTGATTTTTGTATTTTATTTTTTTTTACTTTTGGTCCTGTACAGTACAATCACAAAGCGGGGGGGGCACAAATGAGTGATTGCAGAGAGGCAGCGGGGACACAATGAGCTCAGCATTTATATTTGCAAGGATGCTTATGTGAACCAAATATGGTGAGATTCTCTTTAATGTCAGGTTCCAACTTGTGATTGCACATTAGCTTGAGAGGCTGGTGTTCTCCAGCACTATAATTACCTACAGTAAGTGTCTTCAGCCAAGAGAATGGCAGCTTGCACAAGCAGGGGGTGGACTTTGTCTCAATTAGTCTGCTCTCTTCCATCTCCTTTCTCTGTAAAGACGTCAGTAACATGGAGATTGCCGTTTGTCCTGCGTGCAGCTGATGGGCCCAGCCTCTCCTTGACCCGATAGGGAAATGTCACAGAACAAAACAGGAAGCATTCAGAAACTTTCTTTGAAGAGAAAGCATTCGTTTTGAAGTCTGGTATTGCTCTACAGTCGCATTGTGATCGGCAAACCAGTTGCATTCTTTCTGATGAAGGAGCTCTGTAGTAACATCTGCTGCCTTCTGTGAAAGCAGCCTCTGATAGAGGTTTGATAGCTGACAGCTTTTGATAAGTCACTTAAAACAATTGGTCTTTTTGTCTTCTGTGTTTATTCCTGCAGTTTCCATTAATGCTCAGTCTGCGGAAGGCTACAAGTGTACGCTGAGCTTTGCTGTCACACTTTATCAAACAGGTGTTTGGTTCCAGAGTACCTTTGAATGTTTTCATATCCATAATAATAGGACAACCTAACCTTTGGAGGTCAATGGAAGACAACCTTTCATCACATTCATACAAACAGACTTTATTATAGTAGAGTGCTTGAGTATTATATACTTTAAAAAGTGCAGTCAGGAAGTCAAAAGCTTCACCTGACCTCTCCAGGGCACTTCATAGCCATGTACAAGTGTTAAAGTCGAGACTGAACCACTAGCAGGTCTTTGCTCTCTGTGCGTCCATTTCATCATGCTCCAATCCACCACGAGCTATATACGGTAACAAAAATCAGAGAGGGCAAAAGGCAGAACTGTCATCGTGACACAGCACTGGGGTGTCAAAGGGGGCAGGCAGAACCACAGGCAAGGTCTGCCAGTGCTTTGTGAGGATTTCGGCGACAGTCAGAACAGGAAAAGCTGCAAATGTCTCACCAGCCCTTCATGCGAAAAGAACAGAGAGGGAATGTGCAACAGGCAACCTACATTAGGTAAGGTTTTTACATGGAAATACATCGCTTTTGTCACCCACAATGGCGCTCCATCTGTTCTCAGGTCATGCAGAGTTGAGGTGCTGCAAGGGAAAAAAGGCTAAAGTCACTTTGCCATCTAGAAAGTTTCTGACTAAAGCTGACATTTGTTCTTTGCTTACTTGTTACTGATGTCCTCTGTTTGAGTTTTTCTATAAAAAATGGTTTTGATTGATGACTCATGTAATAATATGATCAGAAGCCTTTTTTTTATTTCTAAAAATGAAGACACAAACTGGCAAATCCATTTAGTTTTACATGTGATGTTCGCTGGAATTGGACATTTTTCAAACTCAGATGCAACGTCCCATTTGTATTTTCATTTTCAAGCTTAGTAAGCGTGTTGTCTGCCAATTTGAAGATGTCATGGCTATATTTTGGTTCATTTGGCAATTTTGGCAGCAATTATACATTTGCAAACAAAATGAAAAGTGGTTTTGAGCGCAGGCTCTCTGCAAGGGGATGGGGTTTGCCAGCATTTTTATCAGCAAAATGTTAATGGTAATGCTGAAAGAAAGCTATCACAGCTTTTTCTGTCTTACTATCAGACTGCTCATGTAAAATAGAATGAAATCTTCAAATTCAGAGTTTATTTCAGGTAGATTGTTATCACCCATATGAAATGCATTTCAGGATTTGACTCAAATCAAATTAACCGTTTAGCCTCATGTAGATTATTACCTTATTCGCCCAAATGAGGTGGTGACAGCTCACACCAGAGGAGCTGATTTATGCTGTAATAAACCCAAATTCACACTACCACTTGAATGGCCTAAAATAGCTGATTTCATTGTGCCTCCAAACTGTAAAGTGGTAGCCAGGCCATCCGTTTACTCATTTTCAGATCATCTCTGCAGGTACACTCTGAATTCACCACCCACGCTGTTTTCGGGCATTGTGAGCACTGACACCATCTGGCATTAAGCGAAGCAGTCTGAGAAATATGGCTGCTGCATTGATGTCTGACTGCCCAGGGCGACTCAGGCAAGTGCTTTTTAGTTGAAGATATGTTTACAGTGTCTAATAGATCGGCGCAGGGCCAGGAATCTGACCGTCCACCTGAGGCCACGGACGAGGGTCAAACAAGTCACCGGAGTGAAACGTTGAGGTTTAATCACCAAGCAGTGAGGTGTTGAAGGGCGACCAGAAAATTCAAGCCACGAGGAAATGTATCCGCACGCAGGGGAGCCATGTTTGGGGTTCTCACTTTTTACTACCGTTCCCTCTCTAATACAACTGCCAAGTCGTTTTCTGTTGATGATTCACTTTAATGTCAAAACTCCTCATCTGCAGGCTTGAAAAATTTGCATGCCAGGTATCATCTATTCCCCCAAGTCACAATCCCCATAAAACTCATTGCCTCCCCTCCCCTTGCCCCCCTGCGCAGGTGACAAGCTAAAATGAGAGATAGCTCCATTTGCTTCCTATAGCTAATTGGATTAGTGCTTAAGGCACTACAATAACGGCTGAATTTAGAGAGGCAGGCGGAGAGAATGGGGGAGTGGGGAGCTGAGTGGTAGAGCCAATTTTCCAGTGAAATGAGCTTTGCTCCAGGTGAAGAGAAAACTCTTGCAGAGAAATAGAGGAGCTCTGTGTTGGAAGATTTTATGCTACCAGACGCAGTAATGTGTCACAGAATTTACAGTCAGTGCGTTACAAGAAGCGGCACACGGTTATAAATGACATGTTTATACCGTCGTCACAATGCAGCAAATTAATTACATGTCAGGAGATGTTACTACCACCAAATGTTGATCTGTAGAACATCCTGCAACTGGCAGCAGGAAGATGTATCACATGGTGCATGTGCGTATGTGCACTCTGCACTCATTCTTGGCGGTACCACCAGAGGGCGCCAAAGTGGGACTTTCACATCCTCAACACAGCGACTTTAATATTTGACAAACAAGAATATTGATGTTTTTACTCTATTTTGTATTTTTCTGCCACTGTTCCCTGCAGTGAAAATATAAGTATTTTTCTCAGAGATGAGTTCAATTGACATTTGCTCAGTTGTGCCGCACCGTGCCAGGCCGTCATAGCAACAATCAGGGCAGAGTGACGAAAGCAGTCAGTAAAAAAACAGCATACAATGGTGGGAAATTACATAGGAGGCCCATTCAAGAGCTTTAATAAAACAATTAGCATATTGGCATGGAACCTCTGCATACTTCAGGTCACCTGCAGCCACCTTTTCTGATAATTTTGTTGACAGTTTCTCTGTTCGCTGCTCATGACTAACTATATCTGCATAAAGCAGCTTTGAATACTGGCAGCTCCAGATGGTAAGATGTTTGCAAAATGTGAATATAGAGAATTCATGCAGCCTGATGGAGACTCAGACTGCATACCCGTGTTCACTAATTATCCAGTGGGGCTTCACATAACAGACACAAGGCAGGCAAAAGGTTTGACATAACACTTTTCAGTTTAAAAGGTCTTCTGGCTGAGATTGGTGGAGACATGCCACTCCCATTAATTCCATAAAAACATCCCACCACAAATAGCTTAAGGTACCCTGTGGAGATTTTTGAATAACTGAAGTAATGTTTACATTCAGTTTTTCTCATCAAAATGCATTGAGTGCATCCTCGAGGCCTAATAAAAATGCTGAAGCATTTCCCTAAAACACATTTTGCAGAGACGATATTTGGATGAATTTGAAAACTACATTCCTGACCTGTATTTACAGACAAGCTCACACTTTCCTTTATATTTAACCTCATGTTTCTCTTATGTTGCACATCGTACGAGATCATAACAACAAGTAAGCACTCACTCAATGCAAATACTGAACTTATTGAAAATTATTTTTTACTTCCAAATTCTCAAATTATACTCAAATTATGTTGTTATAACAAAATATACTCAGCATGTATTGACACAAATATCAAACCGTTTCAGCTTGGCCAATATTTTAGCAATAAAACATATATGTTACACATTAAACAAAACTTACTTCCTCAGTGAAAGTAATGTGGTGTTTTTCTGCAGAAACATCTGTTTCACCAATTAAGTGAACACAGTAACTCTGACAAATGTTTTTAGTAGTTACATTAAAACTAATTTTGTTGTCCTCAATCATCTCCAACGACATGAAGAGTAAGTGATTAAGAATTCCACAATGAAAGATTTTTTTCTTTTTGTAACATGAGGAATATTACCATGAAACTTACACTTGAATCATCAAATATGTTTCCCTTTAGACAATTGATTTTCACAAACCACAGCAAAATGCTAGAAAAGTGCTTTACATGCAAATGACTCCATTACTAATACACAACAGGATTGCCAAAATAGAGCTGGGAAGCTAGCTTACTGAGACGTGTGAAGCGCAGCTACTACAGATGAAACAGCACTTTTGAGTCTTGTGGCTTCTGCAGGGAAATCGTTTCACTGTTGTCTGATGGCTGCTCGACTTCTTATTGTTTCTCGGTGCTCTTCTTTGTGAAGCTCGATGTTAGACGGAGCAACTGCTCCCAATTCAACCTGGTGACTCTGGCTCCAAAACTGCACTGTCAACTTCCTGACAAAAATCAAAGCATTAATTAAAGTTTTAAATTAACAGTTCAGCTGTTTAGAACTTTTTACATCTCTATTTTAACCCAATTTCTCCAGCTGGGTTACATAAACCTCCCACATGGTGAAGAAAGTAGGACAAATCATCACAACCCCAAACAATTCTTACCTGCAAAATTCCATAAGAAAATAGTCCGACTGGGTTGAAAATGATAAATAAAAAGTAGCACTCACTGCCAGGGAGAAATCAGTGTGAGGCACGGTATTAAAACATGACATGGGATAGAAAATTGCTGAGATGCATGGGGAAGACATGGACTTATGGCCATTCTGCAGCGCTGATTTATTTGATGAAAGAGGCAATTTAACACTTCTGCACTGATTTGTGGATGTTCTTCATGCCCTGTCCACCCAGATCAATATGGGTGTCAGTGCTATGGCCTTAAATTACTGTTAGGTGCTCATTACGAAGCAAAGCTCAATAGAATTGAGGGTGTTAGTATGGTTTGTGTAGGGGTGTGTGTGTGTGTGTGTGTGTGTGTGTGTGTGTGTGTGTGTGTGTAGTGTACCTGTGAGTGCATCTTTCTGAAGGGCCTGCCAATAAACACCAAGGCCACGAGGTGGTTTGAGTTGCAGAGGTTTAATCAACCAGAGGCATGATCTCTCCCGCTCACACAAACACACACACACACACACACACACACACACACACACACACACAAGGAAGTACAAACCAGTGGGGAAAAGACTGAACTCTCCTTGAAGTTACCTTCTGAAACCGCAGGTCTCTTGGTGTACAATATAATATATAGCAAATAATGTTGCAGTGCAGATAAAACACGAAATAGTATGTCCACAATGGGATGATCAAAGGGCAGAAAAAGCAATAAAAGAAGTGTGTCTATCCATCAACGGGCTGCTGAACACCAAGAATGATCTCGGTCTCAGGTGGACTGGATGCCTGACAGAGACTCTCCTCTCTAAATCACATGGCTGCTCTCTTATTTCCTGGATGACTGGACAGTTTCTCCCCTCAGCCATGTACAAAACAAGCAACTTCTGAAAGGAAAACTTCACCAGTCCGTCAATGGTGAGTCACATTTATGTATTATTGATTTTTTTTTTTGTTGTTTTTTTGTTCCTGCTCACAGCCACATCAGTGCATCTTATGAGGCTTTAAGAATTAATAGAACTTGCACACACTCTGTAAACATAATAGTATCTCCACATTTTCTTGCTTTCTGCCTTGAAATGGACCGTGTTTTCTTCCCTAAAGCCTCCAGAGCGACCGCATGTGCATTTTCAATTTATAGCATTCCTTGAAGGAGTATTCAGATCCTTTATTTAAGTAAAAGTACTAATACAACAATGTAAAAATACTCTATTATAAGAGTCCTGCATTAAAAATCTTAAGCAAAAATACAAAAGTATCATTAGCAGAATGTACTTAAAGGAAAAGTACTCATAACCTTGATTGGCATATTAGCACAAATAAGGATTTATCAATGTGTAAGCAGCATTACACCAGTAAAATATTTAGTCCAAAACAGGATACTAATCCACAGAGAGCTTTAGCCAGCAGATGTGCTAATCTTCCACGTTTTCCTTTAATAACTCCAGTTAGTATGCTTGCCGGGGCAACATGTTGGTGTCAAGATGGCCGCCGCACTCTGACCTTTCCACTGACACCTCACTTGATGAATTAAGATCTTCCATTTTATCTCTAAAGTCACCAAAAGGCAATGAGAGGCGTCTTTTGCATTAAGGACATGATGCAAAGATGTGCTGCTTCACTGGGTAATTTACAGCCAAAGCAAAGGATTAAATGCATGTAAGGATATGACAGCATTTGAAGTGACAAATATAGTAGCCTAAGTAGCCTAAATATGAGTATAGATACCCAAAATATAAACATAGATGGCCAAATATTGATTGCTGGATATAAATATTGATATTAATCTAGAAAAATACAATAAATAACCTTTTCTGGAGAATGCCTAGACATATAATTCAAAAAAAAAAATGAAAATGTTCAATTCTGTGGTATTGTTATGAGTTTTCATTCAACTTTGACTGGAGTGAGGTTTCATGCTGTGGTCCCATTGTGTTTTCCAGCTAATGAGGTCCAGCTACAGTCATCTGCAGGCATCTATTTGCAAAAAAAAAAAAAAAAAACATCCAGGCGGAAATAAAAACCCTCTACTTCAGTGTGTTCAAACTTCTATGACTCAATGCCAGCAGCACTTACTGTGATTCTGACTGCGGGGGATAAAACTTCACATTTCAAAAGAGACCAAAACCATGCATGTACTCCAAATGCTTCAAGAACAGCTTTTAATTCACTTTGGGGATGCCTTGGACAGGTGTTCTTGGGGGGATGGGAAGTGGTTTTTAAAATGCTGTCTCCACCATACTCTTTACTTTTTAATGTTTCCAGCTGACAGATTAAGACCACAATCTTGTAAAAGGGGTCTTAAATATGCTTGATGGGTACATACATGATGATGATGAAAGACCTGACCCTACTCTCTCACCCTACTTTCTCACTAATCATTTAACCCTAATCAAGAAGCAAATATTAGCCAATCAGAGGCGGAGTGGGCGGGTCTTCATGGAATGGGGGTGGTGGTGGTGGGGGAGTTCTGGGCCTTCTGAGCAGTGGCTGTTTGTTTTCAGGATAATGGGCCGTTGGACAAATGAACTCTTGGTGCAATGGGACATTTTTCATGACTATTGGTGCTAATGACTGTAGCATACAGTTCACTATAAAGACACTAATAAATTCCTGGTAAAACTCTTAAAATATTATTTCAGCCTCGTTACAACCCAGCGGCTGCTATCAGAGACGCTGCATCCATGTTTACTGACAGCCACACCATGTCTTGCAGCAAATGTGCAGCCCACTTTTGGACGACATGTCCAACACGAGCTTCCTGCTTCCGAGGAAACTACCTTGACAGTATCAGACTGTGAGGTTGCCTTGCTCCCAGACTTGTCAATGGCTGATGTGCTCGGCTGCCTGGCTGTCTGAGGACGCGAGTGAGACCATCCTAATGAGAGATAAGAAAAGAGTGGAGGCATGCCTGAATGTTCCCGCATGTGTTCGAGAGCAGAAAGCCCACACTGAGAGGTAGAGAGCGTCCATGAAATGCACTTTTCATGTAGTCAGAAAAGGTATTCTGAAGTCGCATTACATTTAATGCACTTAATCATTGTATGTAAACAGGGTTTTGTTTGTAGCCCATTCAGAGTTTCTCACAGAGTGCACCCAGCCTCAAGAACCATGCTGAATGCTTTCTCTCCCTCATATAACATTTTCAAAGGGTCTTTTTCTGTTTGTTTTTCAAAGGTGCAGAGTGCATGGTTTATATCAGCTTGCAGTCTTCCTCTCCTGTTTTATTAGTGCAAAGCTGCCTCTCGCAGCACATCACCACCCTGCGCTTCCTGCAGAAATGTGTATCATGTTACTAACATTGTGCACCCTGTACTTTGTGTATTGAAAGTCCCATTTATTTTATGAATGAGTGAATGAATGAAGGCAGGTCATGTTGATAATGTTGTACATTTTCAAGCATTAAAGAAAAACAATTAAATGAAATTATATTTAGATTGAAATTATACATACGTGTATTTCTGGATACTTTTTAAGGCCAAAGCAGTATTCCCCTTTTACTTTTAGTATCAGAGGTGCAGTGCTGTCCCTATACTTTCACTGTATTACTGTTCCTACAGTAGTACATATTTTCACACTCCCTCTATTAAATATTTAAACGGCTAAAGCTTCAAACAGTTGAACAGTTCAGTGGGCAATTAAAGGCCCGAATCTGCAAAAGCCACAACTTCCCTGACTGTGTCACAGAGGTTTTTTCTTTGCATTCAGGAGGTGCCAAACGATTCAGTGTGTTTTTTATGGTTTTTGCACTTTGGCATAGTGTATTTACTGAACCTTAAACAAAGAAAAGAGAAAGTGAATTTCAAAAAATAGGTCAAAGGACACGGTTTGTTTTTATATCATATATAATCTTCTCATGCAAGCTGTGCCGCTTTCACATGTTCAAACTTTTTAAAGAAAGCTGAAAAGTTTCATCTTAAAAAAAAAAAAAAAAGATTCATATCCGTTGTCACAACACTGAGCCCAGCTGCTCATGTAGGAACATTTTGGAGAAACCATGTTGTAAGAGGAGCACAGTGCATTCGGCGTAATTAGGATTTTGTTTGGCAGTGTCTCCAAAGCTCGTTGCCTCTGTAGATAATCCTAACAGGCTACACAATGTGTTTGTCTGAGCTATGGGAGAACTGTGAACTCAAGCCTGAGCCTGTAAGCTGCCACAGAAGAAAATGAATGAACACCCACATTCACAACAAAGCAGACTTTAAGAGAGAGAGGCAGGGAGAGAAAAACAGAGGCAGAAAGGTGGCTGTTCAAGTGATGACACATAGCATTGCTCCGTTCTGCAGCAGAGAAATTACCCTGGAGACTGTTTGTGTAAAAAATCTTATGTGTATCAAGTCAGCCCTGCATTTGTCCAGCAGTTGCAGTTTTGAAAAAGTTTCTCTGTGAAGAGTGCAGGAATTCTAGCACTTTTGTCCTCTTTCCTCAAGTCTAGGATCGACAGAATTCTTCAGTATTTTGGTTGCAGATCATTTGGAAATGATAAGCACTTCTTTGTCTTGCTGAGAGTGAGATGAGAAGATCAATAGCACTCTCATGTCTGTAGGGAGAAACAAAGCTAGCACCAAGCAGCTGGTTAGCCTAGCTTAGCATAAAGGCTGTAGCTAGGTTCTGTCCATAGTAACAAAATCCACTGACAAGCACCGCTAAAAGCGTATTAATTAATATGTTTATATCTCGTTGTTTAATCTGTATGAAAATTGAAGCAGGAACATCCTGGACAACTTAGTTTTAGTCCAGATTTAACAAATTATATAGCGTGTGTTAATTTGTGGGTTTCTAGTAGGTGGATTTTGTTTGCTTTGAACAGAGCCAGGCTAGCTGTCCCCCGTTTCCAGTTTTTATGCTAAGCTAAGCTAACGATCACCTGGCTAGCTTTGTATTTAATAGACAGATTTGAAAGTGGTTGTGATCTTTTCATTTGTCTCGCAGCAAAAAAGCAAATAAGCATTTTGGGGGAAAAAAACATTAAAATTAGTTTTTAAAAGTTTGACTTTATATTTGTAAATGTTAAATATCGATCTCATAAAATGTCTCACCTCTGAAATTTGTTATTCATTGCCCATGTAACAGCTTTGAACTGGTCACAGGTGACTACGCTTAATATAAATCCATTGATTTTCATTAAATTGTTGATGACTTTGTGAGTCTGAGGCTCATTAAAACAACAGCGCGATGCGGATGCATAGCTTAACGCCGTCAAACTTGCATCTATGACCTCCAAGGACCAATGCATTTAACTGGGAGCTGCCTCTCATTACTTATCCTTTATCTGCTGTCTCATTATACCCTTGTTCTGTTTTTTGAATTTTTCTATTACGGTCTTTGCAATGCAAATCTTCTGCTTAAATCAGCAGCTCTGTGTACACAAAGGTAAGGAACAAAATGACTCATCCTATTAGTGTTGAGAAATCTGGGCACTTGGGGAAGCAGTCAGGGTGTGAAAAGGGAAAAGGCTCTGAAGAATATTCCCATCATCCTAAACGCTGCCTTTTTCACTAAAGTATGATTTATATGAGAGAGAAAGACTTCGTATAATCTTTGCAGTGCAGCATCAGGTCTGCAGTAAACTCATGTGTATGTGCTGATATGCCTCCCTGGATGGTGGAATGATAGCTCATGTGTCATGACTGCAGGCCTATCACTCGCTGCGTTCCCCCTGCAGTGTGAGCCAATATGTTCAGTAGACATAGATGTGGGCATTGCCTAATGGAATCCAGTCAGCATGGCTGATATCATCACCAAGTCACACTGCCAAGCCTCGATAACACCAGGCTCTCTCCCTCTTTGGAGCTATGGCAAGTGTCCTGGAGAGCCCTGCAGGATGTTACATATTAATACTTCTCGACATTTGCTGGCTGATAAGCAGCCTGGGTATAAATATTTCTTTTTATGAAACCACTTCAGTACAGCTTCCTCATAGAAAACAATCTTTGGCTGTTGTCTCTTCGTGAAAACAAATGCTCTGTCCTCAGTAACCTGTACTTCTCAAAGATGCATCACCACTATAGACTATATAATACAGTGGATGTAGCCACCATAACATCACTGATTGGTTTGTGGACTACTGATCTGGTATTTTGGCCATCTTGGTTTTTGGAGCCCGAAGTGACCATATTTGGATGAGATGGTGGAGCTGCCATGGATACACATTGCTGCACCTCTATTCTGATTGACAGTTACCATGGTAGCGACTTATCAATCACAAGGTGGCCACATGCTAAAGCATATTCTGCTTTATTGTATATTTTACTTTAACTGGGAGCATAATTTAGAAAATCAACATCATGCTGTATTGAGGAAGGCTTGAAACTTGCGACCGAGACCATAAACTCATTAGAAATCTGTTTATTTAGGCAAAGAATCAAGTGAGAAGTTGGGACTTCTTTTTGCAACCAGTGGCCCCTTAATGGCCACTACAATTAATGCAGATTTAAGGCACTTCACTTCTCAGACCCAGAAGCTATGTCCACTATGACAATATAATAATATATTGTAAATGATCACTGCACCAAAGGATAAAGAAATGCATAATGGAGGGCATGGTGAGATTGTCACTATATTGTATTATGCGGCATTAAAGAAATTGACACTTTGGAAAATATACATGTTCTTGCCAAGAGTTCAATGAGAAGATCAATACCACTCTTACATCTGTATGGTAAACATGAAGCTGCAGCCATTTAGCTTAGCTTAGCTTAGCATAAAGTTTGGAAACGGGGAAACAGCTAACTCTGTCCAAAAGAAACAAAAATCATCTCACCAGCTCACTAATTTGCTGTTTACCAGCATTATGTTCTGGACTACTTGTTGGCCAAAGCAGGGACCAGATAACCAGCACAGCCTCCAGAAGGTTAGCAGCCCTAACCAAGAAACAGTCTGGCTATAAAACCCCGTTAAAACTGCAAATTGCCATTTTTACACTTCAATTTTTGTACAGATTAAACAAACAAGATGTGATGTGTTAATTAGTGAGCTTCAGAGGTGCTGAGAGGTGGATTTTGTTACGTTCAGACAGCTAGGCTAGCTGTTTCCTCCTGTTTCCAGTCTTAATGCTAAGCTAAGCTAACTGGAACCATATACATGTTTAACCTACATTCACCAAAGCGGCATCGATTTTCTCACCCAGCTCATGGCGCGAAACTGAAAAAGCGCATTTCCCTCTAACCATTCCTTTAATGGAGAGATAATCATCTTACACAGCCATGAACCACGCAGACCCGAGCTGTGAACATGTGTGTGTGTGTGTGTGTGTGTGTTTGTGTGGTGCCTGTGCATGTACCGGTGTGTCTGCACACTACAGTGCCTTGCAATCCAAATGTGAAATGCAGAGTGAAATGAATACAAACCACACGGATCTTCCTCCCTCCCCCTCTCTATCGAGTGAAAAATTCATGTTCTATTACCCCATCAAATATGAATTGCAGTTTATAAGATCACATTTGAAATTCCAGGTCACAGCTCATGCATTCCCAAACACTTTTGGAAACATCGTCTGGGTTTATTTCTGGAGCCTAACGTGCCGACTGATAGAAGTAGTTTACAAACGTGTTTCTTTCACGTCTGAGGAAAGGTAGCCTGTGACAAAGAAAGGCTATCGGTTCTAAATGCTGAAATAATGAAGCTACCGTATATGAAGATATATTTAAATGTGTGCATCAGCTACCACAGTGCTACATGAGTTATGAGATTGCCTGATCACTTGTCATCGGCTGGCATAAGGGAATGAGGCATGTGTCATATCTTGTTTAAGCAGCCTGATACAGTGTGTTTTGGTGGATGCTTCGCAGCTACTCCTCAGCCTCTCATTGCAGCTCGTGTTGCTGAACGGTTCCTCCCCTCCGGCTGTTAACTGACTTGGGAAGTTTCCCGCCGGATACCGTGACGGCGACTGGCATCCGTGCTTTGCACCGCGGCAAATGGAGGTCATCCGAAGAGACAGCACCCTTACCTCTTACCTTCGCCGCTGCTGCTGCCATGGCTACAAGAGCAGGCAGGCTCTCTCAGCCCCTCGGCCACCCCAGCATGCAGTTCACCTCTCAGCAGGCTGGAGCTGTGTGCATTCGTTCCAACATACATATGCTCATGTAGAGGAATTCAGGTGCCAAGAGACCAGCACAGCATGTGTTTGAATCTTTTACGCATCCAAGTCCGTGGGGCTTCACATTTCCAAGTCCCTGCAGCTCGTTGTAGAGATCCTCCAGAAAAAGCTGCTGCAATGAAAGAGTTCTCCTCTTGGCGAGTAACCCACAGCAGGAAATGATCAAAACACATTCATTATTCATCACAAAGTAAAGATTCCATATCTCTGACGTGTGTGCATCAACAGGATATTTTTTCTTTTCTTGATTCCCTCAAAAATCCATGAAGTTACTACTTATGATAGTTAGGATTTATCTGTTTCGTTTTGGTGTTTTTCATCCGTGCTTGGATTTTCTCAGGTTAAACAACCGTCTTTCAGCATAACGTTAAAGCTGTGATCACAGGATCTGAGATATGAAACTGGACCAATCTATTCTGCATTAGTTTGAGCCAGGATTATTTGATAGCACACCGGTCCTTTTCCTATTACTCGTCATCACCTCGGACACACATTTTCATGAATGTAAATGATTTATTTCACTACTGAACTGAACTGCGAAATGCCACAATCTTCTCTTTCTCTTTATTCTCTTTTTGGTGCCAGTGGTGCTTGACTCAGCTACCGTATGTCATGAAGTCATGTAAGTTATGATTTGGCTCTGTGTCTGGTGCTGGGGCCAGTAAATACGTGTGATTGGAGGGCGGTGATGGAAGAAGGAAGAATACAGCATGGCCTCCTGCAGTTATTGAGGACAGTTACAGAGCAAGATGAGCCTGCAGTGGATATACAGCACAGATAAAAGTGGTCAGCTGGGAAATATCAGACCTTTTCAGGGTCCTTTCTGGCAATTGAAACGAGGATTTAGTGAAATCGGGTTGGTGGCATGTGAGCGATTGTTTCTCAAAGAACATTTATTTCAGCCTGACAGTTAGCAGGCACAATGTGCTTATGTTAGGTGAAAGTAATGCAATGTAAAAATACTCTGTATGGAAGTGTAGAATTCTCTGCACATTTCTTACTTTTAGATTAATCTCCGTGTAAGCAGTGTTTTACTGTTGTAGCTCTTTGAGGTGGTCCTGACCTTTGGAACAGTCTTCCAGTGGAAATCTGATCTCTTGGCACTGTTTCTGCTTTGAAAGCCAGTCTTGAGATGTATTTTTACAGACTTTTCACTTGACAGCTAGTCTATTTTGTTTACATAACTCAGTAGTTTCACTTGTTCTACCTTTTGGGGGATGTGTGTGCTTGTCTTTTGCTGTGCTTGTATATCTGTGATTGTTGTTTTTTCATGCTGTCTGTGGAAAGCACTTTGTGCTCCCGGCTTGAAAAGTGCTATATAAATAAAAACTATTGTTATTATTCATTCTGAGGGGAGTGTGAACGTCTGAACCAAATTCCTCCAAAATCCATCAAATAGCTGTTGAGACATTTCTCTCAAAACCACAAGGTGAACCTCATGGTGGCGCTAGAGCTAAAATCAGACGATCGCCAAAGTTATTAGGATTCGTGCTCTGGGAACCATGAATTTTCATAACAATCCATTCAATAGATGTGCTGATATTTCTAGGATAGATGATTGTCTTCCCCACTAAAAACAAAATTCTGTACATATTGTTTTTTCTCTAATTTTAGCTTTTTCTGTGAAATGTTGGACAAAAAAGTCTTTGTGCAACTGCTAACAACTCACAGACATGCAGTGTGAAATGTGTGAAGGGGCCCCGATTGGACACAGCTTTTTCGTAAGGGGTCACAAGTCAAAAAGGTTGGGAAGCATCTCAGTTCTGAGCAATGCATTGGACTTTATAAGTATATCATGTGTTTTTTTTTCGTTTTCGTTAATGTAAAGCCTTAATCTGAAAGGTCACCAGTAAGAACTCCTGCTATATAAATAGTAAAAAGTGCATTTTTGTCCTCTGACTTTTTATTTATACTCCACTACCTTTCAAAGTCAAATACAGGAAGGAAAATACAAAACAGAAAACACGAAAACAAAAGTGTAAAACTGAAAAATTATGTGCACTGTTCAGGAAAAAGCCTGTTCCAGTGAGGACAGCACAAGATGAACTGACGGCGACACTGGAGTCAAACAGCATCGCAAAGAGTGGAGAGCATAAATAACAAGCTGAATCAAATATGAAATTCATTCAAGAGGAGATAACACTGGCGATGACGGCGTAATCAATCCACATTTCGGCCTGATCTATTATGTAACAGCGCAGACAAAAGAACACAAATGAAGACAGGAGTCGATGCCTCCTCCGCTGTGAAAAAGCCATCTTCCTTTCACTCCTTCTTTCTGTCTCCTTCTTAATGTTCGCTTCCCTTTTCTGCTCCTCTTCCTCCAGATCACTCCAAGTCCATTTTCTTGTGAAGCTTCAGTATATTACAGTTTTGTGTGATAGCATGTGGTAGTTTCACATCTCAGAGTTATTTGCGGTGGTTTATGTGTGCTACCAACTCAGTGGAGAGACCGTCTGCTCAATTTCTTTCCTTGTGACAGATTTCATCCTCTATGTATCCGTCTTTCTTACCAGCTTGGGCCACATTGCTTGTGGAATAGGAAGAAAAGGTCACAGCGTTAATGCACAAAGTGACAGCAGATACATCACCTAAATCTATGGCGACTTTTGGCAATAAATTCCGCACATGGACACTCAATTTTCATTGTGTGTTCCCAGTTTCCCAATCTCTCTCATCATTCCTGTCTTCTCCTAAAGTCTCCTTTTTTGCTCCAAAGGGTTTTGCTTTCTAATTGTTTCTAATGGTTTTCAATGAGGAGATAATCAGAGAGACGGGCAGTTATTCTTTCTAATATAACAAATATTAAAAACAAAGTATAGCCTCCATTTATTTGGCATTAAATTAGTCTTAATTTGGCTGATTTAAAAACAGATGGTGACCAGTGCACTTTGTAATGGGATTATATTTGCATTTTACTTTAACCCATTTTTCCCAGTTGTGATTATGGCCATGTCACCAACGACAACATCATACAGTTCATACCATTCATTTCTGTCCTGTTTCAGCACATTTCCAGCATGACTGGAGGGTTTTTTTTTTCAGATTCAGTGCACCCTGAGATCAATTTGCTTTGTATTAGACCATTTTCCAGCACTTTTATCACACAACATTTCCATCATCTAAATTATACTTTAAACATTTTGAAATAAGACTTTCTTACAGGAAGTAATTTGATTTTATGCCAGCGTGCTTTATTTCATATTTATCCTGCAGAATACAGCTAATGGAAGCATCTTGCTTTTGATTTGCCGGTTGGCTTCACTGGGTTGAGACTGACAGTTGAGTATTTATCTTGGAGCCAAAAAAAAGGGGGGTGGAGGGGAATCAGGGAGGCAGAAACTGGAAGTAAGATGCCGTTGGCTCTAGCTGTGTTCCCAAATGTGCACATTAATTTGAAAGAGTTTTTCAAAATGTTCAAACGTATACCATGATTCGGGCTCTCTAATGCAGCTCTGCAAAATGTGATTGATGGCACTTCTTGTTGTTTACTGTGGCATGTTGAAGTCACTGAGAGTGAATGAGCCTGAAAAGCAGCCCTGACTATTATGGCAAAACCGACGTGAAAATATTGGAGGTGTGGGACGGTAAACATCAGCAAAATGAAGGATGAGGGGATGAAAAACGATAGATATTCGATGTACATAGAACGGTTTAAATCCGCATTAATATAAATGTTTAACAGGAGATACAATGGGAAAAATGATTTACACTTAACTGCCCAAACAGCTGGTGAACAAAGCAGAGCATTGAGCAGCTAAAGTGACCAATATTTGTGTCAAGAGTCGGTGGAGACCAAAGCAGAGCAAAATGCTCTGTTTGCTATTTGCTAACATGATAGCTATATCAGCGTCATAAGGCATCATATTTCCAGCTTGTTGCATTGCCCCCTAGTGGCAGAAAATCAATGAATGCAGGTTTAATATGCGTGTATACATACGTACAAATGATGGCACTGTGTTGCTATATTATTGTATTATCATATAAGATGTCAAGAAATGTGAATCTGTGTTACTGTGTTGCAAAAAAAAAAAAAAAATTAAATATAAATTAATATATACATTTTTTTAAAAGCCTGCGAGGCTTTCACACTTGTGTCCTTGTCTTCATTAGTGGTTTGTGATACAACAACAAACTCTGTCCCCTAATGATTACTGTGAAATGCGGTGGAAAGCTCTGGAAAAACCTTGTGCTTTATTTTATTTTATCTTAGTTTTCATACTCAACTATATGAACTGTATGATGAAAGATGAGATAAACTAAAAAAAAATGAAAATGTTTGTGTGTATGGCTTCTTCTTGGCAATCTGTTAATTGTAACAAAACGAGACTGAATTGTCCAAGGGCGGATTTCTGAGTTAATTTTACCACAATGTTATTTTTATGATCATTAGGGTGGATTTTTCCTTTACAGACTCGGTTAAATCTGCTGTAGATTACAGGCTGTTGGAGCCATTAGTAAGGCGGCTTTTTTCACACCCTCTGTCTCTCTCTATCACTCTTTGTCCTTGTGGGTGATTAGAATGCACCCTGGTTGTCTGTCTACTTGCTCATTAATCACACAGCGAGAGACTGGGCCGAACACTAAATATACAGTTTGTCCTCATCTCAGCACTCCACACAAAGTGCTATTACAGCAGAAAACCTCACAGGGTCATAAATGACTCATAAGCAGGGCTACGCGTCGGCTAGCACTTGTTACAGCAACCCTACCAGTATTTAAGGCCTAGATGACTGCCATTAAAAACAAAATGTTAGATAAGCATTTAGAGGTGCATCACCATTATATTACAGTGTTTTCAAGACATTTTCTCCCAGACCAGCAACGATTCTCACCTGGACCGGCGAACCAACTCGTAAACTCCAAGTAACATAATATATGGAACAAAATTTGTCCCTTGAGAAATATGTATCTGGATGCTATCAATCTTCATCTGAGCCTGAAGCCGGGGAACGTTACAGCAACAGACAGCAAATCTCCTGGTGCTGTAAATAAGAATCAAGAGAGTATTTGAGCTGATGACCACAAAGGTCTCGCCATCGATACACAACAACTTAAGAAGGAGTAGTAGAGAAGAGTTGTTTCCAGACATAAACTTTAATAGATGCTTCTTTATTTTGTTGTAACATCTGATTCTGCTTTAATATCAAGTTTCTTCCTTAAATATCGCCTCAAGACTCGAGGTACAGCTAGCAGCTAGGAGCTAAGTTATGCCGTCCACCATTCGCTAAGCGCGGCTCTGTTGCTGGTAGCTCG
Source organism: Chaetodon trifasciatus (assembly GCA_037975065.1). Taxonomy (NCBI): domain Eukaryota; kingdom Metazoa; phylum Chordata; class Actinopteri; order Chaetodontiformes; family Chaetodontidae; genus Chaetodon; species Chaetodon trifasciatus. Next base: position 3,489,934 of record JBBMOE010000016.1, read on the forward strand.
TTAGCCTGACTTGCTAACATTTGCTCCATTGGAGCATATAAACACAGATCCTTGTAATTTGTACCATTTGCAAGATGGTAACATACATTTTAGTCCATGTTTGAGGTTTGTTTAAAGCTGTTGCTTCCATAAAAAGCCAAATATTACTGCACATGGTTTCAGCAGTGAAATCCTGTGCTTGACAGGTCTGCTGTGGCTGTAGTTGCTAAGATTACTATTCAGGTTATGGAAACAGTCAATTCCCTGTTTGGACTGTGGTGTGGATGGAACGTACAGTACATATTCAGCTATTTCCTGCCTGAACGAAAACAGCTTGGTGTTTTTATTCCTTGACTTTCATCCATAGAGAAAACTGGGTTGATACTGGCAGAGTTTCTTTTCAAAGTTAAACCATGAGTACCATAAATGTACTTTTTGAACCCACGGGTGACAAAGGATGCAAATGAGGACATTTTGTTTCATGGAAAAAAAACAAAACAGCTTCAGTAATAAGGGCAGACAGCATTCACCCCTCCAGCCTCACTGGTACCAATAACTTTCGACAGCTTTAAAGATGGAGGAGGATATTCGGGATTCAGAAGAGAACATTCATCAGTCCAACAGACTGCCAACGCGCACCAGAACTTCAGATAAATTGGGAATATGCCCGATATACTTAACTACTGAAATGCCAAATCAAATCACGTCTCTTGTAGTGAAAAGAAACATAGTTTACCAAGAAATACAAAATATCCTGTTACTTCGAGGGTATAATTAAAAAGAACAAGGACACTGTAGGGATGCCTTTTTATATTCTCCTGTCTTTAATTATTCTGCTTTAAGTGGGCCTCCGTAATCAAAGACCAACCCAGGGGCAGTCATTTACCTGCAACCTAAACTCATAAGCCTCTGCTGCTGCATGATTCACAAGCAAACATAATGAGGTTGGAGCAAAAAAAAAAACACTTTTTTAGATTCTGTTTTCTGACTGAAAATTTACCAGCTAAGTGTGTGAATGTGGATCATTTTGCATTTTTAACATCACACGTCTTGACTTTGACAAATCCGAAGGAAATTCAATGTGTCAACCAACCAACTCTTAAAGGATAAATATATCTACCATAACAGCTGCATGTTGGAGCCTTAATTAGATAACCAATCTGTCTTTAAGATTCATCCTTGTCTCTCAGGGAAAGGGATGAATGCGAGACTCATTTCCACTGGGAAATCTGGGAATCGTGCCCCTAAGGAGCACATGTCAAACTCAATGTACTAGTCATATGGAATTCTACACTGTGTTAAAACAGCTGTAGAATATCCTCTGTCTGTTAATTAAGTGTGAAAAAATCACTCAAATGACCACAAAGTGTTAACAGAAATCCTGTTACGGCTGGCACATGGGAGAAGTCAGCCTTTCTGACAGAAAGTCTTTCTGACAGAAAGCTTTCTGACAGAAAACCATTCTAAGATCTGGTTAATGCGGTGAAAGAGTCTATTTGAATGCAAACCTTGATCTTTCCCTCAACCAAATCAAGTAGTTTTGTTGCCTAAATCTAACCAAATGTTGACTCATAATAATAAAAAAGAAGAAAATAATAACTCAACATTAACTTGTGGTTACAGTCTTATGTTTAACCCATTCATCCACCGTAACGTCTTCCCTATGTGGACTTTGTCACTCCTTGTCTTACGCCACATGATTTCCCAGAGGCTTTCTGGCAGACAGTCTGGAAGACAGACAGTGCTCTGGGTCAGGGTGTGGAGATTGAAAGAAGTGTGGATGCATTGCTTTTTGAGCTTTACCCAAATTTGGGCCTAGAAGTCCAAATATCTCCACCTTTAATTACCACATTGCTTTTTTCTCACGTTTCACCTGTCAAATGTACGTACAGAACGTGAGCCATTATGTATTTATATTCCTCCTAATGGCAGGATGGAATATTCCCTAAACATCGCTTTTGTACTCCATTCTTTCCACAGACAACCAGCTGTTTTATTCCTTCATCCCGATGAGTTCAAGAGTGTGTGGAGTGAGTTTTCCCCTCCAGGTAAATATGTGTTGTGACTTGGAATGTTTTTCTCTGACAGGTTGTTTGCACGGGAAGATGTCAGCATTTCATCTGCACCATACTCACATTGAAATAACACTCAAAACTCAACATGGGAACAGTATGTTTCTGCAGGAGCCGGCGGAGAAGCAAGCTGTAGAACAAGATGTACTGTGCACTTACTGTATAAATATCTGCTACGTCTTCCAGTGCAGTGTCAAGGTTTTACAGCGCGGCAAACAGAACTGCTGAGCACAGAGTGTGCAGCATTTGGGCAAGGCTTAATCTACAGTGCAGCAATGAATCATAAACAAGATGTCTTATTGACTTATCGACCTTTACGCACGTCAAAGTGGCTGCCTGTTTTGTATCCATCCCCCCACGCTATTTCAATTTTAGTCACAATAATTCTCTGGATTGCAACTCTCACATTTCACGCTTGATTTCATATTTCTCTCCACATTTATGGAAAAGCGGCTGTGTTTGCTTACGCAATTTACATTAATGGCTCCGGAGATTGTTTTTGCTACGGCTCGGACAGCCATAATGTGTGGGAAGTTGCGTTATAAAAACAGTTGTCCCCTTTGTCACAGATCATCTAGCTTTGTTTCACCTTGGAGATATGAGATTTTACATGGCATAAAGCAGGGGATTTAGTGGCATTACGCTGTTCACTCTGCAAACATTGTCTACCATAATCCTTTTAAAAACATGCAATTACAAGATGACTAATGAATACACAGACCAGCCACAGCAGCGGTTACTGCTGCCTCTTTTATTAACCCACTGATGACTACTAACAAACATATAACTAAATGATTTGGATGTGAAGAGGATGAGCGGATGACAGAAGTATAGAGAGAAATAAAAGCCACACAGAAAAGAAGTTGACAGAAAACATGATGGAAAAGAATTTCTTATCAAAACGACGACACAAAAACACAAAATAATAAAACAGGGCAAAACAGCCTTGAAAATCCTGAACAATCAAATGACAGAATAGTCCGTCTCTTTCCTTGAGCTGACAATGAGCGGGGCCGTTCCTTTTTAATCAGAATTTGAAATGCCACAGTTCCAACACACAAGTAATTAAAGCCAGAACATGTACAGCATCTTTTGGAAGTTTAAACAGCACAATCTTACTCTTGTAAGTGAAAAGTTAAAATGCATTGGCAATAAAATGCACCTTTGCTCAATTCAGTACACTTAAGGCTTTTGCCGCTAAGGCCTTACTTTGTCTATCATGACCAGTTTCTTATATGTTCATGAGTATGAACAGAGCCTTCTTTAGGTGTTGTTGCTGTTTAATAAATGACATTGCAGAGTCAGTTTGCTGACTTTATGACTGCTCTAAAGTTGTGCCAAAGACGCTTTCATTCAGATAACTTCATGATGACTCATTAAAGACGTAGAGTCTTGGGAATGCACGACCTTGATTCCATAAAAGTTGGGACGTTGTGTAAAATGTAAACAAAAACTGAACAAAATCATTTGCAGACAAACTGTGTTTGCTGATAACAGTTGTACAAAGTGTTCCTGAGCTCATGTAGTAACATCCTTTATCCAATCATGTGTTCACAAAGTGGTGAACCTCGCTCGTGACAGCTGAGCCTTTCCAGGTTCCCCCTTTCAGACCCAATCATGATGCTATCACCTGTTACCAATGAACCTGATTACCTGTGGAATGTTCCAAACAGGTGTTTTTTGCGCATTACACATCTTTCTCAGTCTTTGGTTGCTCCTGTCCCAACTTGTTTGAAACGTGTTGCTGCATCAAATTCAGAATAAGCAGATATTTACAAAAATCAGTGAAGCTGATGAGGGAAAACATTAAATATATTGTCTTTGTGCTGTTTTTAATTGAGTCTATGTCAAAAAGGATTAGCAAGTTATTCTGTTTCATTTACTTTTTGCACACCGCCCCAGCTTTCTTAGAATTGGGGTTTTAGGGAAATTCAATGTGCCATTATCCTGTAATTGTGGCCACAATGGCAGCTGTTTAGCACAATTTACGTACTCTGGCTTTAAATATTCAGTGCAATGACTTATTCAGACAGAATGTGAGCCTCAACACAAATCTCAACACAAAGCATAAATGAACCGACCATTAATTCTGCAGCATACAGTAGTTTAGGATCGTGCTATGTGTGTTGCATTCAAATGCTAACATTTGCTCACGCAGGGTGCCTCCTTTGTGTTGACCAAAAGCATATGTGTGTTTGTGTATGAATAGAAAGAGAGGAGTAAAAAGATGCGCATAACAGCATCCCGTAGCTCAACAAGAGCATCCTCCTTGTTAATTAATATTCTTTACACTTGTAAAGCACAAACAGCTCTCAGTGCAAACATAAAACAAGGTGGTCCGAGCTGCAGAAGCGTCTGTTTAAGCTTCGTGCAGTCAGACTTTCTGAATGACTGCTCTCTAACAACTTCAGCTCTGATGTGCCCTTCTAAAACAAGTCTGGGGGTCAGGACGTGTGGTGCAGATTGGCAGGGCCAGATTCACTTCTGTAATGACTTACTCGAGCCTGACCTTACATGTCAAAGGTAAGGTGTGAAGCGAGGCTGAGCATGACATTTATGGGTCATATCTGCTGTAAATGATTGGAGCGCCCTTTGTCTTCATGGTTAGAGTTAATGGGGATGTCAGGGAGAAGGTGAGGCCACGTCTAACAGTGCAAGAGAGGAAACACTGTGATGAACATGTGCATCTGATGAGTAATACGTGTGTGCGTGTGTGTGTAATTTGTGTATAATTTGGCTGATTCTCCTCCTCATAAAAACATTGCAGATAGGAAATCAGCAGTTTCACAGCAAGCATGGCTACTGACAGTGATGGAGGAAGTATTCAGATCCTGTACTTAAGTAAAAGTACTTTATACAGAAAATAATACTATTACATAGTAGATCAGGGTATTATTATCGCTCATGCATTCATGTATAAGCAGGATGTTAGTGTTGTACTGATTCCATTGATCATGAAGGCATCAGTATTGTCTTGACTTTGACAAACAGTGTTTGTTTTGTCCCAAACAAACCTCAAACTTATTAGAAATAAATGAATATAAATGTAAAATAAGTACAAGAAAAACAAGTGATTCTTCACATTAGTGCAGCTGGAACCGTCGACTGTTTCTGCATAGAAAAACGACTGATAATCCTTCATTACTGATTGCATATATATTTAAGTACAGTAGTTAATTTCTAATAAAACATCATGTATTCTAAGCGCTTTGTATGTTTTTTTAATGGAAAAAATCAATTACTTTGTAAAGTAACTAGTAACTAAAGCCAAGACTTGCAGTATAAAGAAGCATGAAAAGAAATTACTGAAGTACCTCAAATCTGTGCCTGAGTGAATACTTAGATTGCACCATTGGCTATCGATAGCCATGCTGACAGTCACTGAGATCAAACACATGATCTTTCTGTAATGTGACGGTTTCACTCACCGGAGGCCACATCCACCACTGAGTGTGACAATAGCACAATAAAGGTCAGTGCAGCGTAACCTTTGTGTCACCCTGCCGCTGAACGCACAGACCTGATATACAGCAGCAGGGTGGAGGAGCTGCCCTTTAACACTCCATCGTGATTGATCGGCTCTGAAGGATTCCCTCATTCGGAGAATATTAGGTAAATCACTATCTCTGAAATTGCACAGTTAATGCTGAATCTTTAAAAAGAAACCGCTCATTAGGAGAGATTAACACCCTGTAATGTAGTGACGCTAATGATCGGTATTCTACCTAAGCTTAAGTAATATGCAGCAGGCGTAATTACTGACACCACGAAAGTTTTGCTGTGCATGCATGCGGAAGACTGCACAACTATTGTTTCACTGCCACTACTTTTAGATTTCACATTTTAATTAACTGCTTTGAACGAAGCCTCGGGAGGAAATCGCTCAGAAAGAAAAACCAAAAATTGCAAACAAAACATTGTCTAAAAATGTCAGCTGTATGTCTTTTCTCTTCGCTTCCTTAAAACACACACACACAAAGAAAACAAGGCCTGACCAGTGGCCATTAAACAGCCATTAGTTCAGCTGACTCACCTCTTCAAGGAGCAGTATGGCCCAAGGCGCACTGATGCACTGTGGGTCACATTATGGTTCAGTTACTGCAAAATCTCAAAGGTTAATTCAAAGTCAGCACATTAATTCTTCAATAAATCATCCTTAACACCTAATTATTTTCCCTCCCCATCCGACTGTCAACTGTTAGCACAGGTAGCGCCTCTTCCTCTCCTCAAGCCACCTTGGAAGCGTAATGAGTTAACAAGCTCAAGTCCAGCTAAATCTCTGATTATCCAAATGTGATAAGCTTGCGGATCATAATGAAACTGGCTGTACTCCACTTGCAACAAGAGCCAGCAGCTAAAGAAGTTAAAAGTCTTCAAGCCTCCGCCGGCTGCCTCGTCCACTGAAGGCATCGAGCAAGAGGGAATTGACTCCGTCAGCTCTGCTAGTCAGGCCTCACTGTTAATGGGCATGTGTCCATATTTACAAGCGTTGGTTCAAGGATGAAAAGTACATCTTGGTCCTAATTTTCAGTTTTGCAAGTTCTGTGAGATTTGATGGATTGAGATGCTTCTCATTTTCATCGTCTGCTTTCCAGTCCTTTAGCGCCACGCTGTGCCTCAGCTGGGAAGTGCGGATTGAGACTGTGTGTGTGTGTGTTCTGAGCACCCCCATTCACAGTTTGGGAGTCGACATCTTCGCAGGGACCAAAATGCTGGACCCCTTGACGTTAATCATTAAATTTCAGAGTGAAGACTTGGGTTAAGTCTCCAGCAGATGAATGGAAGTCTATGCAATGTCCTCACAAGTGATGGAAACAAAGGGTGCGTTTGTGTGTGTGTGTGCGTGCGTGCATGCACCGCAAAGACCTGCCATGTGTGTTCCAGTTAAGTGTGTGTGGCATTTTGCTGAGTCTCACTCTTTTCAGAGGCTGAGGGTTTAGTTAATGAATGAATGCAGACAATCTGAGGCCTTCATAAGTCCAGTAACACAAACTGGTGTGTGTGTGTTTGTGAGAGGCAGAATGAGAGGAAGAACCAGGACTTAGCAAACACTGTCATGCAGCAGGAAAGTGGGATCACACCGTGACCAATTATGTGATGAGACGTTTTTGCATCGCTTTTTTTTTTTTTTCCTTTTTGCCAATTTTCCTGTCAGTGTGGTTGTTGTGTGCCCCTCTCTGAAACCACATTCACCATGAAAATATTCATCCCATCTGCATTTGTTATTTTTGTCTGACATTTCTGAAGTAGCTTTTAAAGAAGCAGAAAAAAAAAAACACAGAGCTGAAACATTTCCACTGGCCTTATTCCCACTCCAGGTGGAGTTTCTTAGTCTTAAATGTGAGTTAACCTCTTAAGCCCTGCCGGCTGCAGCAAAGCATTACTCAAGCTGACAGAAGTCTATTTGAAACACGAGCGGTTTTGGGAAATTTGGTGGAAATGTGCTTGAAATTATGCATAAATAGAATATTTCCAATTACTTGAGTGCCACAGCCATGAAAATAACATCAAATGGCTTCAATTTAAGGAATAATTTGGGAAAATATGCTTATTTGCTTACTCGCTGAAGAGAAGATTGATACCACTCTGTAGCTTGTACGGTGAATATGAAGCTAGCGCTAGCAGCCAGTTAGCTTAGCTTGGTACAAAAACTGGAAAAAGAGGAACAGCTAGCCTGGCTTTGTCCAAAGTTTTTACTCTTATATTTTTGAATGGATAAAATAAACAAGATATAACACATTAATTTAGCAATTTTTACCATCTGCGGCTTGTTTCCCGTTTTTATTCTAAGCTAAGTTAGCTAGCTGCTGCTGTTCATCATCATCATGTGAGAGTATAAAAAGCCTAATGTTGGTTGTATTCTGGGTGATTATGGGTAATTACCTGTAGACAGTGAGTGTTTTTTTGACTGGGAATGGCAAAAACAAGTATTATATTCTATTTCTGCCCTATTCTGCCAAATCGGCCTAAATCTCACTCACTGGACTTTTAAGTTAAACGTGACCTCGAAGGCCAAATCACATCCGCAGGCAGGCCAAGTGTTGTGTTTTTTTTCCTCAGAGAGACATTATTGAAAAGTAGGATTTTGTCCTTTTAAAAGCTTCACAAAAGCCCTACTTAAATATAGATTTACCAAAATGTGGAGTGTGCTGTGGTTACCTTTCCTGTCTCCTCCTCATCTTCCCTTTAAATTGTACTTGTTTCAATCACTCGCACAAAAACATATGACGCCACCGGCCTCACTGAGGCTACCGTAAATTTTCAGCAATCCATCATCCACGCCGTATTAATCACAGACTAGCTGCCATCCACGTTCTGAATTAGCTTTGCAGAACGGAACCCCTCTGAGATAATCACTTTTTCATCACCAGCAATGTGACGTGGGGTAAATTCAGATGTGGCTATGATGGGTAAAACAAACGACAGATGTGTGTCTCTTTGTTCAGCTGCATTCAGAATATCTTCAATGGACGACGCTTCCGCCATTGGTGCCTCCAGTATGGTTTGTGTCAGGTTTGTTATAAATCCACTGCCCTATGTAGTGTGTTACAGCATTTAAGGTCAGTTAAGCAGCCTTAAATGTCTGTTTAAATGGAAATCCCTGGCATTTGAATATTTATGGTACAAGTCCTTGCCCTTGGATCCTACTGAATGTGGCATAATTAAGTGTCTTGAGGATGTGGAGCTTTTAAAAAAGGAGTCAACTGAACCTGATGGGACAGGAGTTGAATTTCCACCTTTGAAATAATGTTTTATCTTTATCTGGGTATGTGTTGGCGTACGTTATGAAACGTTCTTATGGATAAACTTATGAAACAGGCAGCGTTTCTTCAGCACTAGAAAAAACCATTTCATGTGAACTTGATGTGCAAAAAGGTCCACTGCCATCCAGAGACATTCATATCAAAGTTGGCATTATGAGGGAGCATTGAGGGGGACTGGTCTGTGATCTCTGAAAAACTGTTTTCCATTAAGCTCAAAGCATGGGTTCAAGTGCTTGAAGATGGAGCCCACCGGGAGCTGTCAGCTACTGGAACATTCCCTTTCTTTCCTGACAGTCGCGCTGCTCTGTATCGCTGTTCAAGGTTGTCTTAGTTGTCTGAAACGTGACGTGTGCTGCTATCTCCTTTGCCAGGTCAGCATTGCTGAGGCTTTCAAGGGAGACACAGCAGCATCTTTTTTTTTCCTCAAGATAAAGGTTTTCATGCTACAAACCCAACCAAAATGTCCATTTATATTATACTGGCTTTCTCAAGGAGTTTGTCACCTTATGAATGGCGTATACGTTCTGAGTGTCGAGACTTGGCGGTAATCATGGCTGCTAAGGTCGGGTGGTTTCGAGTGGGACTTTCAAGCGAGTACATTTGCCTGCAGTCGCAGCACTGAATGTCAGTCTGCATCACAGAAACCAAACTCATGTGCTGGAATGAGAGCACACTGCAGGTCAGCGAGTGTGGTGAAGCTTGACGTGACACTGCCATCCAGTGGTGTGTGAAGTCACCACATCCACCACTGAGTAAAACAAATGCAACTGAGAGAACAATCCTTGCAGTAATTAAGCAGACGATGATGCGTTGTTGGCATTTCTTTAATAAACATTTGCCAAAGGAGAAGGAAGGGGGACAAAATCATTTTAGTACAAAAAAAAGACATTGTTTCCTTTCTGAACTGAACTTCTGGGTTATGTGTGTTTTTGTTTTGCTCGTGGTTTTACAACACCTATTGGCAAAAGGCATGTGGAATTTAAAGTGAAAACAGCCTTTCTGCATGACGTCCCATCAAATTTGCTGCAGTCGACCAAGTGCTACCAGTCTCTCTGGAACTAACAGTCCTTTTCCTCAAATAGCTCCCTGTGCTGATACCTAAGCCATCAACCCATTCAACTGAGCCATCATTGTTTCAACATAATCATGGCCATAAAAAAGAGGACACTACATTACTGGTCATATTCCTAATTGTGCAGACAAAGCACATCATCCATTTCCTTTCATAGCTAAAATAGTTTCCGCCTACTTCAGTCAGTAGTGCAAAACATTAATACTACTTTGCCCTGGAGCAATTACAGAAAGGCTAAGGTAGAGGTTTAAAATTTACCCAGCCTGATAAATGTACACTCAAAAAAGGTAAAAGTTTAATTTAAAAGACAGCAGAATAGATTACAAAAAAATATGAAAATGGTATGAGCAAGAAAAGCTCCTCCGGTGTTATTCAGCTGTCCTTCTGCAACATACTCCACATTCCAGATTGAGGAGGAATACAATGCCTTACACAGATTTAAGTTATTACAAACTGAGTGTGCATCTCCAGATCCGTCTGATCTGGCCTGAGAGGCTTCAGGCTCAAAACTGAGTCTGCTAGCCTTTTTGTCCACCGTCACAAAATTTTGCATTTCCAGTCTTTCAGAAAGGCAGGCCCCGTCCTCTGATTGTTGCTGTCGAGTTCACATGTGGGACAAAGCCGAGGGGTAGTGGTGGAGCCCCGACTTGGGAGGGGGAGCCCCAGGGTTGTCCTGGTGCTGGGATGGGAGGGGGAGGAGGTACGCCATCCTTTCTCGCCATGGCGTGGTTGTACAGGTGGATAGCACTGGGGTTAGGCTGTCCCTCCACAGGTAAGGGGCTGTGATTGTACTTAAAACGGTGGTCCTTGTCCCCAGTGAACACCATGCTGCTGGGCCCGGTGGCCCCAGCACCTGGAGGGAAGGGGTCTGGGTGGGCCGGGGCCAGAACGCCTGCAGAAGACAAGGAGCCAGCAGCCTGACCTGGTCCACTAAACACTTCTCTCAGAGCGTGAGGTGGCAGGCCTCCACCCAACATATGACCCATGTAGCCGTCCCCAAACCCTGCAGGAGTGAAGGGCGGAGGGGGTGGATGGCTGTAGTCTCCCCCATATCCAGGCCCCTCTGCAGTGGGGAGAGGTGGGTAGTCTGGCTCCGGGGGTCTCCCTCCATCGCTTCCACCTGCAGAGGCAATTGGGGGAGCGTGACCAGTCTTGGGTTCAGGTGGGGGCTGGCGGTAGTCCAGGTCAGCATGTGGAGGAGGCTCTGGAGGCTCAGGTGGTCTCTGGTCTGGGGGCAGGATGGACACTCCACCAACTTCAGACACTGAAAGACAGAAATTACAACGTTATATTAGGTACTGAATTTATCTCTTATTGTTTTATTTTCACAGTTATAAACTGAAAAACATTTCTTCGCTCGCAGGAGGAGATATTCCACTCTACGTTCAGCTGTCTCACTGAAGAGATTAACAAACGAAGGTTACCTGGCGAGACTGGGCTGGGCTCTGGAGGCTGTTTGACCTCTGGAGGTGGAGGCTGCCCCCCTGGCGCTCCTCCTGCAGGGACGGTACTCTCTGCTCCTTCTCCACCGTCACTCGGTTCCTGCCTCTGACCCTGCTGAGCCTGGAGGAGCTGAGCCAGCAGCATCGTCATGGCTGTCTGCGTGGCCGCCGCTGCTTCTCCTTCTGGAATACCCGGCGGCGCAGACATGGGCGGCGAGGGAGGCTTGGGCATTGGGGGTGTACGGGGCACTCCTGCAGGAGCAGCGGGCTGGGGAGGCTTGGTGGATGCGGGTTGAGGAGGGGGCTCAGCTGGGTCAGCGGGAGCTAGGGCTTTGGAGAGCTGCTGCAGTGTTTCCTGATTGACCTTCGAGCTCATGGACTGGACAAACTGGGCCGTGTTGACGGCACTCGTGGGCTGACCGAGGAAGTTCAGGAGGACCGCCAGCTGCTCCTGGGTTAACTGAGAGTTTGGACCTTTTGGGTCTGTAAAAAGACAGAAAACCAACCTGAGCATGGAGGTTCATTCTTCAGCTTGGGAACACATATCTGGGGTGACATATTTGAAAGTTAAGGTTAATTTACTGGCTTCTTCTGGAGCTTTTCACAGACTGGGAATGTCCAGTTTGAAATATTTTGTCACGAAAAAAGGTCCTGCATGTCACAACGAGCTGTAACATTTTTAAAGCTATGTTAATACCAATTACAATGACACAAATGATCACTATCACGTGAAATGAATGTAAAAATGAAAACAAGTTTGACAAGTTAGACTACGGATCCACCAGACCAAGATGATTCATCATGAGAACAAGGTCAAACAGAGCTCAGTGTGGTCGAGTGTGCGGTCTATGCACACGTCTTCTCACAACCTTCAGAAGATATAGGAGAAATGGATTAACTGTAAGAGTTAGAGGGTTACTGATAAGTCCAACTAAATTCGAGCCATTTTACATTCATGCTTCAGCATAGACACAGTTAACCGTTTCTCATGTACACCAGTTGTACGTGTTTTGGATATTTGCATCCCACTCAAATCATGATGCATAGTACCTCTCATACAGGTACCTACAATTCAAAGTCTGTTACCAGTGACTGACAATCTAATAATTACACAGCACAAGTAGTTAAACTCACCCAGTAGTACAGAAGCTGCTGCATTCTGGGCTTTGATGCCCCCAGGAGCAGGGAACCCCTGGGGAGTGTTGCTGCGACTGTCGTCAAGGCCCAGCTCTTTACGTGGCGCCTTGGGGGCCGCCAGCTCCTCCGGTATCTGCTTCTGTCGCCGACGTTTCTTACTCCACAGCTCATGACAGTCCTGCCACAGAGGGAGACTGGAGAGATGGAGAGGGTTAAACATGGCGAGGAAACATGAAGAATGTTGTAATCCTGGTGATAAACATGTCGCGTGACGCAAAACGTACTCTGGTGGGGGCATCTTGTCTGGGTCCACATCCTTGAGGAACTCGCTGCCTAACGCTTGTTCAGCTGTGCAGCGTTTGCTGGGGTCCAGGTTTAGCATGTGGTCAAACAGGTCCAGGGCAGACGGAGGGATGCTGAACAACAGAAACGCAAGATTTCAGTATAACGCACTGCTCGGGAGGCCAGTCCTTAAATATTCAATTAGAAATCATATACATTAACTTACAAAGCAAACTCCTCTCTTAGCCGTCTCCTGTACTGTTTCTTTGGTTTCATGGTGTTGAAGAAGGGAAGTTTTATGACATCTGGCCAGACAGCAGGGCACGGGCTGCCACATATTCGGCTAAAAGACAGAAATTCATTTGTTATCGCAGCAATATATGGGCATATCAATCAATGGCGATGAACTCCATGAACCACAATGGCTCCTGACAACACCCAGAGAACAGGCCTGACTCGTTTCGCTAAAGGTCGTCACATCTGCCTTCACTTATTTTCTCTCCTCCCTCACTCCCACCAAAACTGTAAGCGATTAAATAAAGCGAGGAAACAAGAGTAAATGAGAAAGAGAGAAGATACAGTTGAGTTTTTTTTTTTCTTCTTATGCCACAGCACAGAAAAATCTGTACAAACATTCATAGTTTTTCACAGCGGAGGCGGGCTGCCTCCACAGAATTAATCACCACCTTCACATTTCCTCTAACAAAGGCAGTCATGACAAAAGAAGTGAGGCCTGTTAATCAAAACACATCTTATAGCTGCGTAGCATTATAGTCAACTGAGACGACTGAACGCTTTCTCTTCCTGTTTCAGAGAGCGGAAACCCATTCTTGGTATATGCTTCTGGCTGACACGGGTGCACCGCTGTGTTGGAATCAGCCGGGTTCAGGACTAAATCTAAATTTTCAACATTTTTGAAAGTTTTGCCAAAGCTTACCTGATAAGCTCTAACTGGGCAAGCTCCTGATTAGCTTGAAAAATCGGTTTCTTTGTGAACAGTTCTCCAAGAATGCATCTGTGACGGACAAACCAAGAAACAATCCATCATTACACTGACAAAAAAAAATTTTAACTGGGCAGATAATCGAGTAAACTAAAGTCAAGCTCAGGCGTGCTCTTACCCACAGCTCCACACATCAATAGCTGGCGTGTACCTCTCTTCTCCCAGAAGTAACTCTGGGGGACGGTACCACAGTGTAATCACTTTATTGGTGTACGGACGACTGAAGGTGAGAACAGAAGAGAACAGGGCATGTTGGGTAGTATTATCACACACAAGAGTGAGTGTAATTATGAAAATTAGCAGGTGTGGTTTATATCTGCAACGAACACTGGAGGCTCACCTCTCTTCAGAGTTATACAGCCGAGCAAGACCAAAGTCTGCAAGCTTTATTTGACCTCTGATTAGGAGGGAAACAACAGATTAAAAGTAGTTGGGGGGGAAAAGGGTGCGACTTCGTAATAAAACATAAAAACTGTTCATCCTGTGATAGTGAGGACTCACTTGTTATTGAGTAGAATATTCGAGCACTTGATGTCTCTGTGCAGAAAGTTCTTCTTGTGGCAGTAATCGAGGCCCTCCAGCAACTGTCGCATGAAAGACTTGATGTGGCTCTCGTTGAAATGGACCAGGCCAGACTCCAGCAAACCCATCAGGTCATGGTCCATGTATTCAAATACAAGATAGAAAGCACCTGAGATGAAAGAATAAAGGTTTAGTCACTGTAAAAGATCGCTTATTAAATAAATCGATGTTGTGTGGCGGGATCATGGAGCCAGTGCGACCAAAAACGTAACGTACCTTTATCGTTCTTGAAATCTAGAGCGTCTTCCTTGTCTGTGACGATCTCCTTCATGTTTATGATGCTCTTGTGGTTTAACTGTCGCAAAATCTTAATCTCTCTGATGGCTGTGATTGGGAAGCCCTCCTTTTCATTGTCCAGTCGAACCTTCTTCAGTGCCACCATTTCAGCTGCGAAACACAAGAAGAGTGTTAGGACTACTCACGAGTCGGAACTTTGAAAGCAGGAGATTATCACCACCACCTTCCCTTATTTCACCTGTCAAGAACACTGTTGATGAGGGTTTATGAATAAACACTTCAAAACACTCACCAGTGTCTTTGTCTTTAGCCTTGTACACCTGACCATAGGTGCCTTCTCCTGTGATTCCAATGATCTCAAACTTGTCCACGCAGCGTTTGCCCCAATCTATCTCAGTTTCCTTAATCTCACCGTATCTTGGGCCACATATTCTAGAATAAAAAGAAAATATTTCAGTGGAAGCAAAGTGAATATACAGCAAACGAAGGCAGAAGAAAGGGCAATGTGGCTCTCTAAATACATACTTAGGTCTTCTGCGAAGGGTTTGTGACTTTTTATCATCAGGCGGGCTGTGCGGGGAAGATGTGCCGCCAAGAAGTTCAGGGGGCAGAGGCAGGTCAGTAAGAAGCTGACGTGCCTTTCGCTCTGACTTCTTCTTCCCTGAGAGCGAGCTGTCCTTCAAGCTGTGTAGGAAAATGTAGGAAATAAGTAGAAGTGTAACGGTGCATAAAAATTATGGTCAATCAGCACAGAAACACACCCCTACCTTTCTCCTTTATCCGTGTGCTCAATAACTGTTTGGGGCAATGGTAGGGATGACAGAGCTGAGTTGAGTGGACCAGTGGCTCGCTCTTTGTCTTTGCTCTGTCCAGATACTGGTGCTTTCCTTTTATCCCGATGCACAGAGTCATCTTTCCCCTTTCCCTCTCTGTCCCTGCTGGTCTGGTGGTCAGTGGTCCTCTTGGATGACTTGTCGGAGGGGGACTGAGGCTGGCTTGATGTGGGGGTTCTAGGGCCTTTCTCCGGTTGTGGAGGAGAGGGAGGGCGTCCCTTTCTGGATGAGTGATTGGACTTGGGGCTGGGCTGGTGAGCAGATGAGGAACCCTTGGTTGGAGTAGATGTGTTGCTGGAGTTCTTGGCCTTGGCAGCTGCTTCTGCAGCTTTAGCCTTTTTCTGCTTACTGAGTTCAGCAGCAAGACTGGTTTTGAAGGTGAGTGTGCTTGGTGAGAGGCTAGAGGGGCGACTGCGGGAGCGAGAGTGGCGGTGACGGCTGCGAGAACGTGAATGCCTTGAGGATGAATACGGACTTCTGCTACGTGACCTAGCAGATCGCCTGGAAGGAAAGCAACATGGAGACCTTCTTAGATACATTATATCACAAACTTTGTGTACAGTTGTATTGACTAGCATGAGATAAAAAAGTCTAGAGGGTGTGTAAATTTGAGGAATGCCGCGCCATGAACAGAAACGTACAAGCAAAGAAAGCGAGTTGTGAAATTCATTCTACAAATTACACAATGTCACGTGCAGGACCTTTGGCAAAGAAAGGCAGCAAATATTGGAAGAAAACGTGAGGCCTTCGTAAATACAACTGTTACAACTCTGCCCTCTTGGTTGCACAATTATTTAAGCGTGAAAACTTACAACTAATGTTGTAGACAATCAATGCCCGACTTTTTTATTGAATTTGGTAATAAATATTTTATCAAGATGCAAAATTCAACCATAAAGCTTCACCATCAGACATGAAGCAGCTTGCTTATTATAAACCATCTTATTTATCCACCACGCTACTACCATACAACCGACAACTGAAACACACATCATCCTACTTGTAGCTTTATAAGAACTCACCTGACATCTGGACTTGGGCTCAGAGACTTTCTGTATGGACTCCGTGATCTCCTGCGGTTTCCATAAGGACTTGAACCAAACTCTCCTTGTTCATATGGACTGTGTCGACCATAACTTGGGGACCTGCGCCAGTTCACTGGGCTCACAGGGGACCGCTTCCTTTTGTTGCTGGAGTATGAACTGGGTGACTTTGGCATGCCATACGCCCCGTACACATCTACATCCCGACTGTAATATGTGGAACTGGGAGAGAGTCTTTTACTCCCGTACGTTGGACTTCTTCTCGATATTAGCTGGGTATAACCACCAGGAGACTGGTAGCTATATGAATATGATGTCCCATAGGGACTTTCTGCTTTGAAACCAGGACTTCTCCTGTATGCCCTGAGGTCTTCTCGGTCATCTCTGTAAGATTGTGGAGCATCTCTGTATGCAGATGGGGGCTCTTTATCAGATCTTGTTTTACTTCTGTGTCTTTTCGAATCCCTCTTTTCTGCAGATTGCGAGGACTGAGATGTAGATGTCTTTTTACCATTTCTGTCACTGCTCCTTGTAGTGTCTCTGTGATTTTTAGAGCCACTGAGGCTACCTCCACTCCTAGCCTTTGAGGAGTCTCTCTCACGGCTCTGGCGGTCCTTTTTCCTGCCTAGCTCCTTCTCTTGCTTGCTCCTCTCTGATGGTCCTCTTGTTTGTTCATCCTTGCCAATGCATACTCCTTCCCTGTCTCTCGGGTGGCTTCTGTCTGGGGATACTGGTCCATTATAGTCACCAAAGTCAACATCACTGAGTCGGTCTACTGAGAGCCTGTCAGCACGGGGGTCAAGTTTAGGAGAGGGGCTCCCAGAAAATCGTTCTGACTGGGAGCTCACGTCATCATACTCTACCAATGTCCGAAGTTCAGCCTCTTTTTCAAAAGTGCTTTTTCGGTCATTGTCGGGATCTCCTGTAGTACCGGTATGCCATAAGTCTCTTTCCTTGGCCTGCCTGCGTTTCTTTCTCCTAGAAACCGATGATCGCCTCTTCTCACGGTGTCTGTCTCGTTGAGCAGCACCGCTGCCTGGTTTACTACGCCTGTCCTGCCTGTTAGCATTTCTCTGTGCAGAGGGGCTCCGTCCCCGACCCTCGCGAAGCACCTCTGAATTAGGCATTTATCTACACAATAAATGCTATAGCCACGTTGAGAATAATCTTTATAATATATACTTAACCTACTCTATGTTCCTTGTTGTGTCGTGGAACACAACATTGGGCTAGCTTTGTAACAGGCTACTTAGCTAACGTAACAGCAAATTCACAATTAGACTGCCAGCCAGCTAGCTAGCTAAATCACAAGCTTAACGTTAGCATTACAAAGCTAGTTCATTTGAGGTTCCAGAAAAAGTGAGTTACCCCAGACGGTTCATGACACTTGGTGCCTGTAGATTCCGTTACATAAAATCCACAATATGGTGTTTAGTTATAGAGCCAGTCTGTACTCAACCATTGTGCTCCAGGACGGACATCTCCCAGATTTGCAAGCTAATGGTAGTCGGTTTTAGCCAGCTAACGTTAGCCTTCAACAGCTAACTGTGTCCAGCTAGACATTCCAATTCATGGTCAAAGTACAGGCCCAAAGCGCTCCTAAATTTAAAATCCAGTTCTTCGGAAATGCTGCACTTTGTGCAAGCATGTACATCCATCGACCAGACGGTGTTAAAGTGGAAGTAAAAAACTCCGTCTCCCTCTCACAAACTTCTTCTCGCCTTCCATCACAGTCCAGTGTGCAACAAGGAAGTGAATAGCACGCGAGTTGGCTGAATAGCCGCCGCTACCTAGCTAGCTAGCTAGCCGCTAGCACCTTAGCCAACTAGCTTTCTTTTCTCCTTGCGTGGAGTTCAATGCAACTCAGTCAAGATGCAATAAAACAATGCTATTAAAAAACACGTCTGCTCCCACGTATCCTGCCGGGTAGTCGCCCCCTCCTACCGCCGCATGGTCCAAAACAAGCAAACGTATTCCCGGGCAAATTGGCTCTGCAATTCCTTGAATTTATTTCAAAATATTGTAACTTTGTTCGCAATGTGGCTACTCGCCTGGGCCCAGACAGCTTTCAAACTACAGGCCTTGTGCGTCGGTGTCAACCAATGATACCCGTATGCGTAATCCAGCTCAGTGGTTACGTCACCGCCAAGGGAAACCCCTACCTTCAAAATACAACCCCAAACAAACATTTAGACAAAAAGTTGTCTCCTTTTTAATGATCCACATAGTCGACAATGTGAAAACTGGCTTCCTAGACATGACTTCAGGAATTATCTGATTTAATTCTCTCAAACACAAAACGCATGAAGCACTGCTGCTGTGCCTCTGCTACACTATAGACTACAGACATTCAGTATTTTAGGAAAATTGCATTCGAATAATGTGAGAAATACCTACAATGATCAAATCTAAGTTTACTCCCCCACCTCCTCTTTCAGTTTGTCTTTTACATCTATCTTTTAAAAACCCACCTCACATGATCTGCATAATCATAAAATGAGTTTATATTAAAGCTGTGCACATGTTGTCAATTAAATACTGATTTCACCAATCAAAGGGCGTTGCTAGTAGTCTAAATTCGGGGAATAAATGCCATGTTTTCAACACTGATGTACCACAGTTATGAAACAACATACAGCAACTGCAGTAG
This sequence comes from Chaetodon trifasciatus, assembly GCA_037975065.1. Lineage (NCBI taxonomy): Eukaryota > Metazoa > Chordata > Actinopteri > Chaetodontiformes > Chaetodontidae > Chaetodon > Chaetodon trifasciatus. The sequence goes on from JBBMOE010000016.1 coordinate 3,509,030, forward strand.
ATCCACGTCTGTACTATGGTAAATCAATACTTGCTGTTGTCCTCCTCCAACATATTGGCATAACCACGCATTAGGAGGACCATATATGCAGCACACACAACCAGCGTGACTGCAAACTCAGAGACAGGCTGTCTGTGCTTGGACACGCTGTAGTGCAACAAGAACAATTTAATGCAGCCAAATTCTGTCTGTCTTGAGGAGAAGTCATTGATAAAGTGAACAGATATCACATTGAAGGACTCACTGCTTCGATAGTGTAGATAATGGTAAACTATTCTTTAAATTCATGCCTCCTGTGGTGTTCAAAATCTCAATCAGGTGGGTCTGCAGGTGGGATATGAGACAACAATCCAGGCCAAGACATCAACCTTCACACAAAGAATATCTGGATACATTTGGAAAATATTATTAGTAATATCCACTTTATTTGCCATTTCCAAATAACTCACAAAAAATGAATTGAAATGTAAGCGTCACCTCTTGCATTCACAAACAGATAGGCTACATTAGTGGTTATGTTCAAAATAAGTAAACATGAAGGAAACATTTAATTGATGGCATACATACAACCATCCAATCAAAGACATAGATACCTATTTTTTTATTCCAAGGGTATTTATATAAAAGGCAAAACAGGTTATTTGAATACCCAGTAGGACAGTCTGCTCATAGCTTTCACACAAATATCTGTTTTAGTATCACCCCTTCAATCCCGCTGAAAACATCTGGCCCATCAAGTCTATTAAATTATACATGAGGACAAAGAGAAAAAGTAGAATTATGAGTATGCTTCCGAAAAGCACTGAAACAAGAATTACACGGTGTTAAGCCAATGTTAAGAGTAAGCAAGCACGATGGTGGCCACTTTATAGAAGCTTCTGCAATCCTCCACGATGAAGACACAGCAGCTAATGTAATGGCTAGAAGCTGAGGAAGGGATGCCTTCACAGACTGTGATCCTCACACTGTGTCAGTTTCTGTGCCTGTCGCTTCAACTTTCAGGGGTGCTTCAATCGTGGTACGGTGTACTGGAGGTTAGCCCTTGGAACATATTGACCCAAACCACTTCCCAAACATTCTGATGCCATGGCGCGCTAACACTTTGGGTACAAATTCACCTCAGGTATTCCATCTCACCCTCCCGTCTTTTAACTCCAACTCTCTCTACTGTGTGCTTTTCAGTTCGGAAGAAATATCACAGACATTCTTTTGCATCACTGTCTTTTTGTACAACGCAGACGCTGAAATATATGACAAAAGAAAAAAAAAAAGCTTGGAGTCAAAGCCAGGGACTCTTTAGTGTTCGAGGGAATCAATGAGACAACATGAAAGGACCAGTGTGCAGGACTTGGCGGCATCTGGTGGTGAGGTTGCATACTGCAACCAACTGAATACCCCCCCACCTTCCCATCCAAGCGTCTAAGGAAAACACAAGGGATGCTAAATATGCAAAAGGCTCTCTCTTGAACCAGTGTTTGATTTGTCCCTTCTGGGCTATAGTAGAAACATGGCGGACTCCGTGGAAGAGGACCTGCTCCCAGAGCTCATTCTAAGCTAATGAAAACAATTCTTATCTTCAGGTGATTATACACTAATGAAAACATGCCTGTTAAATTTCTGCCCATAGATCCCCTAAAATCCTGCACACTGGCCCTTTAAGTATTTCTGAAATACAAAACGATTCACAGTCTTTGACTGATGTTGGGTTTTCTGAGCTGTGGTCAGACCTCTGAACAGCTTAAATGCTTCTACCGCTCTCAGTCTGGACACTGACAATGTTTTGAATAGTTTCCAAGTTGCGTGTTCTCTTCCTCTTTGCAAGTACAACAATCATTTTTGCATAGACTCCAGCGTTGGGCATCCTATTGGCTGAGGAGCTCCTTCAGTGTAAGTGGTGAGCAGCTGCTGTTCACACACTTTTACTCTCCTGCTGAATGACTTAAACTGGATCAGACTGAAATGTGGCAACAACGTCTGGATGGTTGTCTTTAAAAACTGAAAATAATAAATTATCTTAAATAAGTTATAAGCTTTGTGGTTAGAAAATTGAGTGGCTCAGTCATAAAAGGGAAACTAAGAGAAAGGAGGGTCAGATTTCACAGTGTGTTTTGGTCTATAATCATGTATAGCTTTCGTATTTTGCCAATTTTTTCTTACACTGCTTCAATCTTCAATTGCCAGTGAAAGTATCACTAGATCAGATGAACAGATGAGGGAATTCATTAAGATTTAACTACAGCTTTAAAACACCGGGTAGCCTGACACAAAGGTAAACAAAGCAGGATGTCAATGACCTCTAAAGCCTGCACATCATCGGCAGCCTACGGTTACAGGCGAACAGGAAGGGTTCAGGGATTCTTCACATTCACAATGGACAGAGAGGCAACAGTGATGCACTGTACATCAATTATTAAATCTCTCATAACCCTGCGTTTCTCTCCCAGGCCATTCAGACTGAAATTGTTTAAGCTCCCCTTCAGCTTTGCCACAAACACTGCAGTGCTTACTTTTCATGCTCACTATAGCAAGTTGTCATTTCCAGTAATAATTGGGCACTTGTTTGTACTAGCTAGCATTTTTCTTTGGTGACTGACAGCAACCTTTTTGGACAGGTACCACCTTATTTCTGTCATGCCTGCATTAATTGTTTCATATTTTATGCCCTAAAATTAATCTACCCTTTAATTTATTCCCACTTAAATTAATATTAAGAAATACATTTAAGTAGAAAAAAGAGGGGAAAACAAGGTTGGTGATTAAAAGTCTGAGCCAGGAAAAGTAAAATTGGCAAAAGAAATCTTTACATGACTGGAAGCTATTTATTTTACCAACTTTAAGATGCGTTCAAGACAGCATGTAAAGGATGTAGTGTTACGGAATCGCCTTTTATCAGAGCACCAGGGATTCCTTTGAAACAAAAAACAAAGCAAAGGCAATGAATGTCATTAGCCGAGCGAGGTAAAATTTCTGAAATGTTAGATTTGAAAAAAGTTCAAGTGTACAATCCCTCACAGATTTAAGGGTAATGATCAATGTCGTTTGTGCATTTGAGAGGACTCAACAAAGTGACGCGAAGGGGGAAAGAAAATGGAAACGTTAGTGCGCTCATCTTACACCGCTCGATATGATAAGAGGAGAAAAGAAAAGTCTGACTTCACAGATAAAAATGAGTGTTCATCACCACGTAGTAAAAGTGAGGCGTAAAACGACAAATGGGAATGGCATCAAATTTCGGCTCTGACTTAGTTAACGCAACAATCTTTCAATTAAAATATTTCGTCGGTTCACCGGTGCAATGTACACTTCCTCGGTGGCACTTGATGAATTCTGGGTTGACACTACGCTGCTGAGTCTGCCCGCTTCCGTCTCCGACCCAAACTCCAGTTACATCTTCCCCGTTCAAACCTCGGCTCTGACACCTTCCTTTTCATCTTTTCTGTTGAACTGCACAGTTGTCTGAATATATTATACACACCAAACTTTACAATGAAAGGTTTTGTAACGTTTCACGGCTCAGCCTCTTTGTCAAGCTTAGGCCTAAATTAAAACACCATCCATTTATTACACTCTGTAATGTGGTCAGAGTGAGAGAGAGAGAGAGAGAGAGAGAGAGAGAGAGAGAGAGAGTACATAAATTATTTGGAGTGTCAGCACATAAAAAGTTAGAGCTATAAATGGTGTATGGAGTGCCACCTTACTACTCCCTGACGCACGGTCAGATGTCCCGTTAGCCAGGAACAGAAAGTCATGGTCAGGTACGGGCACAAAATAAATGCAAAAGTCTGAGAAATGTATATGTACATAAGCAGCTATCCTGCTCTCTCTTACCACTATAAAATACAGCATCTCTCTCTAATTCTCTTGGCCAAACTTTTGCTTTTCTTCTTCCCATTCTTCTCTTTGCTGTCCTCCATTTTCCTTGCCCGGATCTCTCTCATCAGGTCAAAGAACACCTGTTGAAACACAGCAAAAAGAGTGCGGGTGGGGTCAATATCAAGAACGTAGACGTATTTAGATGCCTATCTTTAGCTGGTCAAACCTACCTTGTCGACATTGGCACGGGTTTTGGCAGAAGTCTCCACGTAGCACACGCCCCACTGCTCGGCGCGTGCCTTCGCCTCGTCTGCGCTGACCTGCCGTCGGTCGTCCAAGTCCGACTTGTTCCCGACCAAGAGAAAGGGCACGTTCTCGTCCTCCTTCACTCGCAGAATCTGCTCTCTGTGAGACAGGAAACGTCATTCAGCCATGAATTATATACACAGACAGCTTACTGCTTGCTAAAAGTTGTCTCAAGTATGTCAATGAATTACAACGGCTGAAAATATAGTTGCCTTTAATGATGTTCCAAAATGTCACAACGTCAGACATTTTTCACGCATTTTAACAGGAGGAAAAGACCTAAAGCCTCAGATATTGCTTTTAACTTTGCGTTCACATGATGGCTGGCTCTTGTAATCTGTGTCCGTTTGTTGCACATGTCCTCAGACGGTAACAAGATGCAATATGCACATGAACAGCAGGGGGAGTGTGGGGTAGTACAGGGGTGTGACAGGGTCAGGGGTCACAAGACATGTCTGCAGTGACAACAACGGTGGAAAGTTTTGAAGACAAGCTGACAGACGAGGACAGACCGCAACTGTCCTCATCTGTACCATGTGTCACTGACAAATATGCTTGTCCAAACAGCTGGAGACAAATCAGTACAATTTTAGAGCTTGAAGGGTGGTTGAGGTTGAAAAATAAACGGAAACAAGCCGAGACTGTTATGTCCTTGCACGGCGGAAAACGCTGGAAAAACAAAGCGAGGACAGTGCTGATGTCACGTTTGACCACCTGTCATCAGACACCTGAACTGGTTCCCTCATGTGGAAACCTCCAGTGACGCACAAAATACATGGACAAGTATATGAACAACTCTGCTCACAACGCCGTCTACATGAACGCGTGGTTAAAAATTAAGTACATCTCCAGTCTAATAGGTACTTTCATTTAAATTCTTATGATGGGGAAATGAAAAGTTTGTGGACCTGAAGTCTACTGTTGCTGCAAATGATTCCAGTTCTGTGATGGAAAACACACAGAGGAAACCCTCGCCACTGCGGAAGTAGTTATCCCGGATGGCTGCGTAGTCCTCTTGTCCAGCCGTGTCAAGGATGTCAATCTGGACCTCCTCGCCGTCCAGCACCACTTTCTTCCTGTAGCTGTCTGCTTTGGTGGGCTCGTAGTCTTCAACAAACTACGAGGAGACATAAATGAAGTTTGCCTTAACAACCGAGGTCGACTTGGCTGATGATGCCAACAGAGAGAAACTTTCCTACCTCAACAACTTGTGAATTTTACTTGACTGTTGTGTTCTAAGTTGCTCACCTCATCATACATGAACTGGAGGGTGAGCGCTGACTTCCCCACTCCTCCACTGCCCACCATAATCACTTTGTGAAGGGCTAGAGAGTTCTGCCCTTTTGGCTTAGCAGCTGCCATGGCTCTGTGCGCTGAGGGATCCGAGTGTAAAAGGGAGGAGGTTCAACGTGGAGCCTGAGGTGGAGGGAGAGGATTGCGAAATGAAAAACCGCAAGAGTCAGTCTGAGGATTCCAGCTGCAACAAAGTGCCGAATGATAATTCCTGGGGAGAAAAAGAGAGAAGAGATCGTAAGATGTTTCATCATCGTTTCCGACGCTCTAGATTCCATTTCTGGAGCCAGACTGCGAAGCCATTGTGTCTCATCGCAATAAAAAGAAGCCAGGAGAAACTGCCATTACTACAGATGTAGTACAGAGGATTGTTCTCTGAACCTTGTTAAGACTACGGCAATATGAAACGTGGTAATGACCACTGGCACTAGATTGATGCATTAGAAACTGCTTTATGATCAGTATTTTCATTATCACTCCACCCTGCAGCTACGTGAGCACAGAAAGATGAAATTTCCCCGAATAAAGCCATGTGAGCACTGTTTCTTTTTTCTTTGTAATGACAAAAAAAAAGCCAGAAAATAGATTTAATTACTGAAAAAATTCAACCCACTGCAGCGTTTCCTCACACAATATACAGAAATTATTTGGGTCATCGAAACGAAAACATTATTTTGTACTTCTTTGTTTAGAAATTCTTCCTTTCAGACATCTGCATGGATAAGAGAGTTTTCAGAGAAGAAAAAGTCTGCCAGGAATATAAATAATGTCAAATCAAGAGCCACCTTGTCAATGCAATGCTATTCTGCAGCCAACTTTCACATGCCGGATGGTAAATACATTTGCAACCTGCGGGAAAATATCACTTGTGGCGAGATCGGTGACATACGGGTAAGCAAAGCGCACGGTGACAAACAGTAGGCAAATTCCACTAACCCAGGAGGAACCTGGGGAAACCATTTAGCAAAGAAATATAACTTTTTAAAAGCTTCTGGGTAACATCTGGCAGTATTTTCCAAACTCTGACAGGAGTGGATAAAATTTGACACATGCCGAAGCGATTTAGCGGTCAGTTTCCCAGACTGAACTGTCCAAGAAGACTATGGGAACACCAGCATGTCCTGAGGTGTGTGTTAATGCTCTTTCCTACTGCAGGCCCACACAGACCTCTGGGGATGAGGGATACAGATGGGAATGCTGCCAATAGGTCATTATACAAATTAACAAGAGGGGTCCATGCACTGAAAGTCAATATTAAGATTTAGTATTGAAGGAAATGTCTTCTTACCTTAACATTTTAAACCCCACTGTAAAATAATACACACCTCCTCACAGAGTCAGTATAGATTATGTTCATATATATCCATAAGAACACTTAAAGTAATTTTAGGCTTCTTAAAAGTCCTTAAGAAACGTTTATAATACAACAACACACGGGAATAGAGACGCAGTAATAAGTATTAGGGTTTAAATGATGACCTCAAAATCAGGTGTGCCTGTAATTACATGTGTCATCATACGGGCTTAACAAACGCACATCATGAAATTGGCTTCTCCAAAACGTTACTAACACTGGCACGTCAAGAATATAATAGATGGTCTATACTCTTAGATGAGCAAGTGACAATTTCGCCCTTAAATTACAACACCAGACGGCTGAAATAGCAAATAACGATGCGCAATACTGTAATAATCACATTAACTTAATAGCAAGTTAGCTGGTGACATGTCAACTGCAGGTAAACTAGCTAGCAGGTTGACTACAGTGGGCGATGTGGCTAACAAGCTAACTAACCTACCAAGCAGGTTAACGTCGCCTGGACGTTTAATTAACATTTGAGGGAGTTCAAAATGAAGGCAGCGGCTCAGATAACGCATAAAAGACGAATCCTCAAAATCGGATACCCAGCAACAGATGTTCGGTCGATCCTTTCAAACTCAGCTGCTTCCTCGCTAGCCAGCTAGGGTGACCACACAGGCAAAGGGCTAGCAAGCGATAACAAGCAGCTAATCACAGATGCAGCGTAAAAAGAGGGCAAACGCGACCGGCAGCAACAGTTACAACAGCGGCATGTGTGTGAATAACATCACCTACCGGTAGTTTAAAGGGTGTTCACCTCGGCAAGGCGTTTGGCGAATGTTGAATTATGGTGGCAAAATGGAAAGGCTCAGCTAGCTGCTTGTTAGCTCATGGCTAGCTCCCCAGCTAACTCCAGAGACTCGGCTGGTAGCTGTTAGCAGCAGACTGACTGCACGTCCTGTGGGCTTGGCTCCGTCTGACAACGCCCGCCCGCCTGGGAGAACCAGACAACATTGTTTTACTTTTTATGTGACCGTAACATTAATTTCTCACAAATAACAATACCTGCGGTTATAAATCCTAATTTCTGACTTATGTTGGGTATTCGCTTCCTGGTTGAACGTAAAATACAGATTAAGTTATCATGACAGGTAATTGATTAATTGGCTCATCTGTTTAAACGTTGTCACGTTTGTTCAGGAGGAGATTGACAAGTCAGCAAGAGTGAAACAGACTTTCCAGAGTCAGGTAATGTTGGTTTACATGTTTTTTTTGTAATGTAAAATATTTGGAAAAATAAACAACTGACTTCATGCATTTTTGTCATTTGATGCAAACACACTGTTTCAGTAACTGTTTATAATTTAAAAAAATGCTTTTTTACTGCAAAGATATACTTTAAAGTTGCCTAAAATTGAAGAAAAGGCTATAACAAATACATTTAAGTTTTAATATTTTGACATTTCCCTCTTTTTTTAAGCTTTAGAGATGAAGTCTAAGTCCATCATCTCTGACCTGCATTTGAAATTTGCAGAGAAGACATGGAACGAAACATTTCAGCTCGTTCGAAGATGCATGGTAAGACAAATCCCTGTTAAACAGATGCACCCTTATTACTTATGCGCAGAGAAAAGTGATGATTGCTTTCAGAAAAGTTATTACGCTTGTTCACGGGGAGGCTTCTCCAACATGATGATGTGCTGCAAATCAGGAACTGGTGTGGTGATGCACTGCGAATGAGATCATCCACCCTGCAACACACAGGTCTTTGTTGTCGGATCAGCAGTCTGTGCATTGATGGTGGCTTGGTTTCACTTCACTTCAAGTTGCTTGATTGTCTTTTGGGTTGCCCTGTGGCTGCGGCTTTGTTTCTGCTTAACACCTCTCCTGTTTGGCGAGGCGATCAGTCTTCTGGCTGCAGGCATTTGCTTTTGCAAATGATTGACCTCATGTGCTCAATTCTTTGTAAGCTGCTCCATACGCTTGAGTATCATTTGGCGACATGTTTAGTGGTCCAAATGTGCAAAGCTTCATCAATTCAGATGTCTTCACTCGACAAAAAGGCTGCAAAGTGCTCTTAAGTGTGTTTAGCGCTGCTGTGCTAACTTGTATGCTGAGGCCATGAGAGGGTGTGTTAGTTTTCTCTACATTTGAAATGGGTGGAGCAGCAGGGTAGATAATACTTCTGGATTAATACAAAGTGGAGCTTGGCAGTGGTCAGTCTCTGGAGTCTGGTAAACTTGATTACATGGTGGTCTGAGGTGATGTGTGGTCCAAAAGGGATGAGGCAGCTGGGGCCAGTCGTTGGGTTTCCTGCCAGCAGTGATGCTGAAGAGGACTTTTGCAGGATTAGACTTCCCCAGAAAAAGAAGTACTGAGATTAATGTGTTTTCACACAGTCAGGTGCAACAGCGTCGCAGCCTCCCTGGTTTTTAAAGTCTAATCTTCCCAAAAGTGCGACGCAGACGAATGTCAACACTTCTCTTTGCAATGGTGTCATGCAGTTTGTGTGTTATGGGATGGGCCGGGAGGACCAAGGACGGTTTACACAAGGATGACATAGCCACACAACTGCTCCATTGTTTTTTTTTTCTTCCCTTTGTCCCCCAATAGGACAAATCCAGAGATGAATCCAAACCCTGTGAGCCGCTGGTTAGATCCCTGGAAAGGCTCCAGGAAGTGTTTCATGGTAAACAAACAACATATCAGGAGTTCTGTATGTATTTTGGTGAATGTCTTCACTTCACCTGTGAGTAAGTGAGCGTCTGCATGTTTCAGTGTCCTCCATGAAAACCATGAAGTCTCGCCTGGAATTGATTGCTAAACAACAAGGGTAGAGTTTTTCTGTCTTTGGCATTGTTGCCTTGTGATATTGCCCCTTTAATTTTCTTTATGTATGTTTTAGTGTAATGCAATGGCACAAATCTCCTTCCTTTTTCCGTCCTGCCTAGAATGGGCTTCCACATCACTGAGGCCACATGCTACCTGACGGCAGATCTGTTCTACCTGGAGGTGGTGTTGCTGCCGTGCGGCGGGGTGGAGGACGTGAAGGTGGCCCCGCATGGAGGATCCCCTGCTGTAAGTGGACTGCGCCGCTCACGTTACTCCTCCTTTTTACTGTGAGCGGTAATGAAATGAAATTGTCTTGCAGCCCAGCGAGTCCCTTCTCCAGCTGCTGAGGTAAGCGATGGTAAATTTCTACGTTGACATTCTGCCTGCAACCAGCAGGGCAGTTAATCCCCTAAACTACAGAGATGAAGTATCAGTGCTTTTTAAATGATTACCTTAAGATACATAGTTTTGGATGCTGATTGTGCTGTTTTGTTTGGATTTTTTTTGGTGGCACAGGTCAAAAGATTTTGCTGAGTTCTCCGTGAAGTTGGCAGGCCTCTCCACCCGCTATAACATCCCTGGAGACAAGTGCCTACTCTTAACATATTTTTTAACCTTTTAAAATTTTGGGCCTCTTGCAGTCATTTTGTTATTTTTGTCTTTTTTTTTTCTTTTTTTTTTTTGGATTTGTTTTGTTTCAGTGAAGTCAAATTAAAACTGCTTACGTCGCTGCAATGCCTCTGGAAAGACTTGCAGCAAATTTCACATTTACAGAGGTAAGTGACATGAAAACAAGACACGATTAGGAGACTAATTGGTTGGTCAGAATTAATCAGCTTCTGCTCATTTCAGTCATTTTTTTCAAGCAAAAAAGCCAAATATTATATATATAAATATTGCCTTGACTTGCTGCTTGTTTTATAGTAAATGAAATTTGGATAAAATAGCAAATTTTGGGAGATCCCTTTAAGTTAAGTTAAGTTGGATGTTATAATTGGCATTCAGATGATTCACTGATAATGAAAATTGATTGTTGCATCCCAAAAACAAACAGAATCAGCAGTTTTTCTGCTTTCAGGGAGCTAAAGGAATCTGACCCCAAAGTGGACCTTATTAACAATGGCAGGGTTGGGTGTCTGATTGCTGGAAAAGAAGGTACCAAGAGGCCAAAACTCAAGTTATGCGTACATCTTTTCTTCAGCTGATATTTAATTTATCATTTCAGATTGCCCTCTGAGTATCCAGTTCTATGTCAGCCCGAGTAATGAAGTGAACACCTCAGATTCCTGTAAGATGTCAAAGTTTCACTGATAGACCTGTTGATGCATGAGGCACATTCCCATAAAGGGCCTTAACGATTTCCTGAGAAGCTCTTCCTTTTAATGAAGTGACAGACGCGGTCGTCCAGGCGGCCCAGGTGACTGTAGGCGTCAGTGACGTGACTCACAACCTTCAGATGGCGTCGGTGATCCCACAGCCTCCACAGCTGGATCCACAGGGGTAACGTGTTGCTGTTTAATGTCTCACTCAACAGGACACGATCTCTTTTACATCCCACGGTGAATGTCAGCGCCGGCGGTGTTTCAGTACAGTGAAATTCTGTCCTGTGGCAGCTATCCTGTGTTCCTGCCGCTGACTGAGGCGCCGCATGAGGCGCTGCCGGCCTGCTTTCTCCTCAAACTGCAGCCAGCAGTCCCAGTGACGGTGTCTTTTGTGGACAAGCTCAGACAGATCACAGGTCAGACAGCTTTGTGCTAGAAATAATGTGTGAAATGTGTTCAAAAATTCTCTCTGTCCCATGCTCTCTCCTGCTCTCCCTCTGATATTTCATAGATGCAATCATACCAGATGTTGACCTGCAGTGGGCACCCTTACCCAAGCTTCTGATGAGCCGTTCACAAAGTGCAAGCAGCCACGAGGAGTCCATGGATGAGCAGGATGCTGTTTTTACACTGGTATGCACGTTCAACGCACTTGTTTTAAGCTCAATGCTAAAGGTAATTCCAAGCTCAATTGTTCTGCGAGCCTTAGATGACGTGCACCACGTAAAATGATTGAGCGCCTGTTATGTGCAGCCTCTTCCTGGTGGTGTGAGGCACAGTTATATTCTCCCTGGAGCTGCATGGGAGGTGCCTGCCCAGAGACGCGCTGTAGTGGACAGGATTCCCTTCACCCTCCCTGCCCATGTCCCGGCCCTGCTGGAGCTGCTTCGTCATCAGTGTGCCTTTAACACTCTGCTGGGGAGCTGCTTCGCTTCACAGCGTGCCAGGACAAGTAGGAGAATTTTAACATCACTGTTAAAACTGGACATGCAAGCAAAGCTGGCAGGAAAAATGACTGCATTTCATTAATCGGGTGTCTGATGCTTTATTGACGTCAGGTTCGGTTTGTGACCTCCACTTCGAAGTCCTTCCGGAGTCTGAGACAAGCTTTTCCGTGACCTTCCACCGACCTGACGCTGACTCCCTCGCCGTTTGTGAGCTTTTGAAATGTGTTTCCTGAGGTAGAAGTGTTAGTTTAGGCAGAGCTGAGAGCCTCGACACATGAGAAATGTCAGCTTTTCACAGTCAACGACAATAGCCTTTATTTACCCGATTTGGTTTGGATCTTTTTAGACCGTGGGGTGTATAATTTTGAGATAATGACATAGAAACTTGAATGACTAATTGGTGCTTTTTTCTTTATTTTTTTGCCACAGTGCTGGTGAACGTACGTGATTCTCGTCAGATTAGCTGCACTTTGTTCGGAGAGGGAACAGAGGATCCTTCTTTGGCTGAATACATTTCCACTGTCATGATGAGGTACGGCCTCATGATGTATGTCTGCCACCTCGTTCTTTGCAGCCAAGAGGATCGTGGCTCTGGGCCTCCCTCCTTTTTGTAGGATCAACATCTTGGATCTTGATTGAGATAGTTTTGATATGCAGCAGTATAACATAACATAAAATCATCAGTTTAAGGATTTAGTGTCTTTTTTTTCTCAGGTGCATGTCCGTTCCTGTGACCTTGAGGACGTTACACAGCAAGCTAGCGGACATCACCTCTGCCCCACTTTCTCCCCGCCGTCCAGCCACCACAGAGGCTGAAAATGACCACTCTGCTCCCTCGAGCGCCACCGTGACCGACACCAGCAGCGCCTTGACCACGTTCCCCCAGAGCGCATCTGTGCCAGAGGACGACTTCAGCGTTTCTGGTTCAGCCTGCCATGCCATGTCTGTAGCCAAATCTGAGCTCCTTCCTGAAATAAACACAAGTCCTGCTGTCAACCTTTACCCAGTCATCCCTGCGGGTGTGTGTCCACACTGGATGACCAGGAACGGTCATCTGTCAGAGCTGATCTGAAGCCATATGAGAGTGGCATGCAGTGATTTAAGCCTTTTAAAATGTGCCTTTTTTAGATTTGAATAAACATTTCGGTAAAGCAGCTGTTTCATTCACGCATAACACCAGAAGTGCAGTGAAACATGTCGTGTGTAGCTCATATTTGAGTTAATTCAGTTAGCGCATGATCACATCCACCTCCTCCATCCTCCACAGAAAGCCGAAGCGTTGCTTACTATGCATTCCAGTGTGGCAGAGATTGCCGGCTGTAAAGGTTTGAGGTTTGGCATTTGACCTCTCTCAAACAGCCAAGAGCCCGGTTGATTGGTACCATGTGAGCCAATCGAACATTGTTAAAGTACATGATGCATTCTTGATGGCTTGTAAGAGTAAAGTAGAGATCAACACACACTGCACATTAAAATAAGAAACGGCTCGGCTGGATGCATAAATAATATCAAGGGCAGGGCTGGACTGTGTGAGAATGTGACCGATGTGTCGTGACTTTCCTCTTTAAAACGCACTGATTGTACAATAAGGAAATGGTGTGAAAGTGGAGGAGTTAAATACCTCTGGTGAATGGAAACTCCCAGTACCATCAGAGAGGCAGAACATGCTGTCATAAAGCGCCGTTATGCTAAATTAGCTGCACGTTGAAAGAAAAGTCACCTTTGACCTGCTTCGAATGGGAGATTTGAGATAAAAGCAGGAGCTAGATTAATCTATGGATCTGATTCAAGGATGCAAGTCAGTATAAACTAAAACACCACGTTATCTGCAGTAGCTCTATAGTCTGTGTGCATTTAGAAAGGATTGCCAACATGCATCTAGACTATAAGTCAACTGTCAACAGCAAACAACTGGTTTTGTCCACTGGCTTTACTGGTAAGTATCCGATGACCTGTATGGCCGCTATTCATAGAAACGTTCCGACATGTGCAGTCAAACCATTCTCTTCTTTCAGTAGGTCTATATCCTCTGAATATTTAAGAGATTATGTGTCCTTGGTTTCTGATTGGTTCAGCGTGAATCTGTGGAAGTCACACCTGCGATGACACAATACTTAAATATGAATGAGATATAAGATGGAAAATAACTTCATGGCTTCAGTTCTGTCACTGTAGGGCCGTGGTGGAAGAAGTACTCAGATGTTTTAAGCAAAAGTAGCAATACCACAGTGAAAATACCCTGTTAATTAAGTAAAAGTACAGAAGTATTAGCATCAAAATATACTTGAAGTGCCAAACGAAAGGACAAGAGAAAACATTTCATGGTTCCAGTCTCACAAATGTGAGGATAACCATTAATTATCATTGGTTTTAAATCATTTTTCATAGTATAACAGTCACAGGGGACAGTACTTTTAATACTGTAAGTACATTTTCCTGACACTTTAATGCAGGAATACTGAAGTAAAGGATCTGATTGCTTCCTCCACCACTGCTGGATTCTAATTAGTGATGAATTAATTCCCCTTAAGTTATATCTTAATGCTGCAGCTGGTAAAGGTGGAGCTAATTAAAGCTACTTTGCTGATCCACGTTAATAATAATAATAATAATAATAATAATAATAATAATAATAATAATAATAATAGTTGGTTTATGTTTTGCTATCATCTGAAGCTGTAAAAAACCATACATTGCCATAAACTTTACTTCATCATGGAGAGTAGACGTAGTTTGAGCTGCAGAACAG
>JBBMOE010000016.1:4128474-4307021 GCA_037975065.1 Chaetodon trifasciatus
CACATCATTGAAAATGTAAGTGAATCCAGTCTGATAATGGCACCATGACATTGGAAAGACAACGGAGCAGATAGTGTTTTGGCAAGTGTACAACCCCGATTACAGAAAAATTGGGATGTTGTGTAAAACATAAATAAAACAGAATATTTTGCTAATCTTTTTTGACATATGCTCAATTGAAAGCAGTACAAAGACAATACATTTAATGTTTCACCTCATCAGCTTCATTGATTTTTGTAAATATCTGCTTATTCTGAATTTGATGCAGCAACACGTTTCAAACAAGTTGGGACAGGAGCAACAAAAGACTGGGAAAGATGTGCAACGCTCCAAAAGCACCTGTTTGGATCGTTCCACAGGTAAACAGGTTCATTGGTAACAGGTGATAGCTTCATGATTGGGTATGAAAGGGGCATCCTGGAAAGGCTCAGTCGTTCTTGTCAGTAATTACAGTTCGTCTGCAACGACTGCACTCATTTACACACGTTTGGCTCATAGATTGTCATAGATTTTGGTTATAAAATATGCAAAAGTCTGCAAAAGTGAAAGCTGCTCCACTGCCTGATCGCACATCATGTAGCTTCCTAACACTGCCTTTACTCCCTGTGTCTCTCCCCGTGTCTCTGCCTCCTGTTGCTGTCCTCTCTCTGTAATGAGCTCTCCTCATGTATGACCTCTCCTGTCACTCCCGGCAGTCGAATCCTCCCCTCCCGCTCCGCTCTCGCCTCCTTCTCTAATCTCCGCATTACTTTGCCATTAATCCCACATTCCACACAACGATGGCCGGTGCAGCTCTGATGACAGGTTGCCTTCATAATCTGGCCTTCAGCGGGACGGAACGAGAGCAGTGTTAGAATTATCATGGTAAAAGACTCGCCTCTTTATCTTAGGATTCACCTGTAGCGTGCAGCATTTGCCTCTCTACACACCACCTTCTGTATCTCATTCACACTTTCTTCCCGCTAATCTTTTCTTCCTCACTCCTGATTTCCTGATCTCATGCCTCATCCTCCCATGTTTTCTCCCGGTTCCCATGTCTTTCCCAAATCTCCACTACCTCCCTCCGTCCACCCGTCTCCCTCCCTCCAGAGCCCCATGCTGAGCTGCTCCAGAGCCAAGCCAGAACAAAGAGCCCATTGAGCCGAGCGGAGACATAATGTGGGCCGCCTCTGACAGCACCGAAGATGAAGTCATGAGGTCGCCAAACAGTTAATAATGACGGCCCATCTTCCAGCTGCACCGTGTGTGTGTGTACAGTTCGGTGCCGTCGAGGAAAGTGAGAGAAAATGAGAGATTATGTGTCTGCATGCATGCATGACCGAGTATCTACAGTATGCAACGCATGTGTACATATCTCAGAGCATGTGGATGGATAAAAAGCTTTTAAGAGCGTAATGAGATACTCCATGACACTCAAAAATGCGCTCAATCACTTTGTAAATACCACAGAGGAAAAACAAAACCTTCAGAGAATTGCACTTTTAGTTTTGGCTGTGCTCCAGCTGCGTTGAGGAGCACCCACCCCACCCTGCCCCACCCTACCCCACCCCACCACCGACCCCCTTTCCTTATTGGAGTCTGTCTGGCGCAAAGTCTGACATGAGACACATCTCCCCGGGACTGGAGCTGTCGCTGCGAGGCCCACACTCCGAACATCATTAGACTTGCAGCTCCAGGTGAGATCAGGCAGGCTAGGAAAGACTGCAGAGAGGTGCGTGTGTATTTGTGTCTCTGTGCAAAAGCATGCATGCAGTTCGAGCATTAATCTCAATGCGTCTGAATGGGCATGGCCTATTAAAATGCCTTTACAGGACAACTTGCTTGTCAAGAGGCCTCCAGGCGAGTTGGGCTCAGGACAGGGGGAGGAGGAGGAGGCGGGGAGAGAGAACGGTGAAAGACAGCTATGCAATTGATTAACATTAGAGGGACTTGCTCAAGTTCAAATTGCACGGCCCCTGTGCTGTAAGCTACAGACATTTGTTTCCCCGCAAGTAGAATGTTTCTTTCAAACCCTGCCTCTGCTACACATCTGAGTTCAATTCTCCGCATGCCCTCTCTCTGAAAATCAATTCCTCCTCCTCTCCTCTGCTCTTTTCCTCCAGCTCTGCGAACAAACCAGGGCGAGGGGATTACAGTGTCCTTCCCCAGATCCAAGCAAGACAACAAATGGTTCTTATCAACTGACACCCCCCTGCCATCCAGGAGGAAGAGGCAGAAAAACTGGCCAAGCCGCCCCGGCACGGATGTGTTTCTGGGCTCTGTCTGCCAATCGAGGCAACTCTTTTCACACTTGAAGCCTGAGCTATTTACGAGAGCCCTGGGAGAACGCGTCCGCAGCACCGGAGGGTGGGAAGAAAGGAGGGGAGAGAGCTGCTGCTTCTCAACCTCTGCTTCTAATCAATCACCAGAAATCACTGCCATGGTTTATGGCCTTTGATCCTAGCTCCTCTTTCGCACTGCGAGGGAGAGAGCTGGGCGGGGAAAGGGGAGGGGGAGCAGGGAGAAGAGTGAGAGTCAAGGCCCAGAGGGTGTGGAGGTCAGGGGAGAGAGATTAGGGGGTATAGGGCCTTTTGCTCTCTCAACGCAGGTCTTGATTTAATCCAGTGAGTTTTAAGGATTGAGTGAAAGTGGCCAGAATATACAAGCAGCAAAAAATAAGATTCAGGCTCCAAAAATGATGCTATATCCACAGATGCAGTCTCTGTAAAACAATAATGTCAGTCAATATAATATAATGTCAATAATATTTAGGCTACCTCGCCAACATTTTAGAAAGAAAAATGTATTTGATGGAAAGGATGTAGAAGACATAAGCTAAAGTATCATACATTAAAAGTATTTTTTCTGCATTTAGCTTTTCTTTATAGTTACTATGAAGTCAGAATCTTTTTTTTCTTAATGCTGCCCTGTACAAATAGCTTCACATGTTGCTAAAGTAACACTAACCGCAGCTAATTAGTAGCCTCCCAGTGAACACGGCCACAAGGAACACTGAATCAACGGGTGCCAGTTTGACAACAGGGAATAAGGTTACAGTACCGAGGTGATTTACTGAGTTTTCTAATGGACAGATAGCTTTACTTGTTGCTAAAGTGACTGCTAAGCGTGGTTGCCCATAGCTAGTTAGTTCAGTTAGCCGTGTAGCTAGCAGTCCTAGCAGCTGACTCAGGCCCTGGGTGCTAGGAGCCAAACATGGCAGGGAAATCACTTCAGTACAACATTCCTGTATACTGTTTTTAGTCCCGCCATGTTCACTGGGAGCTCCTTGTCCGGGCAGAGTCAGCTTATAGGGCCGCTAACGCTAGCTGCATGGCAAGGGGGTTGGGGGTATATGGGGTTTAGGGTAGCCAATGCTATAAACGCCACTCAATATCCACAACAAGTCCCTCTCTCGGATGCCTGTTGTATGTAAACTAATGATGCATTATTTTTGTGTCTTTCTTTAGCATATAGAGAACCAACTACTCACAAGTTAGGGTAATGATTCTCATTAATGTCCTTTTCACTGACAGTGTGGGTGACAGACTGACAGTATATGTCAAACTAAAAAATGAAACAGCAGAACATGTCTTAAAATAAATTGCATACAGTGTACGAATGAGTCAATAAAACCACATACAGAATGAATAAGATCAGCTCATGAGCTGCCCTGCACAGTCATTCTTTTACACAAACTCCAACACTGGCGGCAAGGCCACTAGTTGCTACTTCACCCTGAGTCCCATTCAACAAGAACCCGGCTGTGGTGAGGAGGTGTGAGCGAGCAAACAAAACAGACAGGACGCGGACAAGAACACACCACAATAAATCCTCTTGGCAGGGTCAGGACACTCCTGCTTTGTTGCTCCTGGCAGGAGGGAGGCCACTGATGCCTACCGACAAATGGACAGAGTGGTAGAATAATCAAGTGCTCTTTCCCCACTTTATGGGTTTATGAGGTTATGGGGCCCTTAGAAGCCCCTGCGCCTCCCCTCCCTCTCTGAGAGAAGCGACATCCGGCAGAGGGCCGCAGTGCCGCTGGGCTGCAGCAGGGCTGGGATGTTCGATGAATCCCTGGTCCTCTCACACAGGGTGGGTTGGTTTGTCTTTGTGAGGCTGGTCGTTGGTTCAGAGACTTGTCCCTGACCTGGGTGACCCCTGACCCCCAGGCCATTCTGGCTCTCAGCGTGTCAGTGAAAATGATCTCAGTTTCTTCTAAGGAGCCATTGTGATGGCCAGCATGAGTTATCACAGCCTGTTAGAATTAAAAATCTATGATTGACATGTAAAACTGAGATTGCAACATACAACACACAACTTAGGTGTCATTTTTGTAGCTACGGCCATCATCTCCATTGGAAATAATAACACTGTGGTTGCTGGGAATGCAGCATTGCTAAAAAAAAAGTCCAAGCATGCAACACAATCATGCAGGTTTTTAGTAAACTCCCAGACCACCAAACATAGTTGGAAAAAAACCCCAAGGCCGGCAACATATTTATCATCCCAACTGTCAGTTACAAACATCCATCATAGTTTGCAGTTTCCTGTTCAACTTTGACCTGCTGTACTTACCATAGTTGTGCATCTGTCCAGTTTTCCAGTGCAACAAAGGAATACTACTGACATTTCACTCACTTTGGGTTTTATCCATCCAAAAAAAGTTGTTTAAATAATCTCATTTACGTCATGTCTGATTGTCTGACATCTTGTGTTTCTTGCCCTCTCTGACTTCATTGTATATATGAAGTCAGAGAAAGCTCCCAGATCACAGCAACTGCTTTGGTGAGTCCAAAGTCATCATAACTGATAGAAAGACTATAAAAACCAGACCTGTTTTGCAAAAAATGTCATGTCCTCTGAAGGCTAACTTTAAGTTTTTCATTGAGGTTCAAAGCCATATTTCTTTCTACACCCACCAGAGCAAACAAGTAGGACGATCTCTAACCAAGAAAAAAAAAAGATGCAATTCCACTACAGCTAAATCCTGGCGGCATTTCCACTGCGTGCAGAAGTCTTGAGGCAGAGGCTTATATGCGTCTTCCGGCAGTGAAGGGGCAGGCCAGCTCCAGCAGGCAAATCTGGGCATGCACAACTGTGCCAGACAAGAAGAGGCCAGGCTGGGCTGGACTGGGCCGGGCAGCTGAGGTTCCCCTCCGCCCTGAGCAGCGGCGAGGCTAAGCTAATCCTGCGCCTCAGGCCCCTGTGAGGTGGCTCTGCCAAAGCCTGTCCCCCTGCTGCTGCAGGAAATTGCCTTCAGTGCAGAGGTCCATGAAATGGCTATGGCTCACCAGCGAAAGAAAAGCACACCCACTGTGTGCACACATGGGTCCAGTGTGACTTTACAAACCTCTATCTACAGGTAGATTTTATTTTTGATACCTGTATAACTCTAAAACCTCATGAATCATGTCACGAAGAATGACAAATAAGTATTTTCCTGTACTTACTTCTGCTTGTATAATAAGTTTTTATGTATTCTATGTATAATTGATGTACCATACAGAGGTCTTTTGACACTAAATGCCAGTTTTCCTGTGTAGGGTTGTGTGTCAGCCTCTATAACGCCTCCTCCATTGTGCTGTTTGACCCGTGGGCCAGCCAGAGCTCCCATGAGGTCCCTTATCCCTCCATCAGTCCTCTCTCATTAGCCCCCACAGGCAGAGCCCAGAGTAAGGTAACACAGAGGGGCCCCTGCTTCCTCCTCGGGTCCCCATGAAATACATACAGCACAAATACAGATGACAGAAATCACTTTTTAGAAGTAGTGATGCACAAACAACTGAGCACATTTCTTAAAATAACTACCGGCTTGTTTCCTGTAAAAGAAAAGGCCAATTTAAAAAAGAGAGGGCATATTTCTTCCAAGTCTTGCCATTTTAAAATCCCTATCAGATCTCCGGATGCTGAATCACTTGTCAGCATTTCCTGTTAGGCCCTGTCTGGGTGTTCTTGTTAATTCTATATATATTATATGTAAATCTTTCTTTCCTTCAGACACACAAAAAAGATCAGACTGTCAAAGCAGTTCATGTTTTTCAGGGGGGGCAAAACAGGGATAAAAAGTGGAAGGCAGAGGTGGCAGCATGAGGAGGGAGGAGGAGGAGGAGGAGGAGATGGGGCAGGACACAGTGGAGAAACAGTTGATTATGAGTCCCATCAAGTGATCAATGATTTCATTAATAAGACGGATCACGCGGCTGTCATAGCTGTGACACAGGCTGAGGGATGATCCGCTCCCAACGCTCCATTTCCCCCTAGCCTCCCTCCCTTCCTCCCTTCTCCCTCCCTGTCCTTCCAATATCGCCTCCCTCTGCCAACGACTAGGCAACGCCAGGGGAAAAAGGGATGGAGCTGGGTGTTGACGGGGGTGGGGGGGTGGGGGGTTAGTCATGAGGGAGGGAGGGAGGGAATGGAGGGGGAGAGGAGGGAGGAAGAAAAGTGAAAATCCATTTTGAAACCCATTTTCAATTAGGGGTCCACAAGCTGTTATCACAGGTGTCCCAGAATGGGGGCCCGTAAGTGAAAATGTCTCCTATCCGTTTCTGAAATGAAACCTTATCTGGGAGGCACAAAGATGGCGGGGACAGCGTATCTGTAAATTACTTTCCATCCCCGCTGTTAAGGGGAACTTTATTTCTGTCAGATGACATTCCCCTCTATTTACTGTTGATCATTTAAATGGCTGCCTAAAAAGAAGGTGGCCCCTCTATCTCTCGCCACTCTCTGTATCACCCTTCCTTCTCTTCCCATCAGGAGGTTTTTCAAGTGTGCTTTTTCTTCTTTAAACGCCTTAGCCACGCTCTCCGTTTGCTTAGTGATTTCTCTGGTCACCTACACGAAAGGCGAACATTTGTTGCCCTTCAGGGCTTAACTCGTAACCTCTGAGACCCTTGACCATTAAAAGGTCCCAGCTCACTCACTTGTGCCCGGGTGCTCTCCTCCACCTTTTTCAAGTCTCATCCTATTACTTACACCAACTCCCTCTCTTTCCTCAAACCAGCAGCACCCATATCGTAAAAGTCCAACCAACCAGAAACTTTTTCCCCTTCCTTTCTCCTTCAAATAACCAATCCTTTAGCCCCCACCCCGTTTCTTTTTTTTTCCTTTTTTTTTTTTTTATTAGCAAATTATCCCATGACGACAGGATTTATTCAGGCAAGGAGCACGGACATCTTTTTTTTTCTAGCTCGGGACCCAACAAAAGAATCAGGGGACTTTGTGGTCCACCTGCCTGCCGAATGATGAGGGTGGGAGGGGAGAGCAGCCCCCCCCCCCGCCGCCGAACCCCTCCTAAAGAGCACCAATCACAGCATTGTTGTGGCACAGTCGGCTCTTTTGAGCTGTCAGTGCAAGAGGAGGGGGCACAGAGATGAATGGCACACAGGATGAAGCCACCATTTAGCCAACCATGTGGGAACGCTCTACCAGGACTCAATAATTACTCTGGGCCTGCTCAACTTGGACAAAACTTACAGACTAGGGACAAGAGGGTCAGACAGAGTGGAGGAGGAGGAGGAGGAGGAGGACAGTTGTAGATTTTAGTGCTAAACCAGTTTCCAGGCAAAAGTGCAGTTTGCTGATGCCGCTGATCAACGTGATCAATACCTGTTTGCAAGCAGATCCCAACACAGAATAATGTTGTAAGTCTCGGTAGCAGCGGTTTGCTTTGGAGACACCAAGCTAAACATCCACCCTGTGTACTCTATCTGCACCCCCCCGGCTTATTTTCCACTTTTCACAACTTATTGTAGCACGCTGTTGCCGGGTGCACCACGGGGTCTCCGCTGTGCTGAGATCAGGGGCTGCTACTCTGCTTGACGGGGGGAAATATTTGGCTGGGCCTTCCTAAGAAGAACCAGTCGCCGGGGTTCCACAGCTGCTTACAATTACCTTTTGTTTGGATCGAGGCGGTCGAGCAGGGGCTACGGGGGTTAAAGTTGAGGCGAGTGTCGGGTTACACCTGATAAGAGGTTATGAGTTCTGGGGGCGACTTGGGAATGTGCTGTAATTATAACAACACAAAGAATGTGTAAGATATCTTCTGATTCCAAGAGCGAGATTGGGATCTAAAAGCGACCTTTCCCTGCAGATAAGTATCATCCACTCCCTTCGTCGAGTGAATTATGAGACTACTGTATTGTAAGGAGTGCAACACTGCTTAAAGCTGCAGCGGTTCTTCTGACGTGGCTGAGTCAGTGCAGGAGAATCCCCAGCAAGGTTTTCAAGACAAACATTATGTGTTCAGAGCTGTAATTACCAGCACATTACGAAGAAAAATCCACAATCACGCAGCCAAATTACATCCATGCTTTTTCCACAACAATTTTTTTTCTCCTTGCTGCCCCTTTAATTAATAAACCAGTGCTGGCCATCTGGGAATGAGTAAGAGTGAGAGTGTTCCCAAGACGCTTCAGGATGCATTACCTTACCCACTTCCTGTGATAACTCCCATATGGGAAGCAAGTCAGAGCAACTTATTTACCCTTTCCTGAATATCTGTCTCCTGTTCACACTTGGGTTCATCACATTTGACATCAGCTGAGTCGAGAGAGGGGGGTGACAGAAAGCTCTACCACGGCCAACCCTCCACACCCAAAACCTCCAAATCCTCTCGCTGCTAATGAGCACAGCTGCAGCTTAGGCCCTGGTGATCTCAACTTTGGTTTTGTTATGACTTTAGCTTGATGCTCCGAGGCTTTTCAGCCAGAAAAAAAAAATGAAAACACCATCTAATATTCCTCATTCCAGCATCTGAATTGAGAATGAAAGGCTGAATGGCGACAGGCTTCGTGAACTGTAAGCTCCACACCACTTTTAATAGCATGTGTCAAAGACGTTGCTATGTAAATATGCCAAAGTTTTGCTACCAGTGAGGGTTGTATGTGACTCTCTGTGAACCACAAGAAAAGGGGGGGAAAGTCAACATAAGTAACATAAGCAAAGATCTGCGCATGCATAAATCTTAAGATCATGTTTTTGGGAGTTGGTCAGTTTCGTCTTGAAGTAATGAGAACCTAAGCACGAAGTACATTCCTTGATCCCCAGTAGGTTAGTGGCCCCCAATGCTCACATGTGTTGAGTGATAACAGGTGACGTATGGTAGCTACACCTCCGTCTCCAGCTCGCTGAGGTCTGGAATACATCAGTGCAAAAAAGCCTTTGTGACTTTAGTTAAATTTAGGATAAAAAAGGATCAATGTTCATTCACAAGTTAATGAAGTTTGATTAACAAATGTGACCTACCTGAGCCTGCAAATTAATTAATTAATTAATCCACCAAACTGCTGGCCAATCCAAAAATGGGCAAAGAGGTGGAGCGTGGGTGGAGCTGATATAGGCCAAATGAAGCCTGATTGTTGAAACCTAACAGTTAGCTCTCGCTTAAAGTGGCCACGCCCATAGTTAAGCATAACTTTGAATATAATTTAAACTAGTGAGTTACAGAAAAAAAATCCATACAGACCAAAACTGCTCTTTGTACCAGGCTGTAAAATGTCTATTTCTGCTGTAAAGTTGTACATTTTAATATGGGGGTCTATGGGGATTGACTCACTTTTGGAACCAGCCTCAAGTGGTCAATCGAGGAACTGCAGTTTTTGGTCACCAGCAATATCCAAAAAAAAAAAAGACCATAAATTCTACCAATAAGAAGTCATTGCTGGATCTTAGTTTAAGGAATGTGGATGCATAGATTTTGAAAAGGTATTATTTACTATCTTATTTCTGAAGCTGGAGGAAAAACAAAGTTGATTATCTGCTAAGTTGTGATATTTAAATCTCCAGGCTGCATCGCATTCCCTCATGGTTTTGGGCGCCATGTTCAAACTACCCCACTGGTAAACTGACTAATGGATCAATCTCTCCATATCTGGGTGTGTTTCTAAAGACTAAAACTGTATTTGCATCACCCACAGGGGCTGAGTGTGCAGTTAGAGGTGACATGTACCGTTTGAGGTGGTGCTGGAGGCCACCGCCTTCTCGCTGATGTCATTGCGCGCTGATGAGCCCTTGGTCGCCACAATGGTCTCCACCCTCTTCTTCTTCTCAGCTGCTGAACTGGCCTGGGACTGGGTTTCCATGGCGATTGCTCATTCCTCAACACCTCATGGAGACGGGATAACTGGTGGAGAAGAAGACGTGAGAGTGGAGAGGATGTAAAACCAAAGGAAATCATTGGTTTGATTAGTGCATCAAGTTTAAAAATGAATTATTTCTTGCTTGATGCAAGTTAAATATTTCAACAATAGAGTTCCTCAAGAACAGACTTCAACACTGAGAACCATGTGAGGAAAACTTCAGATCCAATCCTCCCTTTTCATGATGCCCAGAGCAGACCACGGGTCAATCCACCAGCTCACCCTGATTTATTTTAACTAAAACCTGCTGGGCTCTGATCTGCTTGTCGGGGAGCTGATCTCCCTCTCCACCAACTGCGGTTAAATATCCAAAATTTTGCTTACCTTATTTTCAACTATGTCATACTAAACTTCTGACTTCTTGTCAAAAAAAACAACAACTCTATAAACATAGCAAGGCAGGACATCCTGCCTTGGTTTTATATCTCAGAATAGAAGTAAAGGCAGCTTGTGGATATACTGATAATCCTACTCTAGCAGTCTTTCCACAGAGAAAGGAGAAACCTTAAGGGGATACCACAGAGAGAGAAACGTTCACAGTCCTAAAAAAACAAGGGTTGTTTGAAGGCCCTTTTGGGAATATCATGGTGCCGGGCAATTTTTCTTTCAAAGAATAAAGGTGGTTCAAGTTAATACTGTCTGTGGGTTTAGAAGGGGTTCAGCCAACAGTCTAGCAGACATGCTGCTCAGTTCAGCACCTCAGAGGCCGTCTACAAACTCAACTCTATCTAGGTCATGGAGGTCTCTGATTATGGAGACAACACGGTGATACACAACAACCACTCATTTACACAAAGTAGAGGACAGCTTCATTTGGTCCAATACAAAGCCTTTACTTAGACTGCATAATTCATGGATAATTACTGGAAATATTTAGTCTGACTAACATTTTCTTTCCAATAAAGACCAGCTAATTACCCAACTGTGCTATTTAATTGTCCTCCACCCTTTAAACATGTATGGATACAAAGGCCAGGAGTAAAGTCAGCCATAATGCAAACAGAGGAGTGCTGCTGAAACTACAAGAGAAGGGGGGGGTGCTGATTTTTACCAACTCCCCAAGGAGGGAAAGCAAGGGGGAAGTGGTGAGGGGTAAACTTCAGACAAACACTGCGCGCTTTGTTTGTTTTTTTTCCCCAACCCCCTGAAAAACCAGAGTCTGTCTTCCATTCTGACCCGACAACAACATCTGTAAGCAATTGCTGGCTTACAAAAAACAAGAGAAGGGGGAAAAAAAACACAATGCAATTACTCCCTTACCAATCAAAACAGAATTAAACAAGAGCTCGTCCTCTAATCACTCCCACATGAATACATGTGTAGCCGTCATCCCCAACCAAAGACATTTTTGTCCTACTTGCAGAGATATCATCTCAAATCACTTCTGCATGTGCTTGACAGAGTGAACGCTTTCATTTCTGGGGGTCTCGTGAGCGAGTTAATCGTTAGAATATGTGCGGCGCATGTATGTCTGCGCGTGCATATTTGTAAGTTCCCAGTATGAAAACTGATCACAGGTGCCACTCACTCGCTTTCATCAGCAGATACTGAAACGAGAGCACAATCAGAGAAAGAGTCTCTTTGAAACTGTCATTTTATCATTCTATTGACTGAACTTGAGCAAAAGTAGTGAAGGGGAAAAGAACAGGAGGAGAACCCCCCCCACTTTACCGCTGTTACTAAATAGCTCCCAACATGCTTTGCACGTGGAATGTGCATTGGGTGTTATGTGTGTGTCTTGCTGTCATCCCCAGGTGAGTCAGGCTGGAGCTCAGAGAGCAGAAAGAGGAGTGAATATGAGGGTCCGTATTGGGGTTTGTAGGGGAGGTGAGGAGAGGAGAAAGCGGGGCATTCCACTGGTCGGTCAAATATTCACAAGTCCAAGCCACTGAAGCGTGTCTGACCGGCCTTTTGTGTTCCACAAGGCAGGCCACAGTTCCAAAGCAGCAATTAAAAGCAGGACCTTTTCACCCATAATCCCTCTGACCTGGACGCCCACACCCAGTCCTGCAGATGTTCCTGTCTCTGCTTTCGCCTTTGGTGTTGCCCATTTTCGCCCTGACCAAGTCTCCAAAAACACTCACCAGCACACATCTGTGTTTGCGTGGAGACATTATCAGGTGGAAAGAACGCTTCCTCATGTGAGGCAGTTTTTCTGAGTTCATGCTTTTGATGTTAAGATGTTGATCCCAGTTCCCCACAGATGAGTGTCACGTCCTTCATTTAGCACCTTGAACCTTCACTGAAGCAAACACTAATATACTTACAAGCAACATGCAGAAATCAGATTCTATACATCTACAAGAGACAGCACAGAATTATTAGCATCAGTGGTGTGACAGAGAGGCCTGGCACAAAAGAGGGAATTACAACGAGGCACTGGGTGCTGTTGTTCCCCCAAAATAAATGTTAATTTCATATTAATGTCTTTCCCATGAAATGTCTGTCCTACACCCAATTAGAGAAGAGAGAAAGAGGGTGTATCTTTATTTGTGCTCAACTGTAATCCTTCCACACAGAAAGGGAGGCGATTAAACAGGTTTAAAATACCACAATTCAGACGGTTCCCTCAGAAAAAAAAAAAAAAAAAAACATTCTTATTTTATAAGCACATTAAGCAAATCAATTTAACATAAATTATACGCCTTGGTGACAAAGGCACTGAGTTGAAAGTCATCCACAAATTGTACACATCAAAGTGAAACACTAAAATAAACTTTTGCCTTTGATAGAAAAAAAAAATCTTTTTTTCTTCATGCAAGCTTAAACGACTGCTAACGCTATCAAAAAATCACTGCCTTTTGTTATTTAAAGCCAACATCTTTACAAGCTTAATTCTATGAAACTGCTTTAGGTGTACCTCCAACTCCACTGCATTCTGTCATTAGTGCATGTTTGCAAATGCATGGCACACACACACACACACACACACACACACACACACACTCAGAAACGAGGGGGACATTTTTATATAAACTCTTGAAGTGTCTTCTTAGATTTGGCCACCCCCCCTCACAGACGGGGTACTGTATTTGTGTTCATTTCATTAGGGCGACTGTTCAGCGTCGAGGGCCCCCTGAGGGGGGGGACTGGCAGTGCTGCAGCATTCATCATCATTACATCAGCGACCACCGAGATCTGCTATCTTAGGCTTATCAACACGGCACAAACGCGCTGCAGCGCAGCCAGTTAGAGGGGAGGGGAGAGATGGGAGATGGAGACGATTGAGGGAGATTGTGAGCAAAAGTGGGATAAGAGGGGGAGAAAATGAATGGAGAAAGGGAGGAGCATGAGAATGTGTGTGTGTATGTGTGTGTGTGTGTGTGTGTGTGTGTGTGTGTGTGTGTGTGTGTTCATGTATGCGTGCATGCACGTGTGCGCACCTCACTGTGCCCCTGCATGCCTGCACATGTTTTCCTGTGTGTACAATGTGTGTTTTTGCACATTTCGCAGCTATGCCAACAACATTAAGGGCTCCTGCACAGCTGGAATAACTAAAACACGGAGGGGCAAAGAGGAGGGAGGAGTCTAAGGCCGTCGGTAAGATTAGCTGAATCTAGCAATAAAACAGAATGCGCTGGCTCAGGCTGCATGTGTTTGCATTGGATAAGGTCAGTGAGGGGATGAGGCCCCTTAAGGAGACAGTGGAAGTGCTTGCTGGTGGTTGGACGACCTGTCGTGAGTCTAAAATCCCTACTGAGGAGGTGTTCCTAAACTCAATGGCTCTCTGAAACCGCATACTTAGGTTTCCATGCTGTGTTCAACACTGCACTTACAGCTTGCCCTTGGCCCTGGAAGGCAAAGAGGGAGGGTGGGAAGGGGGGCTGGGAATGGGGATTTGGTGGTTGCGGCTCCCATTCACCAGTGAAACTTAACATTGTGCCCAGATGGCACTAAGTCTGGCCTACAGCTGATGGGGACCAGCCCCTCAAGTAAGGGCCATTTAGCAGGAATTAGTCACACCCCGCCACACACACACACACACATATCAAATCCCAGATATGCACATGCAAACTGGTTCAGTGTGAGGCCTTCTCACCCTTTTGTATACATGGTTGGGCTGTTTCTCATTTACATGTTCCTACATCATCAGTCAAACTTCAAGCTCCTACATTTATTCACATGATTGATTGGGTCATGTTTTCAACCAGTAAAACATCTTTTTTTTTTACTTATTTTATGCTTTTTCTGCATTCAGATTTCACAAAAAAAAACACACCTGTCTTTAATTCATCTTAACACGGGAGCTACAGCATCATAACAGCAAACAATGTGCTGCTATCATGAGCACACTGCCTTACATATGAAAACGGAAAGTCAGTGCAAATGTGGAGTATTTTTTTTTTTTTTTTTTTGTCAAGGACAAACAGTGCAACAACACAGCCCATCAGTAGCTTTCAGCGAAGCTAATAAGATTATCCTCGCGTGCGTCTTGGTCCCTCAGACCTCTCCACTTAAGATGCTTTGGAGGGCTGGTGAGGGACCCTGTGTGCTGCACCGCAGAATGAGCTGAGTGCATCTTACATTCCTGGGAAACAAACCCACACGATGTAATCATGACGCTTACACGATGCTTCTTTTGCGCTCGCTACCCAGTAGATAAGGGGCAAAGAAAGCACGCGCCACAATGGAAATCTTGCGTGTTTTCCCCACAGCCCCCTGCTTATTAGATTGTTTATTTATTTTGACTTTGCATTTGTTCATGAGCCACTTGTGTCAGGGCAAGTGGGGCTGTGAAGACCGAGACAATGGATAATGCGGGCAGCTTTGTTGCCGTGGTGGCCCAGTTATGCCGTATTGGTTTCCCCTGCAATCCACTTGATTCATTTTCTTTCCATGCTGAAACATAGAGCCATTGTTTGATCAGACAGTTTTCCTGATTCTTGAGAAGGGAAAGATGCTTGTTCAGCCATTTACTGCAGGCCAAAGCAAACAATGCAGCCTATTAAAAACCATGAAGGTCCTTGGGAAGAAAAGAAAAACATTTCTCTATATACAAAACTTTTTTTTTGCCTTGAACTTGCACAGATTAAGATTAGCATGATTACAAATACTTTCCCCTACTTTGCGACAGACTTTGCTTGTATCCACGCTATTGAAATTCAGTTTATTATAAAATCATTGTCTGCAGCAGCAGCCACCTTACGCTCCACCGCTAAGGTTTCCACTCGGATGGCCCCTGCACATGGAGCGCTGCGTAAAGCAAAAGAGAGTGAGGTCTGTATCCTGTCAGTGGGCCTCTCATCTCCAGTGAAAACAGCCTTCTTCATACAAGGCTTTAGAAAGCACTCTGCGCGATGCCACAAGCAGAGCGCGACAACAACATCCTTCACTGCGCTTTGGCAGCGAAAGAGTACATGTTACGCCGTGTGCTGCGTTGTTTCACAGCACAGTTCCTGTGTAATGCCTGTGTGTGTGTGAAGGCGGCGCGGGGAGAGAGTGGGACTCTTTCGGCGGTGTTTGAGAGTGTGTGAGCCTCGCTGCGTGACGGTGTGTATCGGAGTTGGATGCGCCAGCTGCTCTATGCACCTCTCAGTATGCAAGTGCGATCACAGTGTGCAGAACATAAATAAGAGAGGGCACCCCAGGGAGGGGATGAGTGGAGGAAGAGAAATTCCTGTACTGATGAAAACCTCACACACATCTCTCTCTCTCTGCCGCCTCCTCACACGTGCACCCAGAGAAGGATCAAGCAGATAGATGGTCCTGTGTAAGTGTAGTGGCAGCAGGTATGGCTTTGACAGAAGGTCTTCACACTTCGCCCAGGGGACTGTAGAATACACCCCTCGTATCCTCTGTGCTTTAAAAGGCAGTGTGTAACAAAGAGCAGCGCTATTTGAGGCAACTGAACTACTGAGAGAAATCCAGAGGCAGCACAGCTTCAGGTTAACGAGTCACCACTTGGACTTCTGTGCAGTTTTACTGATTTCATGCATACAACTCTCATCATTTCCCTCCTCCTTCCTATCTCTCCCTCCTTTCCTTCATTCCTTTTTGTCATTGGGATCAGCAAGCGGAGTGAGTCAGTGCTGCTATGTGATTAATGACGGGCCCCGGCTTCTCCGGGGCTGAACGCTAACAACAGCCAGGGGGCAGCGCGATAATGCACAATAATAAAGCCAGCAGACAATCAGCCAGGCAAAGCAAGGCCTATTAGCTAGTCCCATCAGTGAGAAATTAGCCCTTCCCAAGCTCCGCCACAATTCATCAAGTGCTGCCCCTGAATCCCCCCTCAAGAAGTCATAATGTTTACTTAAAGACTGGCCTCGATGCCCCAGTGGCGAGCTTTATTGGCTCTTATTAATTCCCGTTCTGGCCCTCGCGGCCATGCCATTTAAACCGAATTAAAGGGGTGAAAATTGGATGAGATGAAGTTGTCTTGGTGTTTGGCTCCCGCGTGATAAAGCCGGACCTAAACAGAGGGAGACTTGAAGAAAATGAGAGGGGAGGGCAAACCAATCGGCATGTAAAGGAATGCTGAATGAAGCTGTCCCGAAACGTGCCGCAGTCAGTCAAAGGAACGCAGGCAGAGAGGGGCAAAGGGAAGAGAGAAGGAAGAAATGGCATCGCTTTAATGTTAGACTTCCTGTGAGGACGGGACGGGATCCAAAAGGGTAAGACTGGGTCACACATTCCACAGACGCAGAAACGGATGATTCTGTTGTATCTTCACGCTCGCCTTATCTTTCATCAGATGGGTTGAAAATACCTTAAAATAAGGTCACTCTCTCAGCACTCCGGCCTTCTTTCAACATGTCCGTGATGGACGGGAGGGAAAACAGCGTGTTTTTAATGAGGTCTTAAAAACACAGCACAATGAATCACACATGATGAAATGGGTCTGTTTTCATCAGCTTGGTCAAATCACCCATTATTTAAGAGCTGTGTATATTATCCAGGTCTGAAATGCTTAGTTGACTACTTCAATCAATTAGTCACTTATGGAGAAAAAAAGTGGTTAAAGCTGCTCAAAAGTGAAACTTTGCCACTTTTCTCTGTTCTCTATCATTGAAACCGAACATCTTTCGATTTCGTGACTTAAAAAATAAGAAATTTAAACACATCTTGGGCTCCGGAAACAATTCTTCACTCATTTCTGACATTTTCTACACTAAATTATTCATGATTAATTGAAAAAATAATCTACAGATGAACTGATACTGCAAACAGTCAGTGGTTGCAGCCCAATATCTTCATTATGTTTCCTGCAGTTGCTGTTTTATAAGTTTTCTTCCCTTTCAGTTGTACAAGCAGCGCTTTCATATGAAACCACGACTCCGTGAGTGGTTTCACAGGCCCTTGGGCCAGTCTGTAAGTGAACTGGGTCCGCGCTGCAGGACTGGTGGCAGGTGAGAGTGTGCTCTGTAGAGTAATGTGGAGTCTACGGCAGCGGAGGTGTGAGATCAAAGACAGCTGAAGCTCAGAGGGAGTCCCGGAGACTTCTAGCTCCCTGACGGCTCTGCCCACGGCAGCGTCGGGAGACAACTCTCTCCCTTCACTTTCATATCAGCCACAGATCCCCCCCATCCCTCTGCGCCAGCTCGCAGGCTCCACACACACTCACACGCAGCAGCAGCAGTCTCAGAGGATTTGGCAGTGCTGCCAAACCTGTACCCCACCTACAGCAACACTCCTACACGCACACACACACACACATGCTGTTGCTCATCAGAAACCAATGCATCAAAAACACACAGCTGTATATTTCGCATTTTGAAAGGCTGAGTTCGGAAGAAACTCTCAGCCCAGCGAAAAGAGTCTCACGCAACTCAAATACCAAGACGATATCACACCCCACAACGCTGGAATGAGATGCCGTAAACCTCACAGCGCTGCCGAGTGTTCCACAAAAAACTTCCCATAAACTCCAAAGAGCGCAGTCACAAAATGGCCCCCTGAAAATCCCCGGCATTAAGAGCGAGGAACAAGACTGTCATTAGACAGGCAGCCCCCTCAGGCCCGCCGACTTGATGGTGAGGAAGCCAAACATCTGGCTGTATTTACCCGTTTCAGCTGTTTGCAACCCCGCCTCGAATAAATCTGGGAGCTGTAATGCCATTGCTTAGGACAGCTCCTAAACAAACAACGCTCGACGCTCGCCGCCTCACTCGCTCACTCTTCACCTCGTGCTCGCGCATCCCAACCAGAGCCGAACGCAGGGAAATGCATTCGTGAGGAGGAGGAGGAGGCCTTAATTGGAGCGTTTGACGGGTGCCTGGGGTTAATTGGGAAGCATGGAGAGCAGCTGGCTCCACCGTGGAAGTTGAGACAGGGATAATAAGTTCACCCTTTGCAGGAGAGACAGTTAGTGATGAATCAGATCAGAGGAACGGTGTACAGTGTAATCATCCTCACATCTCCCCTCCTCCACCCTGCTCTCCTGACAAGCAGAGACAACCTGGCTCCCAGCTACGCAATCTGGCACCTATCACACAGGACTGGCAGTCACAGGGAAGAGATCACCCGCCGATGGTTCACACACACACTCCAACCGTGGGTTCATTCAGCTAATCACTCACACACACAATAATTCTTACCTCTAGGACAGGGAACCTAGTTTATCAGTTTGCCGGTCGATGTATGTAAATCTCTCCAACAATGTGTGTACTAATGGCTTATTACCCCGCGTTAGCTGGTTTGCATTGATCTCTATGCCAGAGGGAGATGGGGAAACTAGAGCAGTTCGCTGCTCATATGTACCGAGCAGGACTATAATCACATCCCAGCTTGTTTCAATAAAAGCAACATTAACATAAACCATCTCAAACACACTAAAACCTTCACCCTCGCTCAGCTCATGCAAGAAAAGGGGGGAAAAAAACTTTCCTGGATTACAGGGTAATTAGGGCCATATGGGATGGGTCTGTATAACTTTGTGTGTCTCTCTGAAGTGTACAGATTGTGCTTGTCTCCGCAGATTATGACATTCTAAATGAGAAAAACCCTGATTCCAGAAAGTTGGGACGCTGTGTAAAAGATAAATAAAAACAGAATGCAACGATGGAAAAATGAACTGTGTTTTTCTGAAGCGTTCCTGAGCCCGTGCAGAAATATTCTTCAGAAAGCCCTGCGTTCACAAAGTGGTGAACCTCGCTCGTGACAGCTGAGCCTACCCAGGATGCCCCTCTCATACCCAATCATGATGCTATCACCTGTTACCAATGAACCTGTTTACCTGTGGAATGTTCCAAACAGGTGTTTTTGGATCATCCCACATCTTTCCAAATGTGTTGCTGGGTTTAAATTCAGTATAAGGATATATTTATAAAAACTAAATAAAGCTGATGAGGTATATTATATTCTAATATATTGTCTTTGTGCTGTTTTTAATTGAGTCCATGACAAGAAGAAAATGATCACATTCTGTTTTTATTTATGTTTTACATGGCTTCCCAACTTTTTTGGAATCAGGCTTGTGTTCCTCCAGAGGAGCAAGTCTTTAGCCAGTATATAAATATATATATATAAAGAGCAAGAAAATGCTTCTCTCTGGTAGCAGTAAAGCTTTTAGATATAACACCAAACTCCTTCCTTGTGCTGGGAGGGTGGCTGAGGGAGCATTTGGGGGCTGAGGGGAGCCCAGGTAGAGTCATAGGCAGTAATGGGAGGAGACAGGGACTTAGAGCGCCACACAAAAGCCAGGCTTTATAAATAATTCCAAAAGCTAACAGCATCCCTTGTATGTGTGAATCTGTGAAATACATTCACACATGACTGCACACACACACACATACACACACACACCCTGCCACCAGGGGGAATAGGTTATTCACACTGCTCCACTGGGGCTGTTATGAGTCTGACCTGCCTGGATTGGTAAATTTGGGTGAATATCTTTCTTGCATAGATGATATAAAAAGAAAACAAGTCTTAAAAAAAGTCAATTTCAGCAACACACACACACACACACACACACACACGTACACCCTCACACACTCGCTCACTCATAATGCAGGGCAGCAAAGCACACCGGAGACCTGTCTTGTAAATCTCTTTGTGAAAGCAGCTTTGGGGGGTAGACAGGGGCTTACATACTGAGCCCTGAGGTAGAGCTACAGACTCCACTCCCTCTAACCCCCCCATGGTCTTTCTGCCTCTCCCACACACATACTCTGCGCTCTCATCTTCCCTCTTCCTCACTTTTCTGTCTACCCCACATTTCCTCCGCCTTTCTTGCCCCTCTCTCACCTTTGTCGTCGCCCCCCTCCCTCCCTCCCCTCTGTCCCGGCCCGGGCTCCAGAGCACTGGTCCTTAGCCCTGCAGGCTCCCGTGGCGTCGCGGTGACTAATGTCCTGCCTTTGCTCAGACAATGAGTTTGAGACTGAGCCGGGAAAGTGTTGAGGAGGGGAAAAAGACTCCAGCACCTTTGACAAATGGAACCCTTCGCACTCCCGTGCCCGCTGAGGGAGGCTTTACAATGTCGCGCTCCACGCTCCACGTCCTCCGAGGGACGGCTGCAACCCGCAAAGCCGCATCTGGGGGAACATAATGAATTCTTTGGGAAGTCTAACCTGGCTTTCTTCATGAATAAGATATATTTCCAAAGCATGTCGACCCCTCTTAATAAAAACACCAGTCTGGCAGGAATAGCCGAAGCCGTTTTAGGGCCCCATGTACACGTTAATATTTCTGTTTCTCAATAAATTTTCTCAGGCGCACTTCTTTCCAGGCTTGTCATGGCAAGGCCAGTCCTACATTTTCCCTGGAAGGTGGAGGAGCCATGATGACAAACTGTCATTAGAACGGTTGGAGTCCCTCTCTTTCAAGGAACTCAAACTCTTGGATGCTCCCTCCTCTTCCCTTTGCACCCTACCCCCCATGCAACCCTGAAAGGAACTGGGCTTTGTCTGAGGAGCAAAGGAGAGAGGAATCCCCCCCCCCCCCAAACCATACCTCCCCTCCCCAAGCCCTGTTCCTCACTCCCTGCGGAGTATTGTTAAAACACAGCCCCCTCTCTTTCTGTGGCCCGGGCTCTTAAAACAGCGTGCTTTGCATGAGAAAAAACGATTAGTCTTCAAATGCTGCGCTGTCAAAGGAGGGCTCTTTCAGGTTGGGGCAGAAATTTGCTCAGATAGTAGAGTTCCCCTTTTGTTTTTCTACGATGAGGCATTATTAGAGCCAGGGTCTGTTAGCATTCATTGCTGAGAAGAACACACTAGAGGGGTTTATATGGGATGCCCACCCTCCTCCTTTTCCAACTTGCCCCAAGTCCACCGCAGACGGAAATGAAGGAGCAAAGTGGGGGAAGAGGTACTCATCTAAACATGTTTGGAGAGGAGAGAGAATGTCTGGCTCTGTGCTTCTTTCAGGTATTAACCTTGGGATTTACATTTGACATTCAAACAAAAGACCCCTCCTTGACCTCCACTCCAGGATGCAGCAAGACTCAGGGTTAACTCCCAATGAAAGACAGCTACAAGCAGCATGGGGCTGCAAACACATGGGGTTCACATTGTGAACATTATTGCATGTCAGTGCATAACTTAATTAATGGCGTGAGTTTTGTTTAAAAAATTCAGTTGATTATAATTTCTTTTCTTGCTCAGTACAAATAATATTAGTGTGTGTGTGGGGGGGAGGCCCATGTGTCTTGGAGTAGACAGAGCCTGACTCATGGCCTCACACATCAAGAAGCAGGGGTAAGTGACAGATCATTGTTCACAGCAAGCAGCCAGTTCATCTGTCCCCCAATCACCACCCCGGACGAGAAAGCACAGACCCCCTCACGGATGCCACAACCGGCTCCCATCAAAGCTGACACAATGCCACATCTGCAATAACAGCCCCGGCCCCGGGAAACTGTGTCTTTAGCCGCTCAAATTTACACGCAGCCCGCGAGCAAATGGGCCCCTAAAGCGAAGCACTTCACCTCTTGCTGCTATACTTCACACCGCAGACCTGAGGACGTTTTTACGGCGGCTACAGCAAACACAGGAGGGGATGAGCGGCGCCCACATGTAGGCGTGACCTGTCGTGTTTCTCCTCAAGTATGTGAGAAAAGAAAACACACACTCTGCATTCTTACACATAAACCTGCACATCTGCAATAAAGTGCACCCCGACCTACAACAGGGCCTCTGCTAAGCTGTCAAACAACTTAATCGATCCGAGGTTCAGATCGCTTGATTCAGATTTACTTGACTCTTCGCTCTCTTGTTCCTTTTTTTTTTTTTTTAATTGCCATCTTCGGTGCCTCACTCTGGGAGAGCAGTTGACTGGACTAATTGTCAGGTCCAGTTGGAGTTTCCAACGGGCCAAAGCCATGGAAAACAAACCAGCCCTCCCTCAGCCCCTGCTAAGGCAACTCCTGCTCCCACTTTTTTCCTCCCATTTCTTACTTCTTCAGACAAATGTGAAAAAAAAAGCTGCTTCCACAAAGAGAGAGAGAAGTGAATGAGCGTGTGCGTGCATGCATTTCGAGCGTGGTGAGGTGTGTGACTGTCAGTGTGCTGTTTGCAAAGGCCCCGAGTGTATTAAGATTCCTGAATGTGTGTAATATACATATCTAAAATTACAGTACGATATCTTGAGTCTCACACCCTCTTCATCGCCACTTTCCCCCCGCTGTATGTACGCCTTATCCAAAGACATCACCCGGCTTGAAAGGTGCCTTTAGCAGGCTCCTTGAAGCGGGGAGTGGGGGTCCCGCTCTGGGACAATGATGGTTGAGGTGGAGGGGAGCTGGGGGAGAAGGAACACATAGCATATTAAATCTGCTGGCGGAGCTGGGTCGTCCGCGTGGAGAGCCAGAGAGCCAGATCTGAGGCATGCCCTGAAGGGATGGCTGGGCCTGGGGATTAGGAGGCCAAGGAGAAGCCCTTGCACACCCGAAGACCCCTTCTTGTCTCTGCTCGCACGCAAATGCATCCAGACGTTTTGACGCTTCTCAGGTTTGCCATCTCAGCCCAACTTTTCAGAGCACTCCTCCGAGCCTCGCAAACCACACCAGCGCGCACACACACACACACACACACACACACACATTTCCATCCGCTCTCATGCACAGCCTTTCTTTCCTCCATCACTACCTCTGTCTGACTTCGTCCTCTTTCTTTCCCCACAGTGTCTGTTTCATTTGATGTCAACATATCAAAGTACCACATCATCAAAGTGAGAGATTTCTTTTGGGGGCCATCGACTCAACTGCTCAACTACTTATATGTACGGGAAGCAACAGCTAATCAAATTACACAGAGAATTACTGCAAACTTTCACTGGTCATGTGGTTACTGTGTATTTTAAAACTTATAATAATTGCGACTCTCTACACTTCTGTGATTCCTGTAACCCCGCAAGAAACAGAATAATTCAGGAAAAACACAAAGCTCACACAACCTGCAGAAAAGCCTGCAAAACAAGCGAGCAAACACTGAAAATAAACTACAGTGCTCATTATCTTAAGGAAAATCAACTTCCTCACATCACCGTCGCTTTAACAAAACATTTGCCACCTCTTTGGGCGATGCAGGAGCAGCATTAGCACAACAACACAGCTCATTAGGGCCTCTTGCATACAAACCTGATAACAGGTATTCTTCCTGCAGGGTGTAAAAGGCCTGAGGACAGAGCCGGCCTTTGGCTGTGAATGCAGGGGCCTTAAAAAGAGGAGAGGGCCATACCTCAAAAGCTAATAGCATGTCATCTCCCTGCATTAACATGACAGCCTCTATTCTATCAGGTCGCCAGGTCACGGGTGTACTCGGCCAGTGTTGCAATGCATAATTTTACTTAAAAGAGTGCTTAAAGTTGAGATAAAACAGCGCGCTGCTGCTATCTGACGGGCTGATTCCTGCAGAGGGAAGCGTTATCCGCCTGCTCCTCACGCACGGAGCTGAAGAAGCAGAGAGCGGCAGTGATACATCTTTGCTGGCTACAGTAAGCGAATGGCTCCGGGTTGTGCATCTCATTCCAGCAGATTAGCATCTTAAACACTGCTGCATTCATCGCTGCTGCTGCATCATAATGAGACAAAGTGCTTTTTTGGGGGGAAAGGTGCACCTGTTAGACATCAGTATCCCCCTTGGTAGTTTCTTTTAGGGAGAATGTAAAAGTACCAAAAGCTGTTACAAGTGTCCTCATATAATATTCACTCAAATTATTACTGGATGATGAATTTGTTGGGAATATGAAGCTGTTTTTTTATATATTATAATACATTGCACGTTAAAAAAAATGCACATGCTGTGTAAAAAACAGGAATTAAAGTCATTACACTTGCGTCACAGATTTCACTGAAATTTGATTTAATCACACCTCGTGGAAAATACATGACACCTAATATTTAGCCTACATTTTGACAATTAAATCAAATGCCATCATAATTTAGATTAAAAATAATAATCACACAGAGGTAATTATATGCTATTTTTATGTGTCAGTTTTATTTTAAAATGTCAGACGAGTCACAAGCCACAAAAAGCTAAACATTCAGGGGAAAATGTACAGCTCTATTTGCTTAATCAATAAAGAAAACTATAATTACGAATGATTCTCGTGATGTCATTTTAAAAATCTAAAATATTAGGCCAGAAATCTGTGAGCTTTAAGGCCTGATGCGTCTGCTCATAATTTTTCGTGTTAACTGAGCTGAATCATTGACGTGACAGTGATTCATTTCCTACTGGTAGGCCCCGTGAAATGTTATTTTGTTATTATAAATAAAACAGGAGACATATTAAATGACAGTTTATGTGACAGTTCCTTCTTAATTTTATTAGACTAATGGAACCAAGACTTGCAAAAAATTCTGCCCAAAGCCAAAAACTACAGCCAGGATGAGTGATGGAACATCAGCCTCATAAAAATAGCTACAAGGAGATTTTTATCTGTGTGAACTTGTGCTGTTAAACATCTTGTTTGGTGCATTCACTCACTGCTCCCTCTCAAGGCAGCCAGACCCCCGTTAATAATTTGCCAAGTGTCAAAAAAAAAAAAAAAGGATTTGAGCTGCACCGCATGGCTGAGCACCTCGGACCCTCGTCGTCTGTATGAAACCCGAGAGCAGACAAGCAGATAAAATGTGGAACAGCTGGCCAGGACAGGAGGGAAAGTTTCAAACAAATATCCGCACATGTGGAGGCTCCCAAACGTTTTCATGTCCCGGACCACCAAAACGAACACACACACTTCTGTTGGAGAGATTTTTTTCCACCCTGTACAAGTCCTTGTGAGAGTTTGCTTTTTTTTTTTTTATGAAAGAGACAAAACATGTGATTATATTAGTCCTTATCCATTTGTAATTATGGTAAATCCTGTGAATTCTAATAAGCTAAATTATGGTGACTTAACACTATTTCTAATTTTGCTTGGAGCCCCATAAAACTCCCCACATGGACCCCTACAGAGCCACAGACCCCACTGTAATGGGCTTATATTTCATTGAGCACATGCCTTCAAACATGCTCTGATGTATCCTCAAACTTTTTTTTTTTTTTTTTTTTTTCTGGTGAAGCACATAATAATGTCAAAACCCTCCAATGCAAATTAAATTGCCAGATTGAAACTGAATGATTTCCTGCTTCTAAACACTTGGTTTCCACATAGTGACACTTGTTTCTGCAGGAAATGAAAATGAGAGTGAAATCAACTATTTCTCATCAGTGACACACAGCAATTTTCTACTTGTTTAACAAACAGTTCAATGCAAAATCTGACACTAGATATTAATATACTGTTTGCAGTGCAAAGATTCTTTGTGTGTGTTAAAATGCCTCGAATTGACTATGATTTTAAATCACTACAAAAAACAGAATTGTTTGACTTGCACAATGCTTATAAAATGTAACAGGCCTGTGAGTACATGTTAGAGGTCAAGGCGAGGGTCACTAACAGGCTTAGGTGCATTTTAAAAAATAAAAGAGTGCCCGAGCATGTCCCTGCAACTGTTTCTGCACAACCCTAACAGGATAAACCGAATCAATAACAGACACTGAAATATGATCACACATGCACATAAATATGCATGACCCCCCCACCACCACCACCACCACCACCACCACCCCCCACGCGCGTTTCTTCAGGCAAAAGTCCAATAAAGTTTCATGTCTGCAGAAGTTCATAAAGTTTCAGCTGAAAACTCCCCACAGAATTACGCGTGTTTCTCCTCATCCAAACACAAGTTTTTCACCACCGCCGAACTTCACGCAACTTCAAACTACTTTTAAAAACGCGCATCTGGCTGTCGGATACGTGTTAAGTGTGCCATCCGGGG
Source organism: Chaetodon trifasciatus (assembly GCA_037975065.1). Classification (NCBI taxonomy): domain Eukaryota; kingdom Metazoa; phylum Chordata; class Actinopteri; order Chaetodontiformes; family Chaetodontidae; genus Chaetodon; species Chaetodon trifasciatus. The sequence goes on from JBBMOE010000016.1 coordinate 4,154,803, forward strand.
TTTCTAACAACCAACACGTATTTCACAGAGAATAAATCACACCCAGGCCAAGTGGAAAGCAGTCTGCGCTGCATGTTCGCCTGGTTTTGGGATCTCAGACCGAAGCTCTCATCGCTTTTTTTTTTTTTTAAAAAAGCTGCTGTTTCACACCAGCGTTTCTCCTGTTAATCCACTTCATGTCTACATCTAAACTTGTGTGAAATCCCAGCGTTTTGAGACGTGAAGCTGCTTCGCAAAAGTCCGACCGCCTCCGTTTCACTAAACTTTAAAAGTGGACAAATGAGCGCAACAATGTTCCAAGCCCATTCCGCCTGAGTGTGAATTTACTTACTTCTTTCTGGGTGATTTTCCCCTTTAAATCTTCACTTTTATCTTCTCAACGATGAAAAAATATATGTGTGTCTTCTTTCTTCGTCTTATTCTCTTCCTCTGCTGCAGATGTGCCTCTGGAGTTGCCTGGGACTTTTTTTTTTTTTTTTTTTTTTTTACGCTGCAACTCCAACTCCAAAACGGCGCTGCCAGAGTTTTTCCTCTTGCCCGTCTTTCTCCTCCTTCTCACAGTTTGCTGTGTTCAACCACCGCCGGACCAACACCATCAGCCTGCCGATAATATCTGCCGATAGCAGACCGCAGATGTGCGCAAAAACAACAAACGCGTCAGGGAAGCGCATGGAGAGTTGTTGTTACATTTAGTGCGCTTTTTCGAGGAGAGGAGAGAGGGCGAAGTGTGGGACTCCAGCTGCTCCTTCCCTCGCTTGACTCCTCCCTTCGGATTGCTCCCTCCTTTACTCGCTGCCTCCCTCCTTTTTTTCATTTCGTGTACCCCCTTTCTTCCTTCCCTTCTTCTTTTCTTCCTTTTTTTTTGAAGACAACGTTTTTTGGAACTTTCATCCTGGTTACTCCCATATTTCAATTTAGCGTTTTTCTCCAGCAGGGATCAATGAAGGTTTATCTTATTTATGGAGCATAAACCAACATTAACTCCGTTTGCCCATCTTTCTGTTCCAGGCCTTTTAGAGCACATTTGGAAGTCCACAACTAACCAAAGTTAGATAAGATTAAATGTTTTCAGTGACAAGAAAGTTAGATTTTGTTTATCTTAGGCAACAATTCCCTTTTTGTTTTCTCCTTGTCTGAATGCAACTTAGTTAACAGTGTTTGGATGAACCTGAGGAGGCAAAGGATGACATTAAGGACTCTGCTTAATGACAGAAATTGTGTTTTCACCTGCTACCGCTGCAGTTAACACCACTGAGAGCTGCCAGTCACTTTTCTTAAAAGTTCAAAGAACAGCAGGAAATGTGTTGCTCTGTGTGCATTTACAGAAATGCTCATTATTGAACTTACTGCACACGTGTAACATGACATTCAGCACAGTGTCAACCCGCATAAATCAGTTAAAAAGACAAAAAACCAAAACATCCACATCAAACTAATACATCCTTTTAAAATCTGCTGTTTAATTACATTTAGAAAATATAAATCCTATATCACATGACAACTGTTTGGATAAATTATGAGGATCATTCATTGATTTGTTTTGTAATTCTGAAGATTTTTTAAATTAAATTCAACAGTGGGATTAAAGTGACATTTCTACCCACTTTGATGCAGGTATTTCACACAGGCCTCTCTCTTAATTATATACTTTAAAAACCCCAATTTACATTATGGAGCAATCTGACTCACATATTGTTGAATAGTGTCGATTTCAGAGAGCTAAAATGGTCTCCTGGGCTCAGCCTTCAGAGTGATACCTAATGCTGCAGTAAAGCAGAGGGTAGCCTTCCTGTAGGGTTAGGTTATAATCAATATACATAATCAATATACAGGGAAATTATGTGGTAAGAGAGGTCTTTAGGGTGCTGTTTCAATCAATGAAGAGGTGGGAGTTTGGAGAGCAAAATCACCAGTTAATCGTTTAACCAGGATTTGAATGTGTGTGTGTGGCCGAGAGGTCAAGTCCATCCAGACGCAGATGGTGTATTTATCCTGACACGCATCCAATCAGCTGCTGTGGCAAATAGAATTAGTCTGTAATTTAAAGGAATTTTCTGCCTCAAAAAATGTTTTATAAGCAGTTTCCCGACACTTATTATGCCAATAAAGTCTGCATTGACTAATTACTGCCTTAATCAATCAGAGTGTAAGAGCTCCTGTCACAGCTGCCAACGTCTTTGTCATCAATAAACCTCCAAACATTTGAATTTTGATTTTGTCAGAATAAGAAGATGGATTTTGAAAGTAAAAGTTGAGCGATTGTGATGAGTCTTTCACCAACTGTTATAAATATTCCAGTTTTCCAAAAACACGATTTAGCTTGAAGTTAAACTCGGTGTCTCTACTCATCAATAAGTCTGCTGATGCACGTAGTTTTTCCATGTAATCCACAAAATGTCAAAATAAAAGCACAAGTGCTTGTATTTGATTATTTAAATTTCATGTCAGACGTAGTAAATAAGGTTGAGAGTAAATGCTACACATGGTCAGTAATCATCAGAGTATGAGCTGCGATATAAATCAGTGTCAATACAATGAAAATGCTCGCGTCCGTGACGACAGGAAGTCGAGCCGCGAGAGGAGACAGTCAAAGGTGCTCTGTAAGACACGACTAATTCTCCTGTCAGTTTGTCAGGCGGTGCTCATCTGGCCTGGACTACACAGAGATAAAGTCCTTGTTATGAATCTCTCAAAGAGAATCCGAGGAACGTGGAGGTGGGGGCGAGGTGGGGAAGAACAAGAGGGTAAAGGAGGAGGGAGGGGGTGCACATGGGCATCAGTAGGGTTAGCGGCTCCCGAAAGTATTTCATCAAAGAGGGCCAGGATCCTGGGGATTGAGATTCTGCCTGGAGGCAAGTAACCAATGGTCTCCCAAGAACATATTCCAGAGTAGGGCTCGCAGAGCCAAAGCACACATCAAAAGCACCTCTGTAGCCAAAGCGATTCTGGAGGAGAAAAAAAGGGGTTCGGGTCCCTTCTTGGCCCCCTTTAAGCCCCAGATCTCACCCCAATTAAGAAGGAACTACTGTTTGTTCCAGACCCTGAGATCTACAGACAGGGAGGTGTACTCACTAAGGTAGACACTCAGGCATGCTCACAAACACACACACACTCAATAACCAATCACAAGCATGCACGCACACACACTCACTCACGAATTGTCACTTTTCCTCACAGCACAATCAAGAATCTGGAAGAAATGCCGTTCACTGAAGATCAACGTCTGAGTCCTGTGCTTATTTTTCAAAAAATGAGCGGCTGACAGAGCGTGCTCCCAGCCTCAGCCGTGATCTCACTGAGCTAATATGTAGTGCTCAGTGTGTCCACGTATGTTACACGAGTAACAGTAAATCAATACTTGGCAGAATGTTGTGTAGGCATTTGGATTTTTGCCTTTAATTCTTCGCCGCTGGACAGATGTCACTGTGAAATGGATACGGCAGAATAAGCATATTATATCCAGACAGATGTGACCGCGGGAAGTGCACTGGCTGCATGAGCAGAGGAATGACACGGCTCCTGTGCTTTTCACAGCAGAGAGGCAGTATTTTAAGATAAAGGACTGCCTTCAGTTGGTATGGAGGTGTTTTAGTTGATTAAAAGTAGCATCACCACGGTTTGAAAATACTGTAGTGCAAGTGACAGACTTTCTATCAAAATTTGAAGTGTAAGTATTAACAGGAAAACGCAGTTTAAGTATGAAAAGGAGTAGTTTTTATCATGCAGAACGCCACTGTGAGTGTTATGTTTATCAGACAGGCATATTATTGGATTACTTATTATGTGTACGCAACAGTTTAACACTGGAGATAATTTTGACTCTTGTATGTGTACTACTTAACACATTATATAAAATGATCATACAAAGCTTTCGAATGTAAAATCCTGACCTGCAAAGTAACCACTACCTACAGCTGTCAAGCAAATACAGTACTTAAGTACAGTACTTGCATATAGTTCAGTCCATCTAAACTACAATAAACCACGCAGTATTTTCTCTTTTGGAACTAACAAACTAAGAAATTCTCTTTCAAAACTGTTGACAGTATCTTGTGGATTCTTACCATCTGCAGCAGTGTAGCTGGTCTTGTTTTCATTTTGTGAGTGTGTGTGTGTGTGTGTGTGTGTGTGTGTGTGTGTGTGTGTGTGTGCGTGTGTGTGTGTGTGTGTGTGCGTGTGTGTGATAATGGTAAAATGTGGTCTTATAGACAGCTATTGTAGCAGGAACTGCCACAGAAGCAGTTCTGAGTACTTTGCCAGTTTTTCACATGTTTGTCTGTGGACATGTTCGGTCACCATGGGGTTTGTAGTTGAGATCAAAATGAAGGCCGAGTTTTGAAGATGGGTCTGGTTCGAGCAAGGGCATTTGAAGAAGCGGGGTAGGAAGTAGGGAAGGGGTCATTGTCCCCGGCCCCTGTCCATTTTATGCCCCGAGCTCATGTTCATTTTAAGTCTGATCATTGTATCAATCATTCCCATCCACTTCAATACATTAGGTGAAAGTACAGACCATCTTGCAAAGAGATCAAACCAGCTGTGACACTGAATCAATGTGTATGGAGCAATGGAGCACATTACAAGAGAAAATGAGTTTGGCCAAAGATTTATTCAATATGACCAACTGTCCTCGCATGGTCGACTTTCAACCCATGTTACCTCTGTTTGTACTGACATGTGCATGTGTTGCTGAAATTTTCCCTTGTTTGATACAAGCAATTTTAAACTAATTTCCACAAGATAGCAATGTCAGATGTTAGTGGAGTAAATGTATGATTCCTTCTGCGCAGTGATATGGTTGGCAGGGGTAGTTCGGTAGAAAAAAATAGTTCCTACATGAGTCTGGTGACAACAAGGTCTATGGATTATCTTGAAGTAACCAGGTCATGATTTATGAAAAGAGACCTTGCTGTTGAGTGTTTCAAATGTGTTTTACTGGCCTTATGAGCAACAAAGCCGAGTGCCATCTAGTTTCATTACATTTGAGAGAAGGCAGACTTCTCTACACCTGGCATCTCCACAACTCACACCAAAACAATCTAGATGGATGAACAGCCCCTCAGGTAAGAGGACAAAATGTATTTTTGTGCCAAAAGTGTGCCAGCCAGCAACCACCTGACCAGAGATTTGGGACCAAATAAACCACAAACAAGAACTCAAGTAAGCTCTGGTCTGCTGTCAGGAGTGTATTAGAGGGTTCGCCCTCCACAAGCTGTGCACATAGAGCTCAAAAACACTCCGTCTACCTCCTTTCCTTCTCTGTTCATGTTGGTTTTTCCTCTTCTCTTTGCCTTTTTCTCACATGTGCTGTACCTGTACACTCTTGTACATTCAGTACACTAAACACAGCTCTCCCCTCATCTCCTCCCTCCCCCCTGCCGGAGGTATCGGGTGGCTTGAGTGGGCCATTAGTGTGAATGACTGATAAGACTCTCAGCCCCCAATAACCAGAAAAGGATATTTGCAGTTATTTTGAATCCGTCAGAAATAATAAATGCCAAACTATATCCACTTGGGCTATTTAAGCAATTTCCCCATGATAACATCCCGTGGGGATTTCATGTGGAATCCAAATGACGACATAATAAAACCACGATGCCTGCACCCCCTTATCAGGCTGGATTAAAAGGGAATAATGAAACAGAGAGGGTTTGGAGCCTTGTGTGGCATGAATATGATTATCTAATGGACTCCAATGGAAAGGCATGTTAATTCCGCTTTAACGCGAGACCTTTCCCAGACTATCTCCTGCCCCTGGCTCCTCCTAAGACCCCCTCTTCCTCCCCCCACTCGACCCGTTTCTCTGCCTCTTCCTTTAAGTTTAAATAATCGTTCTGCTTTTTCGCACAGAAGTCATTACGCCCGCCGTCTATCTCTGTGTATGAACGTGAGCATGGGAGAGTGATAAATCCAACCCCCTCGTCTTTCACCCTCTTTTCCGGTCTGATTGGACTGTGTTGGCCTCTTAACTTTCAGACAAAAGTACTCTAGGCAATTATCAATATTCAGATTTTTTTTTCTTGCACAGAGATCATTGTTGCTTGAAGAATGTGGGTCACCCATATAAACTCAAATCAAAGTTTCTGAGCACCCAGTTGAAATCATATTACATGGTCTGATACTGGGCTGAACAAGCCCTTAATGGGCCAGAAAACAAAGTATTACAGTGAGGAGTCATTTTAAAAATGTTCATCAAATTTTTTATTTGTTCGAATGATCATTTTTTATGAAAGTTGGCATCAAATTAACTCTAATAAATGAGGACTTTATGGATTTTTATGTAGTCCAAGCTACGGTGGCATTCTCCAGTTATGAATGCATTTGTTAAAGTATACAACATGTCCACTTGAAGTTGTTGCACCTTTGTTTCAAGGGCAAACTACTCATCCAAAAAAAAAAAACCCAACCAACACCAAATAAAGATTTAAGTCATGTTCAGGCTTTGCTGTCAAGACTCTGTAAAGATGTTGTCAGACACACATCACTTGTGTGTGTATTTTGCAATAGGTGTGGACTGATTAAAAAGACCTCTTCTTTTGATCAACAAGAAAAGAAGTCCCTGACCAGTTAAGACCCAGAGTGGGGGGTCATTATTAGGCCCATTAGGGCCGATAAGACTCCTTGAGCCGCATAGTCAAGTCCATTCTCATCCAGCGAGGCACGGAGCAGTATTGTGGATCAGTGCGCACATCCTGAGAGCAGACAGAGCTCCCACAGGACACAGTTAAAAAAAAGCATCAATATTTCATCAAACTACTCTCTCTTTCTGGTCCAGATCAAAGCCTCGACTCCCACAGTCCTACAGGTAGAGATGGCTCTTTTGTTTTTGCTCCTCAGGTAGAGCAGCAGTCAGACTCTGTTCGCTTTTGGAAACCTTGCAACGCTCAGCCCATCCATCTCACAGCTTACTGCCTCGCTTTTGGAAGAGGAGGTAAAAGGAAGGGTAGAGACTGTGAGGGTGAAAACATGTTCCAGAGATGTCAAGAGATTGAACTTCTTGGCCTTGTAGTGCTGTATTATTTCCTATTTTTTTCCCCAGGTTGGCCCATAGTGAGACTAATGGTGGAAGCAAATCGAGGGTGTTGTAATTTGTCTTTGAAAGCCTGAAATAGAGTCGCATTCCTCACTGACATCTACATCATCATTATTATTGTTTTAATAAATGTGCTGCCTACTATGATTAGGCCCATTTGCCAGTGGTCAGCAAGACAAGTTCAGCAATGAGCTATAGTTTCAGCATTGTTCATCAGGGGCCCAGCATTTTGCAGGTTTATATGTTTTCAGTATGTTTATTTAATTAACTTAATCCCTCATTATATGTGTGGCTGCACAGCTATGCAGCCAGCTAAACAAACTTCCAATAAGGGCTGAAGACATGATGGATTGCCTTTGAATTTTTAGCTGGACACAATTGTGAAACTGTGTAAACAGTGTTGGACAACAAATTCAATGACAGAGATTACAAATCGGAAAACAATGAGAGTCCATAAACAAGAATTAGATGAAAAATGAGTTAGTATAATAGCAAGGAAGCTGGATTTACACATAAAGTAAAGATTGGTGTCTGGTTAAACTGTGCTTCATGGAAAAAAACAAGTAGAAAAAATCAACATTAAGTCCCTGAAAGACATGCAAACTAGTCATTTAAATAGTGAACATACACATAGAGTCCACAAGAGTTAAAGTAAAAAGAGCAACTCTTATCCTGCAAGTTAACTACTTAGAGTTTTGTATTAGCAACACATTAGCTTCAGGGAGCTAGCATAGTGGCTAGCTTGCCTGACAGTAAGCTGATGACAGAAAAACTAAAGTCTACAACTAAATCACAAATCAACAATGAACTGCAATAAAAGACGTACCTATAATGCTCTATCAAGGGTATTTGAGGAGTAGATAGAAGATGTCTGTATTTGCTTGGACACAGATGACAAAATGGTGGATGTCAGTTAGGCAGCAACTGCTATAGAACTGTGCCATAAGTGGTTGCTACTAGCAACACAGCGTTCAACTGAAACCAACTATAGGTGGCACAAGAAGTTTGTTTTAGGATCGTATCTGAGGGCAGATGTCAATAATAAGTTAAGGCTAACAGAGGCTTACAGCAGCTTGTCTTAACAGGACAGAGGCAGAAGAACACAGGTTTTAGTTTTTCACACACTTCTTTGTCTTAAATTGAGAAGATGTCAAGCAAAAACGAATATTAAAGCCGTTGTAATCAATATTTTTATATGAGCAATTTATCAAATGACAATGGAAAACAACGTCAATGAAAGTGGTCACTCAAACTTACAGAGAAATATCGTCCCATCGCCTTTAAAGAGCTCAATGACGAGCTTCAGCTCATTGCTGAGCTTTCTGACCAACAACTTTGCTGTTTTGGTTGACTCTCACAGCTCTCATGGTGCAAATTTCAGCTGTAGCAGGCAGCTGTTTTTAGTGAAAAAGCTGACAGACACAGGCTGGGTTTCCATCCAAATGTATCACATGTTGAAACCAAGTTGGAATAAATGTATGTTTCCATCCACTATGCGATTATTAGGAGCTGATTCAGCGAGATGAGCAGCAGGTGGCGCTAATTCTCCAGCTGGGAAACCTTTATACAACTGCAAGACGGGGGAAAACCGACAGTCTGACCTCAAACTGTGAAGAAAATGTAATTTAACTTGATGGATATGTGACATTTCTGTTTGTTTCATGTATTATGTGCTGAAGCTTGCATCAGATCTGTGTGGAGAGATGAGGAGACATTTTAATCTGCAGAAACAGCCTCTTCTTCTTCTTCTTCTTCTTCTTCTTCTTCTTCTTCTTCTTCTTCTTCTTCTTCTTCTTCTTCTTCCTCTCTCGGGAGGGAAACAGCTGATCAGTCGTGTCAGTTAAAATTAATTTAAATACATCAGGAGTTTTTTTTTTTTTTTAAGGCCTCTAAGCTTAAAAACTTTTCTGTGAGACTGAGGAAGTTTTGCTGCATTTTGCCATTTCCACAAACTTTTTCTGTATTTATCAAAAGAATGACCCGTATAAGCAAAATTTTATGTATGTATGTTCTGTGATGCACTGTGGGGCGACACATGTAATTGACAGGTTATTGTCACATGATAAACAGTTGCTGTCCTTATTTATGGTTATTTCATCAGAAACTTCAGCACTATGAGTTTTTAAATGCACTTTGTGTGCATCTGTCTACACATTGCTGCATACATTACATATTATGATTTACTGGGATCAAGCTTAGTATTTACATTATTATCTACTACCGATTCATGAAATATCATGGAATAAAATGTTTTCCTCACAGGGCTTTATATCATTGTCGGAGGACCACATTTGGCCTTCTGCCGACTATTTGCTTATACTAATGATCAGGGGAATCAAATATAATTACTGAGATTATGCTGCTAACATTTAATCCACAACTTAACTACTTTACTTACCACGAAATCCATCTTTGAGTCTTTTAAATAGTCCTCAAGAGGCATGCATACGTGGATGAACTCATGGTTATGGTTTTTGGAGTAAATACCAAGAAAAATGGGGGTAACATTTTATTTTGTGGGTCTCATATTTTCCTATAATTACTTAGAATGTAACTGATATTTAACTGTAAATTTATAGGAAGGCTGCTCGAGTGAACAATGTAATTTGGAACTGATTAAAGGGGAAACAGAAAGAGTTTCAGCAACTCCAATTAAATGCAAGTGTAACCTGAAGAGTCTTAAAGGCAGCGCACAGCACGTCAGCTCAACATTAAAAATGTAAGATTTATCTACAAGCACATATTCACTGTATATGGACAATGAAGTTTCCAATAAGAAAAAAATGATAAATAAATATTTACAGGTATTTAAAGCATTGGATCACAGCAGTTCATTTAAAAAATATAACTGGAAATCTGCTTATAAACTAAACATAATTATTTAAAATCTAACAACTTTATCAAAATTTTGTCTTTTTTGGCCCTGTAAGTAAATTATACAGTTCTTTACTGAAATTTCTTCAGAAATGACAGAATCCAAAAAACAAAGTGTTACAAAAATAGACCCAGCAATATAACTGAATGGAAATTCTTCACCTTTGAGAATAAAGGTACAGCAAATAGGAACTAAACACATTTTAGAAAATGAGATCATGTGATCCCTCATGTCCTTTGATTGTGTCCTTACAGAGACAGAACGCCTTCTATTTTAATCCACCTTGAAGTGTTAGCATGTTTGTGCGTGGCTTTGTGTTTGCCATTATACGTGTGTAAATGTGTTTCCTCCTCCCCCGTATCAACCGTGGTCTCCTGTCGTCCCTGAACACACCGGCCCTCTCCTCCCCTCATCATCAGCGTCAATCTGTGGCTGTCACTCGGAGCCGGACAGTGACTAACGACACTCCCAGTCAGTCAAACACTTATCACCACACAGGTAACACACAGGCCTGGAAATGACTGACATGAAATGGAAACGTCTCTCATTCTGTGGGCCCGGGAGCTGAAGTGAAATATTAGCTGTGGGAGAGATGGCGGATGATAAGAGGCTCCCTGTTTGGGCTGAAATTGTGGAGGTCCAAGTTCTATTACATTTCTTTTTACGCTGAGGAGAGGAATGAAGATCCTGTTTGCTTGGATAAAGGATCGCTTTGCTTTTCCATTTCCTTTCTTGTACGCACCATTTCACTGTTTTCTTCACAATACGCTTCAAATTTGCCAATGAGCCACTCTCTAACTTTCATGATGAGCCAGTTGTGACTTGTTACAGCACTAAATGGTGCTCATGTAGCCAGTGGGTCATTGTTGACACATAAGCCACCGTCCCAGAGGCTTTCTCCACAGAACCAGACCTCAGGCCGGTTGAAACCAGACTGCAGCCCACTCAATGTCAGTGGGTCACATATGCTTACTCTGTCTCTCCTATTACTCATATACTCCAGCATGTCCTCCCTCTATTCCTCTTTTTCTTTCTCTCACATCTCCTTAACGTACACACACACACACACACACACACACACACACACACACACACACAATTCCCCCTTTGCAAAAAGATGGATGGGATGCTCCCAAACCACAGGTGCTGCTCCACTTGTGAGTCTTCCGCATTCTTCACGACACAGTCCAGACCTGCTCAGTTTTTTTTTTTTTTTTGCTTTTTTCTGTTTTCCCTAGTGGTGATTACTACACTACTTCAGTTGTGGGATAATGAGGAAGAGGGAATATTAGTGACACAGTATACGATCAATCTGCCTGTCTATTAGCAGCTCTTTGGGAAAGAGAATCTTTTGCAAGAACGAGACAAGAGCTCATGAAACTTGACATTCAACACTGCTCCCCAAGACATGGCCTCCCGTCCAGACTGCCACTAGATGGGGTTGGTTTCATTTTCAGTTAGTGTGTTTGCTGGTAACTCTCCCTGAAACCTAAACCACAGACTAACTCTGCTGTGCAAGCTACACCACCTTGTGGTCGATGCTACCAGCAGCCCATGATAAAATCTAGGAAAGCTCACATTGTGTGTTCTGAGTCTGGTTGATGATTTTTATCCAGATCGTGATGAGCAAATAATCACAATATAAAGGAGAGAATCCCAAGCAAAGGTACCTTTAACCCCAGGAGGTACTCCTGCAGATACCAGGTGTAACTAAGTACAATCACTCAAGTGCTGTACTCAGGTACTTATGCCTTTGTACTTCTGCTCCACTACATTTAAGAGGGAAATGTTGTACTTTTACCCAACTGCATTTATTTAGCAGCTGTAGTCTTCAGCTGAAGATTTTTCATTTCAAAAATGTAGGATGAGCTTATAAAATTCAACACATTGTTAAAATTTTACCACTGGTGTAAAATTGTAACAAAATTTATTTTTTACAAATAAAAAAGCCGCCTCTACTTGGTGCCCCTTGTCTTGTGTCAGATGTCTGTGAGTATTCAGTATTTCCCCTCCGATCTTCTCAGTTTCATTTAGGTAACTGTTAAAGACCCAAAGAGGCCAAAATAGCCCTCACGACTGGACTAAACTAGCTAACTGTATCAAATGTGGTTAAAAGTAGCTTCACCTCAAGCTGCTGCAGCAGTGAAATGCTGCTCACACACTAATGCATATGTAAAGGTGTCATATATAGTAACGTATCAGTCACAGGGGAAATTTTACTGCAGAATAATTACTTGTGCTAGATCTGATTTTCAGAGGTACTGATTGATACTGAAGTAAAAACACCACAATGTAGAAATACTCAGAAGTAAAAGCCATGCAATAATTTTTTTATTACCTAAAAGCACAAAGGTATGATCATCAAAATATACTTTAAGTACCAAAAATAAAAGAATCTAGAACTAAATATTTCAGAACAGAAACTGGTGAAAATGAAAACTGGTAAAGGAGATTTTATATAAATATAAAGGGATCAATTAAGTTTTATCTTAACCTATAATATTACATCATCAATTATTTGTTGATTATGTTTTGTGTCATTAAATTAAATCTGTTGTCACATAAATGTAGTTGAGTAAAAAGTAGAATATTTGTCTCTGAAGTAAAGTACTTGAGTAAATGTACTTCATTAATATCCACCACTGCACTTTAGTTAGATAAAATTCTGTACGCATGAGTTTTACTTGTAATGTAATGCATATTTTCACAGTTTATTGAACAGAGTATTTTATTTTTGTGGTATTTTTAACGAAGTAAATTATCTCTGCACTTTTTCCACCACTGGTTTCTAATCTTAAGCAGGGTTAGTTTCACAGTAGTCGACCACAGTCATGCCTCAGTTTCCATTAACATGAGGCACGTGTTGCCTGACAACTAGTTGCCAATAAAGCAACCAAAAGCCTAAAAAGTAAGGGTTGAGTAAATGATTGAGTCACTCCAGTTTCTTTCACTCCAGATGGTGAGAGTATAGATGCAATCCTGACAACTGAGGACAAGAAAAAGAAATCAAGTTTAAACAAGGATTCAGTGTATGGTTTTTCTGCAGTAACACTGCTGCAGGGTACGACAAAGGGCTCATCTGATAGGACTGGTTGGATACGTCAGACAAAAAAATCCAACTGACACCCGGAAACCTAATACAGCAGTTCAGGAAACACTATTGTCTCACTGAAGGTTTTAATGTTGAATTGCTGCTAAAAAGCTCTGACAAATGTGAGGCCATAGCTCTTTTTGGTGTTGCACTGAATTGTGGGCTATCACATTGTAAGGTGTCCTTGTTGTTTTGTCCACTTCATGCACCAAACAGACGCCCACCAGAGGAATCAGTTGTTTTAATACTGATCTTATTTAGGTTCAGTTCAATCATTTTACTCTCCCAGATGGGAAACTTGTATACAGAATACAATAATGCCACAAAACATTCTCTAAAATGCTAAGTTACATATGCAGATTAAGCAGAGTTGCACAGGGAGCACATGAGTTTGCACTCCTGTTGCACTTGAACTGGGGTGCTCTAGATCTCTACATCTACAGCCTGAGGGAAGAGTCTCAAACTCAGTGAAGGCGGTTGTTTGCAGTCTTATTACAGACGTGGCCTTGCTGAGAAACTGCTGGTAAAAGGCAGCCGTTATGTTGGTCTGTGGGACGCCCATCATCTAAAGGTCACCGTCACTATCTAGCTCTGGTGGTTTTTGTCCCTGATGTGACCAAGCAATCACAGAAAAAGTAAGAATAGATTCGATAAGGGTCGAACTACATCTGCTGAGGATCTGGTAGAGTCATGCCAGTCAAATTCTTACCCAGTGCAGATCACATCTAATCTTATTCCCTATTACAACATCAGTTCTGAAACAAGAAGATAAATTTCATTTTGCAATAGGACATGACATGTTTCTGCAGTTTCTCCTTTTCAAAGAGGGGTGAGAAGAACTGGACTTGCATGATGTGCCAGTTGGTAATATTGCTGTTACTGCGCTAAAGCAGGAGCATGTTGTTATTCACTTGGCTGATGGCTTCCTGTCGTGACAGAAACGGGCAAAATAAAAGAATGTGGTCTCACCTAAATTCAGCAGGTAGACAGCAGTTGTCTGGGGCCAACCTCAGTGGCCACAATAACATCCCAGGTTTTGTTTTTTACAGTAGATTTGCGAGACTGGAGCTGACGTGTACTGTGTTTCTCTTGTTTTCTTCCTCCACCTGTCTTTCCCTTTGCCTTTCTATGTGCCAGTATATGTACAGTAACATTTGATAACTGGAATTCAAGACCTTTGAATTGAATTTCCAACTATAAACCAACTTTAGAGCCTAATCAAACATCGAAATCCACTGAGCACACACTTAGTAATTTTTCTTTTTAACCTTTAAATGTGTATATTTGGAGTTGGTTTGTTTTGCCTCAGGGAGATACTGAAGACAGATCAACCCGTGCTGCCAACCTCAAACCTCAGCTTTGATTCTTTGTCTGTATTTCCTAATTTCAGATTTATGTCAGATTGATTGAAGCAGTTTCTGTGCGGAGGTGTCGTGAAGCTGTGATTATGAGACGCAGGGCTCATCGCCCACAGCTCACCCATCAGAGAGGAATGAAAAGCAGGCCGCCAGCCCACCACTTAGGCGTGCATGGCTTTGATGTTCTCAGTTTTTAGTGGCACAGGCCACACAAGTAAAAAGAAAAACCTCCCCTGCTAGATTCTGCATTGAATTTCATGCAGATTGTGTGGCTTCTTTGACTAAAAAAATATGCATCAGCATGCTGCTTTTTTGAAGCTGGCAAAACTGAAATTATGTGCTTCGAAAGCTGTGGCTGCACATGGGAAGTTCTTGAGGCCTTGACACATATCTGTTTGTCTGTCTGCCACCTGTCTGAGCTGCAGCCTTTGTGTGGGCATTGTGGGAACATTCTCGCATGGCAGTTTGAATGGACGTCCGTTGGCATCCGCTGCAAAACTGCCAAGTCATAGCCAAACTGAGGCTGAGCAGTTAAGAGTGTCGGAACAAACGATGGCACAGACTGTCAATGAGAGGATGTCCTGTCAGATCGAAAACATTGTGGACCACATTCAAGTGGGTTTTCCACCACACACTATGTACGTTACACCAGTGAAAGCAGTCAGGCACTTTCTCATGCATATATAAACTGTTGATGTCTTTCATCATCATTTATAGTATATGTACTTGAAACTACAGTTGCACCTCCGTCCCGCTTGTTTTTGTGCTGTGGGAACAGAGTAGCAATGAAGACAACTGCAGAGTACTTCAGTTTATTTCTTATTTTTAATTGTTGGTTTATAACCGGAGGTCCAAAATACAGAGGATTTTTTTTTTTTTTTAGCTTTTTTTCTTGGAGTTACAGCAGCACATAAGATATACATGGGAAATACACAATAAACGAATACAAAAAACAAATGTAAAAACAGAAATGTAAATGTAAAAACAGTATTTACAGTAATATACAGTTTATACAATGATTCCAGAATAATTGTGCCAATGTCTGTCAGGATATGAATGTAATAGAAACTGTCGAGACTTTTTTGTCAACTTGTTTTTGCAAGTTGAAAATGTTATTGTCGCTATGCAAGTAGCAAATAATGCATGAAAGAACAAATGAAAAATCCAATCATGAACTAGGCTCAGGTCTCAGGTTTAGGACTTTAGGAAACTGGGTATTTATATGGAAAGAGCAGGGGTGGTATCAGACATGTCTGACATGATAGAGGGACGTTTGGGAACTGACTGGGATTTACTGAGCCCTCCTTTGCACAGACTGCCAGCACACATCTTCACAATCCTCATGAGGTCCTCTCTGAACCGAACTCCAATGAAGACGTACAAGAATGGGTTCAGGCAGGCGTGAGTGTACGCCAGACCCTTGGCAACCTGTCCAGCTACATCAAAACCAAATATAGTGTCACAGTCGGTGATAGTAGTATTCGCTGCCTGCGTGGCCTCCACTATCAGCAGAGTATTGAATGGCAGCTGAGAGAGAATAAACACAAACACCACAACAAAGATGACGCGTAGGGCCTTATGCTTTTCAAAGTTCCTGGCCTGCAGAAGTGTGCGGATGATGACAGAGTAACAGAAGACCATAACCAGTAGAGGAAGGCAGAAGCCCATGCAGATCTGCAGGGACAGCACCAGGATCTTAGTCCGGTTGTTTATGTTGTTCCCGTAGACCAGGGTACAGAAGGACTGGCTCTTTTGGTTGGTCTTCACCTGAGCGAAGATAAACTCAGGGAGAGCCAGGAGAGTGGAGACAAACCAGACACCCAGGCAGACAAGTTTGCTGTAGAACAGCCTCTTTTTCTTCAGGTTCTGGGCTTTGGTGACTTGTACAATAGCTATGTAGCGGTCGACGCTAATGCAGGTGAGCAGGAGCATGCTGCTGAAGAAGTTGATTTTATAGATAGCGGATACCAGTTTGCAGACACAGATGCCAAAGTCCCAGCCCTTGATGGCATCGACAGCCCAGAAGGGCAGCATGCACAGGAAGAGGAGGTCAGCCACAGCCAGGTTTAGCAGGTACACATCGGTCATTGTTTTCAGGCGGTTGCGCACCGTGGTGTAGATCCAAACCACCAACAGGTTACCCATGGCGCCAAGGATGAAGATGATCCAGAAGAGAGGTGGTTCGTACTGTCCACGAAACGTCCTGACCCAGCCTCTGTCGCACATGCCTGTCACCCCTTCACCATAGTCGTCTGTGTAGTCAGAGGGGTCCTGCAATCAAAAACAGATCATCTGCTGTGGTATCGAAGAGCGTTTGCCCTTTTTTTCTTTTTTATTTCCTGTCAGGCATTTTTTTTTCTGTTCTTGTTACCCAACTCACTAACTGCTGTCAGGTTTTCATAACATAACATCGCTTCTAGTGGGAACGCAGTAACATGACATCAAATGCTGTCTGTGACGTAAACGCTAACCAGAGTGTGCAAAGAAACTGCTGTCAGGTGCAGGTGTTGTGTCTGTGCCAGAGAAACCACACTACTGCACAACTTCCTGCTCCTATCCAAGCCTGGGGGGGCGTGAACGATCCTTAGGGGGTATACAGAAAGGGGCCCGCGGCAGAACTCAGTACCCCAAAAGCATCAAATTTAGATTTAGGGCAGAGATAAAAAGCGGGGTGAAGCTGCGGCTCAGGTTTTCTCAAACAATGGAAAATTTGATGCTGATGCGGCTGTGAATGTCGCATTTGAGTATCCTACAGATGTCTGCTTTAGATAAATCTACTGTACCTGTAGCATAGAGTCAAAAATATAAAAGCATTCGTTTTTAAGTGTATTCATTAAAATCATGCTTTAAACCCTACAGCATTTAACTAAACATAGACACATACGCACTAAATATCAACAGCATACAAGCATCAGCCTTTTCTATATTACAGAGTCATTGTTTATCATTTGAGTCATGCTTTCAGATAATTATCCAAATTATTACTTACTGGTTCAGTATAATCAGCTCCTGTGGTCATAAGAGTTGTAAAAGGCTCATCCATATTATCTACAAATAAGCAGATGATTTTTGTTTAAGACAAGACACCACAACCTTGTAGGAACAAGGGAATAATACACCATATATGGAGCATTCAGCTTAAAGGCTGAATAGAAAACGCTCTGTAAATTTTCTACACTTTGTAGCGGCGCAATAAATCACTTACTCACTCAGTGATGAGATGTGGAGACCGACCTCTCAGTTCTGTGTCTTTGTCTGGTTTGTACAACTGGCAACTTTAGCAACCAGTCTCATCTTCACTTGCTTATATGGTTTCCCTTTAACCACAGATCACGTGCTGCTGTATATCATTCCATCTCTCTCTGCAGAAAAAGCACAGGCACACTTCTCTCGCTGCTGTGTATTTTGAGCCCCAGCTGTACAGCTCCAATAAAAAAGATTTTTAAAGAGTGTGCCGGTTTCAAAGGGAAGCTGCGACTTTTCGACTGAACCCACTCAACCGTGGCAATGAGGCTACAACCAAAACAATACACCCACATTCCTTCCACAGTCGATCAAGTTTTATCAAGTCCAAGCCCATTTTTCACACACTTTGTGTACACAGGTGGAGCACATCACACCACAGATGAGTGATGCATGAAAGTGAAAACCCTGAGGAGCAAACAATAGTTGATCTTGAGATGCTGTAAGCCCACTGTTTCAAAGCTCAGGCAGGGTGTTTTAGCGCCTAAAATGACTGTCAAATCAACTATCAGGTTTCCTCTTGTATGTCCACGTATTGAACAAATGAGTCAACCATGTGAGGGAAGTGTTTGTCTCGTTTCAGTTTTCTGGGGATTTCAGTGTCAAGTAAGCGGTGATGATATAGCCTAGTTTATTTAAAGAAATAAGCTGACACTTCTCCTTTTCAAGACTGCAGTCATGTCTGTACAGTAAATATGAATTGGGAGCCAGGCGGCAGTTAGCTTAGCTTAGCATAACCACAGGAAACTCCACAAAGTGAGTTTATGGGTCATCTTTTGTTGTTAGAAGCTGGATTTTTTTTTTTTCATACCTTTGCACAGAACCAGGGTAGCGATTTACCCTGTTTCCGTTATTTATGCTAAGCAGACAGATATGATAGTGGAGTCAATCTTCTCCTCTAATACTTCCAAATAAAGTGTATCCTTATATTTCCCAAAATATTTACTTCTTTTCCGTTCAAGTCAAATTTTACTGTGTGACTCCGGTTTATACGCTAGCCAAGGCGCTGCACCCTAAACACTGACGCATATATTCCAGAATCAGCTGCTGCCAAGTTAAAATGCATTCATGTGACATTTTCGGAAAAACAAAAGCAAGAAACGTCTGTGAAGACGGAAAGGCAAAGTTCATTGGTATTGCCAAGAGTAAAGGGAAATGAATCAAATGACAAATAGTCACATAGCTGACCACACTGGTACAAAACATGGCAAAGAGAAAAGTCCCTGACATACCAACAGGCTCACCTGAAGCCCAAATGAAACTGACTGTAAAAAAAACCCATCATGAGACCAGGACTGAGTGAGGTTTGAGTTTACAAAGCCAGTGATTACATGGTTTGAAGCCTTTATTAGTCGAGTGTTTAAATCTTTTTTCTTGTGTCTTCTGTGTGTGTCTTACCCTTGTGAAGGCTCTCTATGGAAGCCCATCGAGTGCTATCTTCTCACAGTTTCACTTCCCGGCCTGATGTAACTTTTTCAGTCTTAGCATATCACGAACACTCGACGCAGAGCGTGGGGCCGTCACCTCTTTAGATTTCTACCCAATGCAGGTTGCGTTTCTCGGTTTTGATCACAGTGAGGCACAGGGAAACGGCCGTGTCATGATCAGATGACTATTTTCCTTCTGGGAACAAGATGTGAAGAAAGTGGCAGACCAAGAGGTTTCATTCACACAGCATCACTAACCACCAAAGCGCTGCTAACTGACTGTACTGTTTTTATCTGTGCATATATAAAACACCATGTGTACAGAAAAGAGAGCGTGGAAGACTGCAGCAAGTAAAAATGAAGATGAATTCACTTGTAGACAAAAATGGAAGATAAAGCCTCATCAGGTCCCAAGTTGAAGAGCCTTTTAGTGTACTGTACATACTGTAGATGTGTATATATGTATGTGACAAGCAGGGCGTCCACACAAGAGATCAGAACAACTGTGGGGATCATCAGCATCAACAACAGTGCATGGATGTGTGCCATGTGTGCTGTGGAGGTGCTGCAAGGTGGATGCCAGCTGTACGAGGGGAGAGAGTGAAGCATGAGCCAGATTTATGGGCTAAGAGCCCAGGTGAGCTTAATCAGCTGAGGAGGGTCCCCATGGCACCTTATTTCCTCCTGAGGTTGGACAGGAGAGCCTCCAAGGCAGTGGGAGGGGCATCACACCTATGTTCATTTGTACCCATCTTTGTTCAGCTGGATGTCTATTTCTGTCTTTCCCTGTGGGATTTTTTTCCTGTAGGAACCTGGTCCTTCATGCAAAGACAGGAGAGTCACAGTGCTAAGACACCTCAGGTTTATTACACAGAGTAGATTTGACTAAGCATGTATGACTAATACAGAAGCCTGTATTACCATCCTCTGCTACAGACAGTCACAATGGCGAGGTCACAAAACAATATATGACGTAAGAAGGTGCCATATCTGCATCAGATTGTCCATTTCTCTTCCTCTACTGTTGGTCTACGACTGCGACGTGATAACTCATAGTCTACGCTCTACATGAAAGACCTTTAATTTTGAAACGGGTCGTGATGTTGAAATTTCTAACCCGATAACAACAGTCAGATCTTAAGTGCCGAGTCCTGCAAATTTTGGGGCCTGAGAAAGGTTCAGAGGTGAGAAAAGGTTGAGAAGTCGTGAATTAGTCAGCAGAATGACATGATGTGGAAATTATGGTTTTAGCTACACAGTGAGGTGCATAGTGGTGAAAGGGGAAAACCTTAACCTGTCCAATTTTGTCCAGCATGAACTCTATTACATTTTCAACTATGGCGTGATCTCATTTAAAAGGCACCGAAATACTAACCTCCGTTTGGTCACATAACGCAGCTGCGGTGACTCAGCTGTTACAACTTCACCTCAGTCACCCCCGTGAGAAAAAAGGTCAAATGAGAAGCAAGTCATCAAGTTTAATAGAGCTGTCTTTGAGTGTAAAATGGGAAATACAGCGGTTTTAATTTGATCTGAAGTACATGGTTCAAGGGAAGTTTTCTAGACCATGTTTTGCATGTGAACTGATGTCTGTGATGTGAGAGTATGCTGACTCAAAATTCAACCTTAAACCTGAGAACAACACTCTCAAATCTTTGCATTGCACAGGGCTTATTAAAGCTACTACCATTGAAATAAGGACACTGATAATGTAGATAATGATGACGTCTTTCTAGTCCTATCTTCACATTACCGTAAACAACAGACTGCACAAGTGTCAGCAGTTTTTTAATCAGGTTTCAGATGAAATCATATACTCGATCTGCGTCATAGCGGACGGAGCTGAGAGGACACATAAGCGAGCTCGACTGTTGTGTTATTTGCTTAAAAGTACACCACAGATATTACATCCATTGGTGCATTACAGTTCATATAAATAGCACTTAACAGAAAAACCTCAACCAAAAGTCCATTTACATGTTTCAGAGCCCTGTTTTTGGAGTAAATACTGACACTGGTGTCATTCACAAATGTCCGAAAACACTAGCGATGTGGCTCTATAATATCTGAACAGTGTTGGCTGAATTGCCAAGACATTTTGTACAGACATTCAAATTTCCCAGACGATGACTACTCATGACTTTGGTGATCCCCTGACTTTACCTCTTGTGCCCCCATCAGGTTTACATCTGTGGTTTGAAGAGTAATCTCTCAACTACTGAATGTTGAAAACGTCTGAAATCAGACTGGCAACCCCAAGTGCCTGTCACAATGGTTTATATCACACAAATAAGCTTGTCTTTTAATTTGAGAACATAAAACTTTGGTTAAAATGCTAAATGTATCCTAAGTTTGCTAACAGCCAACACAAGCTTGTGGTCATACCAGACCAAGTAAGACTGTAGCAGCAAAACCACTGAGTGCTCTGAATTGAGCAAGGAATTGAGCAAAGTTCATTTGTAAGAGGAAGAAAGTGTTATTTCTTCTTTCAAGAGTCACATGGTTTCACTTTAAGTGAATAACAGGCTAATGAAGTAATGAGGGACTGAAAGGTTAAAGCCAGGCCTGTCTGTTCCTCTGAGAATCACACCCTCACAGCATTGTTTTCAAGCATCACGCAGCACTCAGGACATCACCTCCTATTCAGAAACACTCAAATGTGCGTTATTTCTCAAGCAGACGTTCGCCTGATGGTTCTGGAGAAAAGCCAAACAATAGGTCTGTCTTGCCAGTGAAACTGAGAAAACCCCTTTGATGGCTTGTCAGGAAGCAGGAAGCAACTGTACTCTGACATAGGCCTATACATTAACATGTGTTCCACTTTGTGGGAAAATACTGTCGCTGTTCTTAGCAGTGCGAGAGATTGAGTTTGGTGCTGACAGAAACTAGTCACCACTTCCTGTGTACCTGCTAGCTGTGATTTATTTCATGCACTGATAGACAACTGTTCAGCATTTGCATCCTATTTGAAATGATCAGCAGTTTTTCCCATGACGGTTACTCTTCAGCTGTTACTAAAAGAAAACAGATGCATGCACGCAAATACGAATCCACACGTAGGCCTTCAAGCACACACATGCACAACTCAGTAATCTTTTTTACTGATCTTTATTTTGGAATAAACAGGTTGATAATAAACGACAAGCCTTTTCATGCATGTATCACTTTTTATCAGCAGGACAAAAAGGTTTTAAAGGACATTTCTTCTTACCGTGAGTTTTCTTCCCCGCCCCTTTTTCTGCACCCATAGAAAGAAAAGTGCGTACAACTCCAGCACATGATGCAAAACCAACACAAGTTTAAATCAGGACAGACTGTGGCTTGAAGGGTTTCACTGAAAACAACAGTTGGGGGTTGACAGTTGACTGACTGGTGATCACTTTGTTTCCTACTCTGCCGCTTTGTCAGTCCGCTTTCATCAACACGTACGAGGCAAAAACCAGAGAGTGACAAATTGATCATTTAAGTTAGAGTTTTGATGTTCAGAAAAAGTTGAAGGATCATTTGCATCCCTCTCTGGTTTCTTGATGTTTAATCGGTTCTGAAACTCTGTAAATATGTTGCATGATCTTACTAAATGTGTCAGTCTCTCTGATTCAACATGAAGTTGCACAGAACCAGTAAAGGTACCATCCTAATAGCCCTGCACACTGTAGAGACAATGCATGCAAGCCCAGGCCTGGTCTGTTAGGAGACATATAAATAAAAATTTAACATGCAAGTTCGGTGTGCCCTGGTGGGCCAGCATGCAACAAGATGAACAGCAACATCCCCGATCCAACCAAGGGCAGCTATTGCATGTCATCCCCCTTTCTCTCTCTCTCTCTCTCTCTACACACATCCTGTAAAAAATAAAGGAAAAAATGCTTTAAAATATACCTTGAGTTGGTTACTGTTCCGGCGACCGGTCCAGGGTGTACCCCGCCTCTCGCCCGTTGACAGCTGGGATAGACTCCAGCCCCCCGCAACCCCGAAAGGGATAGGTGGGTATAGAAGATGAATGAATGAATGAATGAATGAATGGTTACTGTTCATACTTCGCTCTGCACTGTCTGCAGCCACCCTCCTCATGATGGTTGAGGCATCATAGTGGGACTTAAGTTTGCATCATGTAACCCTCCTCAGTCCTGAAGGGGACTGACATACATCATCCCACTCTCCTTCTTCCCCTTTTTTTGGACTTTCTTTTCATTTTAGCCCATCAGGCAGACATGACAGAAATACTGTTAAAAAAAACAAGAGCATTCATCGAAGTAACTGGCCTGTAAAACCACATGGTGGTTAATTCATGAAGCAAGTTTTCATTTGAAAACAGCTCATAAATCCTCTTAAATACTTAATACATTTGCTTACAGTAATTGCAGTTAGCCACTCAGATCACACACTCCCATGTCATGTCAGTGCACAGCTTTTCATGAAGAGAGGCAAATAGTCTAGTAGACTGTACATTACTGCAGTGTGGCGCCCCCTTGTTGAGCCAGTCAGCTCCAAACACAGTGATGTTTATTCAGTCTTCACTCATAATCATAATTCATTTATATGCCCCTCGTAATTCTACCGCCTTCTTATTGTTTATCAAACTGGGGCGCACTGGGCCAAAAGAGGGAGACGCCCATGTTTTCTGGTTTCTGCAATAAATTTGCATGATGTTTCGATGATTAAATACATTCTCGACTTAAAAACAACCAGACATTTGGACATATTTGGTAGCTTTTATTACCCCATACTTTGCACAATACAAACAATGCACATCTAGTGTAATATTAGGTAGATGTATCATACTCTACAAGAGCATTACTTCATGAACATCATGTATATTTATGTATTTTTTTTTCTCTTACACTCCATCACCCACAGCAATACGAAAAGTACACAGTTAAAGATTCCAGACAAAAATATTCTATGCCCTTTGTGTAGGGGAGTAGGGAAAACATTCTAGATAGCTATCCATGTGACTCCATATGCAAGAGCAGAAAAAGTCAACGCAAGAAATTTGGTGTATTTTCAATGATTAGACTTTCACAGAATGTCGCATCATTGGAAATATGTTTTGTGTGAAATGCTGGAGTGTTAAGGTAACAAATTAAAGCAGGGTTGACCTCAAAGGGTCAGGAAACTGAAGGATTTGAATGGCTTTGAAGCTGTTCACTATTAATAACCGAACTGGGTCTAACTCAATGGTGCTTGACGACAAAAGGGGCTGGTAAAATTAAGACTGATGAGCAAAGTATCAATAATGGATGGTGCTAGAAAGCTAAATATTACCTAAAACCAACTGATAGATAAGACTGCAAAGCTTCAGGCAGACAGTAAGTGTCCAATTCAGCAAATGGACAAGGCCTCTTCAACAGGGACGTGATGGTAATTGCATAGAGCACTGAGGGAAGTGTGCTAGCTACTGTAAGTGAGCTCCAAATTGAGACGCAGAAAAAAAGCACAGCTGAAGGAGGCTATCATTTGTCACTACTTCACTTGCGTGTTCAGCTGTGTGCACTGCCAGCCGCGCCGTGCCCGCTCTTTACTAAAGCCAATAACTACTGAAGATGCCAGATAAAGCATGAATAAACAATTCCCCGTGGAAGTGCTTTTTTCTGTTTCTCTTGTCTTACAGCAGTGGAACTGATGGTTTCTTGTCCGAACCACAGTCATAAATTTTCCTGTCTCACCCTCTGGACACCTGTTCAACCAGCTGTCTTGTGTGGAACTCATTCATTGGGCTCATATCTGAAACAGACAAGCGACACAAACGAAATTAGACACATTTCTTCAGAAAAAAGAACAAACATGGTTTATCTTAAAGGGCCATGTCTGTGTTTTTGCTTGCATTATTTCCAATGTTTTCACTGTGTATATTTGTCAGGAAGCCACTGCCCTCGAAGCATAGAACAATCTAGAGGGATTTGATGGTATTTGCATTGCTCCTGAAGACGAATCCTCACCTTTGCAATCGTTTTCTAATTTCTTTGATCTGCTCATTCTTCTTGGTTAGGATCTCCTTCATGTTGCGGTAAGCCGCAGTTTGCTGGAACTTCTTCTCCAGCTCCTACACCATTACACATAAAAACATGACAATAACTGCAAAGAAGCCGAAGGGACCCACACCAACTGTCTCCATAACTCAATAACTGGGCAGCAGAGCGAGTTAATCTGCCACAAACAGCTCTGACCAACAATTCTGGCTGTTAACTTCAGATGCTGGTCGCTGTAAGTTGCACCGACCACAGTGTCGTACCTTCTCTGCCAAAGTCAGCTGCTCCTGCACTCGCAGAAGCTCGTGTTTGGAAGCAATCAGGTTCTCCTGCAGATCCTTCTGGGAGACAGCGTTGGCACTAAGAGACCTTTCGTAGTCCTCCCTCAGTGCTGCCACTGTGTCCTCGAGACTGCTGATCTCCTGGGATTGAGCAGCCAGCTTGCAGGGAAAAGAAACATAGTTCAGATGGAATGAATGGCTAACACATCTTCACACCACAGAGTATTCCTAAACACAGCCATGGACAAAAGCAACACTGGTCAGCTGCATACGTACCATTTGAGGTCCGGGTCAGCAGACAAAACCAAATGACAGACAGCAAATGTTCAGAAGCAATAAATTAAGAAGATAATGGGTTAAAAATAAAAGTTGTGAAGTGAAAAGCAAACTGAAAATGTCACAAAAGAAGGCGACGCTACATGTGACTCCAAACTGTACCTGCTGTTCACCTTGCACCTTCTGGAGGTCTTTCAGGGCTCTCTCTGCTTTGGTTTTCTCGTCGAGTGCACTCATTGCCTGTGAGAATCAATTAGAGCAGAGAGTTAACGGCACTAACTACATGCTGCGTGTTTAAAAAAAGCATGCTTATTGTTATACCTGGGATTCTAAAGTCCGCAGCCTGGCTTTCAGCTTGCCATTTTCCTCCTGTAGTCTCCCTATCTCCTGAAG
Organism: Chaetodon trifasciatus; assembly: GCA_037975065.1. NCBI lineage: Eukaryota > Metazoa > Chordata > Actinopteri > Chaetodontiformes > Chaetodontidae > Chaetodon > Chaetodon trifasciatus. Next base: position 4,180,746 of record JBBMOE010000016.1, read on the forward strand.
AAATATCAAGAGAGGTGTGAAGGAGTGTGTGAATATGATAATGAAGGCACAGCTTTCTAGAAATAATCTGTAATCCATGCAGTATATTTCTTTACCTTGTTAAGAAGTTCAGACACTCCACCTTCATTCAGTGGTGCTAGCTTGGGTTTGCTTGTTTCCTGGTTTATCTGAGAATAAAGTTAGCACTTTACAACTGAAACAACGACAGCACTAAAATAGGAAGGGTATGAGATCTCACTGAAAGAATAACCAACTCAGAGAATACTACACTTTGCTATTAACATAAACACGAGACGTAAGAGTAAAAATAATACACCATTTGTATATTTGTCTAGTCTTGCTTGATGACTCGTGTCTACCTACCCATGAAAGAGCAGAGTCCTGCATTACAAAGTTGATTTGTTTTTCTTTAACCATGCATCTTGAAACCACACGTCAACCTCAGCGATGTGTGACTTCTGAACCGCAAGGCTACGTGTGAAGGGCAGGCGGCCTGACAAAACTGCTTAAAATGCAAGGGAATGCTGCACTGCTCTCTAGTTACTGAGCTCCATGTGGGTATAAATATCCTGCAAACACATGATTAATGACCACACTGGCAGTGATCTTTGAAGGTCTGCACGTGATGGAGCTGCACATTAGACTCACCTTATCGGTGGTTTTAAAGTCAGTCTTCTCAAATTCAGCCACTTGTTCGAGCAGCTCCCTATGCGGGCGGAGAAGAGCAAAGAATTGACACCAGAATAATGAGGAACATCACGGAGAAGTGAATACAAAAAAAACGCTTTAAATCTTCTCAAATATTATCTCCAAATTTAAGAATAAATTCAGTCTTTCTCGACACAATACACAATATGGAAAGTTAATGTCAACATCCTTTGAGCAACAGCGAACAGCATCAAACTGATCTCACATCTATCTCGATAACTGTCACCTTTCCTGTGTTGATGTTGATGTTTTTTGGCATAACAATTATCTACAATTTGGCGGTTATGCATCTCTGGAGGGGAGAATGAGCGCCGTTGCTTTTGCTGGCAGTTAAGCACTTGAGTTGTAAGACAGATGCTTGTGGTGAACAGAACAGCTCTGTAAAAAGCTTAAATGTGGTTTTTAAAAAGCAGCCGAACACACGTAGACCGTGACATGGGGCGTATTCCTTGCTTTAGACAGCGTATCAGTCACGTAGGTACGCTGCAAAATAAAAGGCTTAGGGCTCGTTTATCCACCCCGTGTGCATACTACAAACAAAAAAAATTTCCAAAACATGCCTGGTGTTTTAAGAAGGTGAAAGGTTACAGAGGTCAGACGTTACATGAAGTTCACCTGAATATCACAGTAGTACATTCAACCCTGTGCACATGAACTGGGCAGCTTGGTCAACCAGCATTCGTTCGTAACGTGTGAAGCTGCAGAAGTGTGAATTTTATGAGCTTTTCTCTCACTCAGATACTGAAGATCAGACAGTGTGAAGGTAGTGAATGTGAAACAGTGTTGCTTCCTCTATTTCACGAGTAAAAAGAGGAACCAGACAGCATGTGCTTTGGGCTTTAGTTTCACGTTCAAATTTGTATATCAAAGCAAGCATTGCTTAACAACTGCCACTGATATTCCTTCATTTCAGAGCAGATTCTTCCAGCTTGAAGCACTGTGCATTATATTATGTTGATCTGTAGAACAACCTCTGAGCTCTGAGACCTGACTGTATCTGTGCCAAAAAGCCTGACAACATCCTTTGCCAAAAAAATCAAGACTGCAAAGTAGATTCTGACAACAGCTCCAATGTGATTAATCTTTATTACTGGTATCACATGTACATGCCCGCATTGCTCCGTGTTCAGGCCTGTAATATGAAAAAAACAATCTAAGGCGCTCTTGGCGTTCTTGCTCAGTAACAGCAGCAAAAAGGACCTTTTAGGTAAATCTGCCTTACTGTACAGACATAAAACATGAGTTTCTAACAGTAACAAAGTCGAATATTGTCTTTAAAACTTTAATAAATGAATGAGCAGTTCCTTTTTTAATTACTGTAAATGTGTAACAATATGTAAAATCGCAATTGCAAGTTCAATTTTGCCAAATATATTAAATAAGTCAAGTATAAGTAATTATCTTTATCCTTATTTTCCAACATTTAAATCCACTTTTTTAATGCTCAGCTGCATCGGGCTAGCATCAGCAGTCTCAAAAAGTTTTTTTGTAATTTGGGTGTACTGACCCAAATAACTGACCCACATGAATGTGAAGGTGGTTTTCGGGCTAACCGAACACCACTGCAAAAAGGAAATCAGTGGAAAAAAGGGTTAAGTTCGCATAACGCATGCGGGCCATGTGGCTTGGCAGTGACCTTTTTGCCCAGCATATATTGCTACATGCAAGAGATCTGAACCTAAACGGCACACCGGGGAGGAAGTGGTACAAAGTGGTGTTTTCTCATGAACATAAAGGTGTATTATGTGTGTGTTTAGAGGCCCAGCTCACTTCTAACGCTGCTGTGACACTCTGTTTGACCTTTAACTGCCACATCATTTTCTGTCATTTTAATTTGAAAACATTCTGCAGCGAATTGAATGTGAATCATTGTCATTGCATCAGAGCCCCCAAAGATTACAGATATAATTTTTATGTGCATAAAAGATCCATATCTTGCCATTTTTATCTTACAAGAAGATAAAAATTTGTGCACACTAAATAAAAATATTATCTTTCGGAATTTTGGAGACACTGTGTATTCCATAATATCTGAATAAGAACATTTTGTACACGTGTGGGAGCAAACCTATGTGTCACCTTTTCTCAAATGCTTGCCAGGTTTTTTTGGTCCACTAACCCAACAGGAAGCCTGAATCTGAATCTTCCTCAGTGCTCACCTGTTCTCCAGCTCTGAGATGTCGCTCTGCAGCCGAAGGTAAAACTTCTCAGCTTGTGAGAAGAGCTGCCTGAGCAGCAGCACATTGGTGTGGGCTGTGTTGATGAGCTCCATCTCCACCTCCCCACGCACCACCACCTGCAGGCCGTCCAGCATCTCCTTCACTTCGTCCACTGTGAAGGTTTCGTCCACCAGCCTTTGGAGAGAGACATACATGCACACACACATTACTGGTACATCTGACCTGCAAAAGCATGTAATTGTTGTGTTACATATTTTGCTTCTGTTAAACATAAGACTTATTGTAAGTGAATTAAAGTTGAACTTAAATACAAACGGTGAAACTAAAAACTTGTCCAGTCACCTGCTGTCTTTGAGTTCTTCAAAGCATGAGTCAATAGTCTTTAGTCTCAGGACCCTTTTTGAACGTGCAAATCGCATGTAATTGATGACTTCGTTCTGATGGTGTTCATTAAACCCAAATTCAGCCTGCGTGGAGACAAGGAGAGAGAACAGTAAAAAGACCGTCGGGGTGGATGAAAGATAGACATGGAGAGAGAGAGACAGAGACAGAGAGCGGCTGTAATGGAAACCAAAACTAGCCTATAAGCTAACATCAAGAGGATTTCCCCTGCTAATATGAGTCCGGGCCTGTTCACATGAGCTTGCACATACAACGTGCCATCTGGGAGGATACTTGCTAACTAGTGGCCGTCAAATAAAACCGAGCGAGACGCTTAGCATGCTAACTTCTAAAAGCAAACAGGTGGCCCGGCTAGCCAGACACAGCAGATGACAGCAGTTACTTACCATGGTGGCTGTGGAGCTAACGTTAATGTTACTAGGTTAGCTGGTTTGTAGACTGAACTGATCCAAAAGAAAAATCGATGTTTCAGCCTCTAATTTAGGCCACGCAGCGAACAGACTAGAAGCTAAAGTCGCTAAAGCTGCTGGAGTCGATGATTCTAATGAACTCTTTTATACCTAAAGTTAAGTTCGGTTAGTGTGCCAAACGGGGGTTATATTATAGCTATAAGATTATCTGGCAGATCTGCTAGCTTAGCTATCCAGCTAGTGTTTGCCTTGAGAATGCCTTGGTAACGGAGAATAGCGTCATTACCTTGGTTACTAGGGCTGCGTTCAACGGCGCTACGTACATCACGCAACAAAAATGGTCAACAATACTAAAATACAAGATATCCACAATTAAAACAACACCATTGTCATTATAGCCAAATTCATGCGCATAGATATTGACGTATAATGGCCACTATATTCAAGATATTCAAATAAAATTCAATACAAGTTGTTATTTCGCTCAAGTCAAAAAGGAGTCATTTAAAAGCGCCCATATTCTGTTAACTGACATGAAACTGTTACATTTAATCATAAAGCCATTTTTGTGTAGCATCATTCAGAAATGGCTCATTCGTCATGGGTATTGAAAAGGTAACTGAATTAAATGTATAACATACAGGCAATGCTGTGTCACCCAACCTGAAATTAGGCATGTTCAATGTATAGTATGCAGCAGTAGATGGCAGTACAGAGCTAGAAAAGAGGAAAAAAGGAGCACAGGTCCTTAAAATGATGAGGCCTATTACATTTAGGAAATACAGATCTCTGTTCCTCAGCAGCAGTCACCGCTGGGAGCCTCTTTATTCACCGTTGTCTTTTTCATTCACCGGTGTCTTCCTCTGGCTCTAGGTCCCTTACATAGTTCAGCAACTGGCCCTGCTACAGGGGTGTTAAAAGCCAAGCCAAGTTCACAGCCAAGAAGAAAATAATAGTGGAAATAACCATGTAAATAAAAGAATCCATGATAAGAAAAGACAGATGTCTTTTTTCCGGCCACTTTAGAGCACTTTAGACTTAATGTTTACATTGTGCTGACATTTGGTCTGTAAGATCTTTCCATTTCTAAATTTAGATTTACTTATTATACCAGAATAGCTCTACTGTGCATTTAGCATGCTATTATTATCGTTGCAAGCAGAGCAGTAAACGAAGTTTGTTTTCATTTTGCATTGTGATTTTCTTCCTTCACACACTGGTTGTTGTATTAAGCAACAGGTTTGACAGTTCCATTGAAAAGCTTTGGATTGGGATGACAGAGTCAGGCAAGACTGAACAAGCTGAGACAACATATTTGACACTGATTGGTTCAATTCTGACTGTGTCTGTCAGTCACATTACGCTTATGCCAGTAGGCTATGTTTTGTGGATTTACTGTTTTCTTCTGCAACTTCAAACACGTTTCATTGTTGATCATGTAGTATCTATATTGCTCCAAACTCCTAAAGGCAGATATGCCTCCAATAACACTAAGTAAGCATATTGCAGTGTTTTATTTACACATTTATGATACATTTACCCCACTATTGATATATGTTTCGGCTGATTAAGTGGTGGGACTCTGTGTGCTGTTACACCATCAGTCAAACTCAGTGGTAATCAACCCCCCTGAGTCCACCAGTGCTTCTACTCATTTAACTTCATGTGAGCCAAATAAAAACTTCATAGAGATTCTGTGGCACTGTCTCCTTATCCACTATCCATGTTGTTAAGGAGGTTCCTAAGAAAGAAGAAGGAAGCTTTTTTTCCCCTCATGTCTCTCTAGCTGTAATTAGATTAGACTAACGGGCAGCGCATGGTTGGTCACCTAATCAGATGCCTCATAACGTGACAACTTGGTGTTGCCCCGCTCAAGTCCGCTGTGCAACATCAGTCAATCACAGAGGCCGAGATGTTTCCCCTTTACCTTCAATCGCGGTGAGTCATTTACATTTTCACACAGGTATATGACAATACTGGTTTAAAACCTTATTGTGAAATTATAGATGACTCTAGGTTTTTGTGAGAGTCCCAAATGTTACAGCTGCTGTTCTATAGTAGCCGGTTAGACCATCTCATGTATTTTGACTCGTGTGGCAGAACTAAAATGAGTAGATGTTGATGTCATTATCTGCAGCTGGTCTAGGAACTACTTCAATAATGTGGTAAAGAAATTAAATTAGACAAGAATGTGGGTTATTGCAACAGCAAAGGTAAGTCTATCCAAAGAAAATACCTGAGTGAGTTGCAAAAATGTGACATATCATTGACAATAAAACCAAAGCAAAACAATAAAATAATGTAGGCTTATATGAACAAGCAGTTGACAGATGTATGTTGAGTAAACTGTTATAGGGCAAAGGACTGGGGAGGAAAATACAATCACTTATATATAATTACTTAAGTTGTGTGTATTCGTTCTGTTTGCAAGTAACTGAGAGTTACTAACTCTGGAAATTAATTCTGTAAAGTGTTTATAAATGAAAGACCTTGATAACTTTGAAATCACTCTTTTTTGTGACCTTGATAGCACAGATTTGTGTATGCACCTGCGTGTGTGTGTGGCCAGTTAACTTTTGTCCTGGTCGCAGTGTTCATGTTGCTTTTTAACAAACACTGCTGACTGAACTTTACCCTGACCAGAGTTATTGCTGCATTGGTGGTGCAGCGTCCCTAGAGGGCATAATAATCTTTCTTATTAAGTATATCGTTTTACCCAACAGGTTACGGATACCTGGAAAGCTGGAATAACGTCCTTTAAGATGTCAAAAAGCAAAAGATGCAGAGACGCAATTGTAGAAATAGACAGATGTGTCATTCATTTTCCATTTCACTGGATCAAATCACAAAGATAACTTAGAAAGTCCTTCTCAGCAGGGTGACTGTCAAAATCTAATTATTGCCAATATTAGTCTATATTTGACTCTATATGCGGTGCAAACTGTCTGGTTTACAAACTGTCGGTGAATAACTCCTTAGTTTCAAAAGAAGCCAAATGGCAAAAAGCTTTTACTACCAAACCCTGTCCGAATAAGTCCGATACAATAAACTGTTCAGAGGTCAGTTTCGACTATATGTATCAATAAAAAACACTGAAGGAAAAGAAGAAAAACCGATCTAGAGTCAGGTATCTGAATAATTCCGCGTCCCGACAAACCAATCAGCTGACAGCCGCATGACAGGCAGGCCTCACGCATGCGCAGTAGCCCACTTCTGGTATCAGGAATATGGCAGCGTCCTGAGCGCTGTTGGGGGGAGTACGCCGTTACTGAGCACCTTCAGCATCAGAGTGGGAAAACTGAGCAGCACCGGCCGCAGTCAGAGGAGGGTGGGGGGCTGAGGGACATCTACGAATAACACCCGCTAGCGATTTTACAGGTAATAGCGCCCGTTACCACCTGCCACTGTCTTCAAGCCATCTTCTCCATGTTTGCTTGATTGAACCCCGCTGCTAATGCGACGAGCTAGCTCTCCCCCTAAACCTGAGTGATGTGCTAGTTAGCCTCTAGCTTGTGGCTAACCCAACATTAGCCTGCCACAGCTCCTTTTCTGCATTTGGCAAACATATACTCATAACAAACGTGTCCGGGCTGTCTTTTGTTCGAGTTAGGTGGAGCAGTAGCGTCGACATCGCTCAAACGGTCCTGTCGTGCTTGTTTTTAGCCGCACAGTTAACCGTGTAGGCCCGCTGCAATGAAGCAGAGTTTGGCTAAACGCTTGAGAGCCAGGCAACGTTAATGCTGCTCGTCATGGATTTACTGGGCAGATCGGGAGCCAGCGTACATCCCCAAATAGACTTAAGAATCGCCTTTAGCTGTTTTAATACGTTTCTTTGTCGTACTTTTTTTTTTTTTAAATTTAAAGTCACGTGTAAAAAATCAGCAAGTTTATCCTGGTTTGCAAGCAAGTGGTTTTTGAAATCCTTAGACAACCACAGAAGATGAAGTGGAGTAAGTTCCTGACCTTAAAGTTTTCGTCTTGGTAGAGAGATTGCTTCATGGAATTGGCAAATAATGGGAGGACATTGCAACATGTCTTCAGTGCAGAACAACTTTCAAGAAGAAAACCACAATGCAGAAACCAGCATAATATTACGCGTTATGTTGTCTGTCCTTTTCAAGGCCATGTCAAACATTTGACTCTGAAGGTCCAAACGCCTCCTGTGGATGTTTCATTTTAGTGGCCAATGCTCTTGTTTGGCTCATTTTGTTGTACTTTTCACTGTCCTGTTGGTCCAGGTATGGTGAAAGCTTTCTATTCAACATAGTTGTAACTGGAGATAGGAGTGAAAAATGATTAGGGCCATATAATGATGTAAGGACACATGACAGCTCGACCCTTGTACCTGCACTGATGCTGAAGCACTTTCCTTTTCTGCATGCTTTCCGGAAAGAAACAGGTGATCCAATTTTTTTTGTCCAACAGCTCTGAGAGACAGTGTAGAAAACAATAGGCAGAGCAAAAGAGCTGTTTGAACAGTGTCAAGTATTAATCGTCATGACATAACCTGTGGCTGTAGTTTAGTCAGTCGGTACCTCCGAGGCAGTTGACTGTATTCTGTCGTCTGTTTTCAGGTGTTGAGATAGGTCCCATGAAAAGGTTTGACATAGTCCCATTAGAAGTGCTGCTTGGTTGAAGCGAGTATATGCTATAGGATTCTACAGACTGTCAGTTATGTTGGCAAAAGCTGTGTTAAAGTTTCTGCAAAAGTGGTGGGACCTGTCTGGAACGAGTTATCATGTAAATATTGTGTGCTTTACTTTGGGCCTGGCTCCATTTCTATTTGCGTCACAGTCCTCTTGTTGACTTTTTTCTTTTTTGCTAAACTCTGTCAAGGATGGCTGGCCCATGAATAATTGGCTATTGATCTGCATACGGGCAGGAAAACCTGGGAGGGGTAATCACATGACTCAATCCCGGAATCTGCCCTGGTCTTCTTCTTTTTTGTTTTTTTACACTCATCACAGCACACTCCTCACAGTAATATAATAAAAATTGCACTGCCCTCTGCAGCAGCAAAGAGCACGCTGTGCGCTGCTTGCTGCTAACATCTCCTATTGTGCGTTCCATCAGCCCCCCGCTTTGGATTTGATTCATTATGCAGCTCCATGAATGCATGTTTGAAAAAGAAAACTGTTTATGCAAAACTTGGCCCTGGACTGTTCCTTGCACCTTTGTTTCCCCAGTACAAGCATCAATTATTGAGATGCTGAAACTGGCTAATTTCTAAAGACCCTCGTGGAGTGTTGTGGCTTCTGAAAACATCTTGTATTTGCGTCTTGAGCTCTTTGAACGCCAGACAGTTGTCCCCTTGGTGAATGGTGGATGGCTGTTTTGCTGCTCCCTGCTTCAGTTGCACACTGAAATGGGGAGGAAGGAAAACCGGAGTCAGATTTTTCCAGGATACTGGCAGAGTGCTGACACAGGTTCCCCTGTCACAGTGCAGCCGCCAGCAAATTACTGCGTTAAGGAGCGGCGAGGCAGTTATTCCTTTCATTCACTCTATTCTGATTTGTTGACTGGTTTGTCTTTGATACCGTTATCTTTAATTTGTTTCTGTCACAAAGTGTCACTCCTCAACATCTTAGCAAAGCTTTGGGTTTTGTCCTAGCTGAAACAGGGAACACTTAGGATTCAGTGACAAAAACAAGGATCCAAGCTAATTTGTTATCCAGGTTTGAGAGTCTCTAGCTGTCTTAAAGGTTAAGTCACAAGGATTTTTTCGTTCAAATGAGCCACTGGGTTGTAACACTACACCTAACTCCTGTTTATCCAAAGCGATCAATAGGCCACACTGTCTTTGCACCAGACTTTATTGACACATGCTCAGCTGGTGCACTGTTGTGTTGTTTTTGTGCTTATGATATCAGGCCGAAATGAAAGAGCTTCACTTCCTCTCTGTTTTGCTGAAAAGATTTTATCCCAGTAGTTGCCTCCTTTAAAATGGGGCCTGTGAAAAAAGCACACATGTGGGAGAGCGTGAGGGTGTTAAGGAAGACTGGTTTATGATAAACTGTAAGTCATGTGCTGCCAGCTGCAGCGATTCTTTGGTCACAGCAGAGGTAACGGCAATGAACAATCCGCCTGTCATGAGCGATTGGCTGCACTGTCGTTACATAATCACTCTTTAGTCTGTGTTCGTTGTATAGCTAAGGGAGTGTCTGATGGGAGTCTCTCCCTTCAAGCTGCAAAATGTAGAATGGCTGTGTGAAGTGTGTGTGGCAGTATATTGCAATGTGTGTTAAACTTGATCTAAAGGTGCACATTATTTGGTGACTTCTTACAGAGCTCACGTTGACGGAGACACAGCGAGCCGCTGTTTGTCATTCAACTAAAAATTTAGCACTTTCCCTCAAGTAATGCTCAAATGAAGGCCTTCCTCCGGTTTATTTTCTGAATCTGTTTCTGTGTTGAGGATGTGCAAAGGCGCCGTTTTTGATCCCAGTCATGAAAACGTTTCTTGTGTTTTGTTTTGTAGGTCCTGTGAAAAGATGAATGTCGTCAAGGAGAACAAAGACCTGGCCTGTTTCTACACCACCAAACACTCCTGGAGGGGAAAGTAAGACCCACAACTTGATTTTTTACCCCACCAATAGGATTTCAGGGCTGGTGGCATTCTGTGTTCTGCAGTGATTTTGTCTTGGTTAACAGGCAACATTTACCTTAATGTTTCCCTTTATCACTGTTTAAAGACAGTTGGGGAAAATCCTGAAATCCTGACTCAGTGCTTCCATTGTGTTGACTTCCTTATCAGCCAGGGATAGTAGGTATGCAGACCACAGTCAGCAGTCCCTGATGTTTGAAGTGACATTGTAGTGACACATTGACATTTGTGTGTTGTATGGATACAGAAACATGACTTAAGGGAACAGATATTAATCATTTTCCTTCTTCTTTCTCCTTATATTTTCATAAGAGTTACAGTAGCTTTCAACCTACTTTTTACTTGCTTTGCGTAAATAGATTTTTATAAACACTGTATTGCATCTTGAGAAGGGATAGGACAACATGCAGCACAGTGTAGTAGAGTAACCTGATATTTTAGTACAGTAGCTATTCATCACAAGATACAGACGCTGTAGGAGACGAGGTAAATCTTTCATGTGCTATCTTCCGTATAATAAATCACAAGGTTGATATTTTTTATGCTCTCTGTCATTTAGTTTGATTTTGTTCCTCAATCTTCCCTTTCTGTGTTTATTTAATTTACGGCAGGAAGGGATTGTTTGCACTGTCAGGTGTGTACGGTATGTGTCAGGTGAAGCTGTGACCTTATTTTAGCACGATTCGATGGTGTTGACAGAAGAGCAGTTGTGAATTTGTGCAGAACATTAAGGGAGAATGAGCCCAGCATACCATCCCGAGGTCTGCGATCACCTACTGATCAAATTGTATTACATGTCTGAATTCTATCAGCGCATAGGGAGTCTGTTTGTCTTCAGTTTATAGATATAAAGTTAAACATTTAAGCCACTAAAGGCCTAAAAATAGATGGAACTTGGTGTAGATACTTGGTGGCCCTCAAAGCTAAAGGATGGATGAGTTTCAGTTTGAGCTGTGAGTCAGTGGGATCACATTACCAATACCTGTTCTCTAAATGTCTTTGTCCCATTAAGGCCTGCCATTGACTTGGGTAACTTAAGCAGGCCTGCAGAGCATTAGCCATCATCAGAGCTTCATCCTGCTAATGCTTCCTGAAGTGTCCGTCTGAGGGGAGTGTTGATGCACGTGCAGTGGACAGAGGAGGCCGAAACCCCGTTCAGAACAGCACAATGACGCAGTTTAAACTCACGTCGATGGTTGATCTGAACCAAGCCGATCTTGGTCCGTGAACCTCCTCCTGACCTGGGTTGAACATGCATGAGGGATTGAAACTCAGTTTATCTAAATGAACATTTGAAGGTCATTTATTTGACTCTCCGAAGATGGAGTGGGCAACCGTGAGAGAGCACAGAGAAATGAAAATGAGATTTTATTCGGAGCTTGTGTAACGTAACTCTGTGGTTCATCAGTGAAAGTGTCCCAATGCTGGCAGCCAGACATTAGTTTTCACCGCAGTCTCATATGAAAAGGGTACAAGTCACACACAGCTTTATCAGGTCATGTCATGTCAGGATATCCTCTTTCATTTTGCTTCATACCAACCTCAGATACTCTGAGCTAGTTTTGTCTTCAGTGGGTAGTAAATCATGAAAACTAATTCTCCAGTTTGATTTTCACCAAACCAGGGTTTGGTTTGTGTCCTGGAAGATTTCAGTGTCCCAGACTATTATCTGTGTTTATGGACTATATTTTCCCAGGGTTTTTTGTCCAAGTGACTAATAGGGACAGCTTTTGAAGTTGGTTCAGCGCTGAGTGAGAGCGCTGCAGCCTGCAGCCGCAAAACGGGCTGCAGTGTATTCCTTGCAGGTGTTTGCACACCGTCAGTGTAAATCCACCCAAGGTTTTTGCCGCTGACAGGCTCACATTGTTATTCTACGTGTCAACATTATGGAAATGATCCCTGCAGATATAGATTTCTTTGTTAAAGAGTAAGATCCTTTTTGTTTTACCAGAAACGGCCGCTTCATCGCTCTCGCCAAAGCCACCAGACTCCATTTAAAGAAACCGTAGTTTTAACATCGCAAAACACACTTCAGTCAAACTGGACAGAAACAAAATAAAACTAACCAAAACCTTCATGGTTCATCTTTCCACTGTTCCAGCAGCACCCTTAATTCACTCACTGGTCAAGGCAGATGGCCGCCCACCCAGAGCCTGGTTCTGCCTGAGGTTTCTGCCTGTTAAAAGGAAGTTTTTCCTTGCCGCTCTCGCCAAGTGCGTGCTCATGAGGGAATTGTTGGGTCTCTGTAGATAAAAGAGCTTGGCCTGTACCAGCTCTATATGGAAAGTCTCCTGAGACAACTTTTGTTGTGATTTGGCGCTATACAAATAAAATTGAATTGAATTGACTTAGACGAGGAGCCAGAGGGATGCGGACATCAGAGAGGCAGCGGGGAAATCAACGTGTAGAGGCAGAATATTTTCACATCTAACTTAATTTCACCAGACATGACCATAGAGGTTTAAATACCTCAGACTTCAACAGATTTTCCCAGTAAAAAAAGTAATTGCTGGATAACGGCAAGCCTGATTCAGACTTTAGTCCCACACTAATCCAAAGCAAAACGTCTGATAGTTGAATTAAGCATGGCCTTAGATAGAGCAAACTGTTTCAGGATCATCTCAGACTCAGACAGTTAGTGTGCCACAGATGAGAGGAGCTCAGCTCTTCACTGTGAGTCTAGAACACGATCTCAAGGTGAACTTTTGTCGTGAACTGTGAGTATTTTCAACAGTATTCAGCATCACTTGATGTGCCAACTTCTCCAAGAACTGTAACTAATCACGGCAGACCGTAACTATTGCAGGGTTGCCTTAATGTTACAGCTGCATTTCCCATCTCTCTGTGCTCATGATCATCCTTAATTCAAGTCTTGTGACTCTAACTTACAGAGAATATTAGATTTGTCGCTGTGTGGTCTTCCTGGCGGAATTTGCATGATTTTCGAGTTAGATTGAGTTTACTGTGTCATTTAAGGGGTCTGACTTTCAAGCACAGAGCTTATCTACACTTTTTCATCGAATCATAGGCTCCTTTGAATCTCTTTATCTCTACTTCCCATCATTGTGGGCCTGTTGCTCACATTCAGCTGGAAGCAGAGCGGTGGAAGTAGACCACTCTTTGCATGTCTGCAATCAAGTGTTTGCTTAGTCTTATATGGGGGAATGCGTGGTGTTGTCCCAGCTTTGTATGTTGTCAGACAAATCTTCAGCTCAGTCTTCTTCGTGAGAGTTTTTATTTAAAGCGTAGAGGCAGTTGGTGAGAAGGCTCAGTCAGGAACAGGAAGTTGCTTAATATGATACATTATGAAACCCTGGAAGTGGAAGGAAAAGATCTAAAGACATATTGTACAGTACGACTAAACGAAGAGGAGCCTGTTGTTTATCACAAACATTATCTGTGGTGTAAACTGCCATTAAATACCATTAAAGTATTAAGCACAGTATGTATGGAAAAGCAAGAAACAGGTTGTTTGCCGCTCAAACCAAACAGATAGTGACTGTGACTTATTCATGAACAACACAAACTGATCACAACTGTGTCAAATTTCCCAAACGTATGCAGAATCTTGGCTGTCTTTTGTGCTCAGGAAGAGGCGTGCAGTAAAAATGTGATTCATGGTTAGCCTTTCAAACACACCCTGGACAGAGACGGTTGGATATTGTCTGTGTCCTGAGATAGAATTAAGGAAAAAAAATCAGCCCACAGGGGATGAATAATTAACAAGGTTTGTGCTGACACCCGGTTAAGCCAGCCTCTTAACACCAAGGTCAAAATGTGTTGTGAGACAGCACCCTGGGATCAGGACAGAGTCCTGGTCTCAGACGTTTTTGGCCTGAGAGAATGGTGGAAAGGAAACCGGAGAGACGGTTAGAACAAAATGAAGCATTTGTGCAGGCTTTCTGATGGGGAAGGTACACGAAAAGGACATGACGTCCATATAATTGCGGAGAGCGATGGAGACTGACTGTGGGATGTGCCTTGACCTAACATTTTACTTCAGCCTCGCCTCAGGCCACTGTCTGTCCTGTCTGTTTATGTTAGTCTTGTCCTCTGTATACAAGTACGGATGCATAATGTGGAAGTAACCTCTAAATTTGACTTCCTGTTACTCTTTTTTTTTTTTTGTTTTTTTTGATAGAACTAGCCAGTCAGTTCTAGACGTCTTAATGCCATCCCTAATGAGGATGTGTGAGAAAGAAAGGAGCCCAGTCAGCATGTTCAGTGTGCAGCCAAACAGTGCTATGGAGGTGCTAAAAGAACAAGCTGTACATAGATGATTATGCATGTGTACCATATACAAATAAACCCACATTTTTAACTCTTAAAGACTCCATCCTTAAACCCAAACCTAACTCTATTTTGTACATTTCTTTCACCAAAACCCTCCCATGACCCATTTTGTCATGAATTAGGCCAAAATGCCAACTGAAACTGTTGTCAAACCACGCATCGTGCTCGCCTGCTCATACGCTCACTCGCTCACACATTCACTCAGCGTAACATGCAGAAAGATTGGCAAAATAGAAGTTCACACTTCCTTCCTACTACATGAGAAGGCCCCTCTCTCAGAGCAGTTCTGATGAATTAGTATTAGCTGTTTCTGTGTCAGAGTGACTCAGAGCTGCTAATGTACGATAAGTTGCGCCCTTTCATTTTGAAATCGTTGCGAGATCTAATGCAGCAAATGTAGAGAAAGAAGAGAAAATTCCGGGGCAGTAATGGCTGTGTCTAACACGCAGACATTCAGACACCACAGCTGCATTTGCTTCAGTCTGGGATGACATGTCTATGCTGAACGGCGACTGTGAGAATTAAGGCTGCATGTTTATCACTTTCAAACCAGATAACTGTCTGCGACTGCAGCTTTGAAAGCAATGAGCTTTTCTCGTCATCTTTTCACCTTATCTCAACCATCACCTCATAAAAATGTCTGGAAACTGACATGATAAAGCTGCATTGTTGGTGATATCATCAGTTAACGGAGCCACAGTGATGTCACCTGTCCTTGACTCATCGTTAGCTTACAGAGGGGCTATAAGGGGTTTGCAAATGAACCTTTTCCTCTCACACCACCACACCCTCCGTCTGATGCAATGGAGTTGATGAGATATATTCATTGGAAATCACAAGTTCTTAGAGTGACGCTCAGAGTTGTCAGGGTGAAATTGATCTGTTAGTCTTGCTTCAGCTAACCCTCACATGTTTGAAAGGTCGCCACACACCCAGCCTCTTTCCCACACTCGCTGCTAGCGTTGTGTGACTGCCCGTGCTGTTGGAGGTGTTGGTGATGGGTAGGCTGCGCTTCTGACTCATCTCTGTGTTCCAGGTACAAGCGAGTCTTCTCAGTGGGGACGCATGGCATTACCACGTACAACCCTACCACGCTAGAAGTAACAAATCAGGTCAGTATGTGTGGAGATTGTTGCAGAAGAACACCATTGTCATTCAGGAAGTCCCTCTTCGCTGTAGCCATCAGTGCCTGGCAGGGATGTGCTACAAATACATTAATAAACACTTATATTGCTTACAGTACAACCACATAATAAGGTGTTAAAAAAGCAATGAGGAAGTGTTTGAATACTGCTTATAACATCTTTTTTCATGTTCAAACTTTATGTGTGTGTGCGACTGTAACACTGTGTTTATGTCTGTGTTGTTGGTACCAGTGGCCTTATGGAGACATCTGTGGTATCGGTCCGGTAGGAAGAGGTCAGGGAACAGAGTTCAACCTCACATTCCGCAAAGGCAGCGGCAAGAAGTCCGAAACGCTCAAGTTCTCCACAGAGCACCGGACGGAGCTGCTCACAGAAGCACTGGTGAGGGCTAACGCTAGCAGCTGCCAGAACTTCACAATGCCTAAACCTCCGTAAACGTGTTTCTGTAAAGGGCCTCAGAAGTGGTCTTGGATGTGGCTTCTCCATGCTTTTCTGGTTGTGTCATAGCTGCAGATTTTGCTGTGTTGTCTGAAAACAAGCTGCAGCAGGGTCACGTAATGTGCAGCGCAGCTTTCGGGAATGCAGCGCTTACAGATCTCAGGCCCTTTGACTCACTGTAGTTGTTCATGACAAATGTGAATCAGCAGATAGTTTGTTGCTGTGATGAAATAAACTCATTATGCTGAGGTGGTTTGAAACCACAACTAAGGCGGGTATTTCCCCTTAGAGCGAATTAAACAGATTGTTTTAATTTTGCAATGAAAAGGATACTTCATAAGTGTCACACAGGGATGATTTTACAGCTGACTTTGTTTCTTTCTGTTTCTTATTCACAGAGGTTCAGAACAGAGTTTTCAGAGGGAAAGATAACAGGGAGGGTAAGTAAGATCTATGAATAAAAGTCATTCGTTTGAGTGTTTGTTTGCCGATGTGGCGACGCCAAAATGTCTAACATCACGTGTGCTGAACAGCGTTACAACTGCTACAAACACCACTGGAGCGACACACGCAAGTCTGTGAGTTTAGAGGTGACGCCGGGCGGCATCGACCAGATCGACCCGCACACCAACCGGGTGGTGTGTTCCTATGACTATCGTAATGTGGAGGGCTTCGTCGAGGTCTCTGATTACCAGGGGGGATTCTGCATCCTTTATGGGGGCTTCAGCAGGCTGGTATGTGTTCACAGGTTGTGCGTATGCTGTTATGTGTTGCCTTTACAAAATTAAGACTTCCCTTCCCTCCCTTTTCGCTTCTTTCGCTCAGCATCTGTTTGCCTCGGAGCACCGGGATGAGATCATCCGCAGCGCCATCGAGCATGCTGGGAACTTCATCGGCATCATGCTACGACTGAGGAAGGATGCCCTGACCTTCGAGAACTTCGTGACGGACAGGTTGGGGAAGTACAGCTCGGACGAGAGCATCACGTCACTGGCCGAGTTCGTGGTGCAGAAGATCACCCCCCGACACCCGGTTAGACAACTCTGCTTGTCCCCGTCCCTCTCTGTGGTGTGTGGTTCTCAAAGTGAGGTCCAGGGGCCCACCAGGACTCCATTAACAGTCTGTCGAGGGGGTCCATTATAATGACTTTCAGGATCTTCTCATTTTCATCATATTTGTGGAAATGAGCTTCCATATTTCCAGGATTCTGATCAGCAGTGTGAAATTGTAAATATGGTGTGTTTAACAGCTTTGTGTCTAATTGCAAAAACATATTTTTGCTTTCACAAGATCTGAAAGTCATGACTCAAAAAGCCGAGGAACCAACCAGAAGCCCTGATAATTCTGACTTTCAGTATATTGAAAATTAGCAAATCATTTGACAGAATCTTGTCCCATGGAAAATATCTTATGGTAATCAACTGCTTGTGATTATGTCTTTTTTGAAGTCCTGTGTATTTCTTTATTTTTTTGCTTTTGTTCTGACTTATCTTTGTGCTGCCTTTCCTCAGGAGCCTGTGAAGCGTATACTGGCCTTGACAGAGACATGTCTCGTGGAGAGAGACCCAGCTTCATACAACATAGTCACCATCAAACCCTTCGGAGAGGTGAGCGACACCAAGTCATAAAAATTTCAGGCTGAGATGTTAACACTCTAATCATTTTGTTCTCTCTGTGTTGCGCCTGTGAGGATAATTGCTAAATGAACTGCCTGTCTTTGTTTTCATTATGTATGAATCGCATCGCCGCACGCTAACAGCTTGGATGAAAGCACTCGAGTCAGTGTGAAATGAGTAAACGCTCCCTCTGTTTTTCCTCGCTCTTGTCTTCTATCTCGTCTCCCTTCAGGTATTTGCTCTCATCTGTGATGTAGACAACCCTCAGGTGTTTACAGTCGAATTCATCAGAGGTCAGATCAGGAAGTTTTCCTCCACGGAAAGGTACAGGCGTAACTCATTCGCTCTTCTTCATGGCCCTGTGGCTTTGTAAATGTTTGTGTTTTTGGCCTCTCACATTTGACATTTTTCAGTGCCGTTTACCGTGTTTACAAGATGAGTAATTTCCCCGTGTGCATCAGTCCGCTGCACATCCGTAACTCTTTCCTGTTACCGTGTGCTCGCTTGTGATGCATTTAGCGGTGTGTGCTTGTCTGTAGGGACTCCCTGTTAGCCAGCCTGCTCGATGGAGTCCGTGCATCAGGCAACAGGGACGTGTGCGTCAAAATGGCTCCCACGCAGCGAGGGCAAAGATGGGGCCTGCTGAGCATGCCTGTGGATGAGGAGGTGGAGAGTTTGCATCTCAAATTCCTGGCAGCACCTCCTAGTGAGTCCAAGCCCTTCCTCTCATGAGATTCATGAACTTGAACTGGATTTTTACACTATACATTTATGCTCCCCAGAGGATGAAACTGCACCACAATTAGATCAACTTCTAGTTTGTCCCATACTTTGATTTATGGTGAAATACTAATGTCACTCCCTTCAGCCTCAGCTGTGCGTCTTCGTAAATAATAGCATGCTAACATGCTAAAATAAGACAGTAAACATAATACCTGCTAAACATCAGCATGGTAATTGTGAGCATGTTGGTATGCTAACATTAGCATTTACATCACAGCACCCACTTTGTGCCTCATGTATTACCACCGCACTCGAGCCACAGAGCTTAGCTAAGGTTTTTTTTTTTTATTTAAGAAGAGAAAATATTCCATCTGTTGTAAGAAAAAACAAATAAGTTGTGTATTTGCTTCTTAATCCAGGTAGCTGGAAACAACATATGTCATTGTTCTTATTGTGAAATGCAAACAACATATTAATGAGTTATTTTATCTGGAAATATAGGATATTGGAAATTCAATCTGCACGCTTGGTAGCAGGTTAGAAATCTATTTCTATCGTGCAACTTTCATCTAGATGCTAAGAAGAGTCAGATTTCTTTATGTGACCTGGTTTAGCTGTGTGACTGGGATAAAATGGAAGCACAGGAGGTACAAACTGGGGCTACGTTGTGCCGGAGTCCAGTGTTGCTGAGCCACTAATGTGGCTGTAGACTCATCTATTCTTTTAATTGTTTCACCCCTCCTTCCTCTGCTCAGATGGAAACTTTGCAGATGCAGTGTTCAGATTCAACGCCAACATATCCTACAGTGGAGTGCTGCATGCAGTAACCCAAGATGTGAGTGTGTTCACGTCCTGCGTGATTTTCGTCCATACGCTCGCCCGAGTAGGATTCCCTCACTTCCCTGTCTTTATCTCTTCTTTCTCTTCAGGGTCTTTTCTCGGAGAACAAAGAGAAGCTCATCAACAACGCCATCCTGGCTCTTTTATCCCAGGAGGCCGAGCTGCCGGCTCTTAACTCGGAGCTGGAGAGCCATTTCCAGGCCATCCGACGCCTGGTGGCCTCCAAGGCTGGCTTCCAGGCTTTCACCCAGCTGCCTAAGTAAGAGTGCAGCAGTTACCCCACTTCACCCTCCTGCTTTTAGTTTAAAGCGTACCTTTTGTTGAGCTGCTGGTAACAGGCATGCTCTGTCATTCCAAGGTCTGGTCAAGGGTCTGGAGGCACAGATGCAACGTAAATATGAATCCATACATCTCAGTCTGCCCTTTTGCCCCTCTCTCACCCTTCTTGTTCCTTTCTTAGCCGCCTGTCGATCAGCCTTCTCCCCCTTTTATCTTTGTTCTGCTTTCATCTCAGGCTGTTAGACGGGCGCTTCAGAGGGGAGGTTATGTCACTCAGTCGGGCTGTCTGCCTGGATTTGTCTTGACCTTTCATTCTTGCCTTCTCATACTCTTCATTTTTGTCCCTATCTGCTTTGCTCATTCTATCCTTTATGTTTCTGTATATGAAGATGTTTAAGAACCTCGTACTGTCTCCGGGTCACTGAGATGTATGAGAGGACCTGTATTTACTATTTATTTGTTCCTGTGAAGCAAATGAGCCATAATTGGTTTTCCTGAAAGATTCATTGCGAGAGCAGCTTGGTGTTTCTCCTCACTCAAACACAAGACACCAGTAACTATAAATAGATAAATGGTTTATTTTGGCTTTAAGGAAAGCCTCTTTCATATTGTTCCACTCTGCAGTTCAGTGGAAGATGTGACACTTTATGAGCAAAGGAAACAGCAAGCCACCTCTGAAGCAATGAATTCTTTGTGTATCCAACCCCAGACCTCTTTATATAATACAGTATTTCTGTGGTTTTATATCCTGTTCTTATTTCCCTCAACTTTTTCAAGGCACGCTCACTTCAGTGGTGTTGGTAAATCTGTGAATGCGTGTTTGTGTCCCAGATTCAGGGAAAAGTTGGGAGTAAAGACGGTAAAAGCTTTAAAACGGAACAACAACGGTGTGACACATGCTGCTGTGGACATGCTCTGTGCCCTTATGTGTGTAAGTATCTCCTCAGTATCTTGACCTCAACCAAATCCATTCATAAATATTAGCTATTTTTGCATAACAGTATTTGCCTTTTTTATGCATCCAAGCTTGGATTCTGGAGAAAACCGGCATTTCTCTGTTTGGCTGTATCAGCATCATTATACCTGTTCTTTCATGTTTCTCTGCAGCCCATGCACGATGACTATGACCTGAGGCAGGAGCAGCTGAACAAGGCCTCTCTGCTGTCCTCCAAGAAGTTCCTGGAAAACCTCCTTGAAAAATTCATCACTAATGTGGTACATGTCTTTTTACTGTCAGTAAGACGGTTGAAATCTGAGCTCGGGGGAGTGAGGAGATTGAGGTTACGTTGCAGAAGCTGTTGTCGTATGGTGTCATAAACCAAGCATGATGTTTAGCCATTTATGCATCCAAAATCTTAGCTGTCATTCGTTTTTTTTCCAGGACCATGGAACAGGAGCTTTGGTCATCAGCTCCTTACTGGACTTCTTAACGTTTGCCCTCTGCGCCCCCTACAGTGAAACCACAGAGGGGCAGCAGTTTGACATGCTGCTCGAGATGGTTGCCTCCAATGGACGCACGTTGTTCAAACTCTTCCAGGTAGTCAACTTGACCTGTCCGCTCTAATCATGATAGTAATGTGGGTGTTATAAATTCAGTGGATGCTTGTGTATTGAATGAAGTCGTCCTTATCTGTAGCATCCGTCCATGGCGATAGTAAAGGGAGCAGGCCTGGTGATGAAGGCCATTATTGAGGTAAGCCTTTCAGTGAGTTTACAGCGTCAATAATTTCATGATCGTTCGCGCTTTATGATGATAACCAACCTGTGACTATTGAATTTAGGAGGGAGACAAGGAAATAGCCACCAAGATGCAGGAGCTGGCCTTGAGTGAAGGCGCTCTTCCAAGGCACCTGCACACTTCTTTGTTCACCATCAGCGCCGACCAGCGAATGCTCACCAACAGGTCCAGCCTCAATAAGTGCACACACTCACATACAGTCATTGATCTTATCCAGAAAAACACTATGTAGCAGGAGGAAAAGCGCCAGTTAGTAAATGGCTCAGCTGCTCATGCCAGAATTTTCTTCATCAGGCAGCTGAGTCGTCACCTCGTGGGCCTGTGGACAGCAGAGAACCCTGTTGCCATGAACCTCCTGAAGAGGATACTGGTGAGGCTACAAATGAGCTCCATTCAGACTCTTAAACAAATACTTGATGCCTGTCCAACATTCATGGCATAAGCTATTAGTAAAATGATACTGATACAGGCAAAGTACTCCAGGATGGATGCCAGTGCTAGCAGCTGGCAGCTAAGGCTCCCCAGTCTTGAACCACTTCACTGTGTCTTTTCCCCCCTCTCAGCCAACAGGCCTGCTGGCTTACCTGGACAGTCCTGACTCAGTCCCGGAGAAAGATGTGGACAGAATGCACATCCGTGACAACTTGAAAATCGCCACGGTATCTGGACAAACACTTCACGTCTGCAGGGCGAACAAAAAGCTCAATCAGAGAGTATTCTATTCTTTCTATTCATCTGTAATTGTTGTTGTACGTTTGTTTCCCACAGGACCAGCTAAATCGAAACAAGGTGCCCGAGTGGCAGCGGATAGCAGGCAAAGCAGCCAAAGAGGTGGAGAAGTTTGCCAAGGAGAAGGCTGATCTCGTGTTGATGCACTGGAGAGATAAAATGGGCATAGCCCAGAAGGAGGTGAGGCTTCGTCTTCCTCTACGCGGGGACTGAGGGGTGGATTTACCTGCTGCCTGTCAGACAAGCTGCTGCTGCTCAGGTGTCTCTTTCTGTTGCTCCTCCTGCTGATGCTGAGCCGTGCTGCAGAATCCAGATCCAAACTCAATAACACACTTTTCAGCTGCTGCTGTTATTTTGCATGACGGGCGCTGTCCGCTCTGATGCCGCCTGCCCTCAGGGACACCGTACGTGTCGAGACGCGGCCACGTTTGATTTTTCTGTTTCTGCACATTTTCTTTACTGCTTGACTTACGTTTTTCTTTAGCTTTAATAAAAGTTTTCCATTGCAGGTGTGTCTGAATGTGACAGAGGGTTATTTAGATTCAGAGGTCACCGTTCTTTTATAGAACACCTCTGTTGGGATGTTAGGAGGCCTCTGTCGGTCGTCTGTGCTGTTTGATAAAACTGCTGCCTGTTCTCTGATGTTTCTACAAATCAAACCTGCTTTCACATAAATTATATTCTCAAATCTGAGTTCACCTGAAACTCGCCGGGCTTCCCTCTCTATGACTCAAATGGCTGATCGCCTCCATGTTCCAGCTGGCTTGCTTTCACTGAATATTCCCCAATCGCATCCACCCTTTCATGTTAGCATCACATGCTCCACGTATATTTGTCGCTAGCAATTCAGTAGGTAGTAGCTGCAGACAAATCTGAAGCATTGACAGTTCTGTAGGATGAGGAGATCTCGTGACCTGTGATCCTTTGTGTTTCGACTCATCTGTTTGATCCGAGGAACAATAATCTCTCTGTGTTGTCTCTGCCCCACCCTCCCCTTGTCTTGTGTGGTTTCTCTGCTGTCAAACAATGCAGCAGGACAGAAATAACCTGGTAAGTAGGACTGACCAGTGGGATCCATTCTGGTTTCTTTCCATGTTCTGTCTCTTCACCAAACCATTTTTCTTGAGTGTGTTTTTTTTTTTTCTTTTTTATTCAGCCAGGCGATGGCCTGTTATCATCGACAAGCGATTTCCATGCGTGTCTTCAGATAGATGCAAGGAAACAAATTAGATATTATATAGCAGAGAATAAAAGCATAGATTTAAACACGTCTGTTCACGTCCTGCTGCCAACAGAGGACATGTTCAAAGTACCTGTGGTGTTTTGTCATCCATAAATAATGACCACATTGAGTAATTACCATAAACAGACGGACCTTTGCCAAGCAGCTTGTAAGGCCTCTGAAACACTGTTTTACACTGCAGCTCACAGCAGTTTCCATTATGCAGGAAATTTGCTGTATTGCTTTATGGAGCCAAAGACAGAAAATGTTAACCTGGCAAGCAGTAAGTTAAGAGCACTTTGAGGTTATGAGGCTTGAGGTGGAACGTCATCTTTGCAGCCGAAATCAACAGATTTACGAGAACTGTGGTCCTAATTATGCAAAATGCTCCCTCAAAGATCTGTCTCACCCAGCAAAGAGTTACAGAACGCACCTCATGTTAGGATCCCATCTTGGTTCTTGTGCGTCATTACCTTAATTTCTGTGTCTGTGCCATGATGACATTGTTTGTGGGTGTTTTTATTTTTGTCTGACTGTTCTAATATCTGACTTTCTCCCCTCTGAAAACCTTTCCGTGTCACATTGTCGTGCACACTGGTTCTTTTCATTTCATTTCTGGTGTTCTCGTCTGTGTGACGTGTTGCTCATGTTGTTGCCATTTCAACCTCCCAGCTGTCGCTATGCCATAAGCTGAAAAAGGACCAAATAATGAGTGCTGTGAACAATGACAGGCCGACTTTTGTTCGTTTTCAGAACCCAAACCAAAAGCCCGTCATCCTGAGGAAGAGACGGCAGAGAATAAAGATTGAAGTCAACTGGGAGCTTTTCTACTACAGGTCTTCTTGCTTTTTCCAACCTTTAAGTCACAAAACAGGCTCAGAACCACTTTTTACGCCCTTCATTCTCACCTGCTCCTCTGTTCTCTCAAGATTCCAGCTCGATCACGCTCGGTCCAACCTCATCTGGAACCTGAAGACGAGGGAGGAGCTGCGAGATGCTCTGGAGGGGGAGATGCGCGCCTTCAGCGTAGACCGCGAGCTCGGCAATGCCTCCGTCATCTCCTGGAACCACCAGGAGTTTGAGGTTAGTGCTCAGCGGGAGTATGTGACGCTCGGTACTGTCTCACCGGTAAACCGTGATATATCTGTGAATCCCACTGAGAACGGTGTGCCTCTGTTCTTATTTGCAGGTGAAATATGAGTGCCTTTCAGATGAGATAAAGATCGGGGATTATTACTTGCGTCTGCTGCTTGAGGAGGATGAAAACGAAGAATCGAACGCCATCAAGAGATCGTAAGTCTGCAGTACAGCAACTCAACCAACTGCACTGATTTTATGTGTGCGCGCTGAATCCTGAAAGATGACCCCTGCTTCTCTCTCCCTCTCTTTGCTCTTAGATACGAGTTCTTCAACGAACTCTACCATCGCTTTCTGCTTACACCCAAAGTCACGATGAAGTGCCTGTGCCTGCAGGCGCTCGCTATAGTTTATGGGAAGTGCTCCGAGGAGATCGGCCCCTTCACAGACACAAAATACATCGTGGGCATGCTCGACCGAGTGAGTACCAACTGTCACTGGAAGAACTTATATAGTTATAATGGTAATAGAAGTCTTTTTATGTCCGTTCATTAATCCTGAATTACTCTCCTGTGGTTACAGTGCACAGACAAACTGGAAAGAGACAGACTCATCCTCTTCCTCAATAAACTCATTCTCAACAAGGCAAGCCATTAAAATCAACACTGTCTCTCAGAATTAACCCACATTTCTGTCTCTGTGTCTTGAGGAATAATTAGTTTTTTGCTCTGCAGAAAAACGTGAAGGAGGTGATGGACTCTAACGGAGTACGTATCCTGGTGGATCTGCTCACCTTGGCCCATCTGCATACCAGCAGAGCCACTGTGCCCCTCCAGGTGAAAACATACCTTTTGAGTGATATTCTATGAAAAGAATGGCTGTGTTGTAATTCTCTGAGCCATAGATGGGAGTTAATTGAACTGTGAGCCTCGAGTGAAATCTGAATCTGTCTGGAGTGTCACACAGAGGTCTTGTTCATTTCCACAGAGCAACGTGCTGGAGGCAGCACCAGACATGAAGAGGGAGAGTGAGAAAGAGTGGTACTTCGGGAATGCAGACAAGGAAAGAAGAGGACCTTTCAGTTTTGAGGAGGTACGTCCAGTTTTCATTGAGAAAAGGCCCACCTAACATAATACATTGCTCATAAATCTAATAACATCTTGTTTGTACAGGCACTGATTTTTTGTGATCATCATGCCTTTATTATTTAAAGCAAATTGGCCAGTTAATGTAATTTGATATCATGTAGAGGAGACATCTTGAGTTACTCCAGTGATACTTCTTTCATTTTTGGTCTCTTGGTTTATTTTTCCGTTTCTCTTTTCACTTTCTTTTGCAGCGACCACCCCGACTCATCTTTGTGCTGTGTTTTTGCTTTTCTTTCTCCAGATGCAGGAGTTTTGGAGCACGGGCGTCCTGACAGCGAAGACCCGCTGCTGGGCTCAGGGGATGGACGGTTGGCGTCCCCTGCAGGCCATCCCGCAGCTAAAATGGTGCCTCCTGGCCACTGGACAGGCAGTGATGAATGAGTCCGACCTGGCTACACTAATACTTAACATGCTCATCACCATGTGCTCCTATTACCCCAGCAGGTGGGCGTAGCAGAGAATACCTCCGTATCCTTCCATTAAATAATACAGTCTGTGTGATGATTTTTGTTTGAAACATTAAACCAGCAGGCCATGACTGTAACACACTGATTTACTTTGTACTCAGGGACCAAGATAATGCCATTATACGTCCTTTACCGAAGATCAAGAGGTTGATCAGTGACAACGCCTGCCTCCCGCACATTGTTCAGGTAATCGCACAGTCTGAATCAAATTTTTTGTCTATACAATGGCGCCACATCCACTGGAGGAATTGCTGAAGTCAGTAAAGTGACATATTTTACTTTGTCTGCTCCAGCTGCTGTTGACCTTTGACCCCATCCTGGTGGAAAAGGTCGCAAACGTTCTGTACCTGGTGATGCAGGACAACCCTAATCTGCAGCGCCTCTATTTAACTGGAGTCTTCTTCTTCATCATGATGTACACAGGCTCCAACGTGCTTCCTGTCGCAAGGTGAGAACATGCGCATGAACATCCAGACATGCTAAAGTTACTCCCACAAAGATCTGTGGACGAGGAGGAGTCAGTATGTTGATATTGACCTCTGAGGCTTTGTGCTTCTTTAGGTTCCTGAAGTACACTCATCTGAAACAAGCCTTCAAATCAGAGGAGGTAAAGTTGATTTTTCCCTTGTAAATTATGAGATTGTGTCTTATGAATCCTGTTAAAGGTAACATTGGTCTGTGCCTCCTCCACAGTCTAAGGGTCAGGACATAGTGCAGCGGAGCGTTCTGGGCCCGGTGCTGCCTGAGGCCATGGTGTGTTACCTGGAGAACTACGAGGCTGAGCGCATCTCAGAGATATTCCTTGGAGAATTTGACACACCTGAGGCCATTTGGAGCAGCGAGATGAGGTAGATATCCATCTCTATCATGTCTAATTAGTGTGGTTTGTTGAATTTTTAACAGATTGTGTCTGAACTCTGTTTCAGGCGGATGATGATCGAGAAGATTGCGGCCCACGTAGCTGACTTCAGCCCCAGGCTGCAGAGCAACACGCGGGCCCTCTACCAGTACTGCCCCATCCCCGTGATCAGCTTCCCTCAGCTGGACAACGAGCTCTTCTGCAACATTTACTACCTCAGACATCTGTGTGACACCACCCGCTTCCCTAACTGGCCCATCCGAGATCCTGTATGTAGCTTTTTTTCCCTTATCAACATCCTGCTTGTATTTTTAAAGAAATCCTTCTTTTAACACTCCGATCCACCATCATTATCCCCACAGGTGAAGCTGCTAAAAGACACTCTTGAAGCCTGGAAGAGGGAGGTGGAGAAAAAGCCTCCATCTATGTCTGTAGATGACGCATATGAAGTCCTCAACCTCCCCCAAGGACAAGGACAGTGAGTGTCCTTTGTTATTTGTCTCGTGTCCTGAATTGTCTTTATTGATTAGTAGCAATAAACATGGAGTATGTGGAAGTGGGTGGGATGTGGGCGATAACTGAAGAATAAATGTTGGATAATGTGGAGTTCGACAGCAGGACTCAAGAAGTGTTGGTGTTTCTGTCTTCAGGCATGAGGAGAGTAAAATCAGGAAAGCTTACTTCAGGCTGGCGCAGAAGTACCATCCCGACAAGAACCCCGAGGGCAGAGTACGTGTTTCAACCGTTACTGACATGACGTGTATGTAAGAGTTTGCATGGCTTTATCCAGATTTCATTTCAACTTTATCTTTCAGGACATGTTTGAGAAAGTCAACAAAGCCTACGAGTTCCTTTGCACAAAATCCGCAAGAATCCTGGACGGCCCTGACCCAGAAAACATCATCCTCATCCTCAAAACTCAGAGCATCCTGTTCAACCGACACAAACAAGGTGTGCAGAGGGCTCTTTTCTCTCATTTGTACTTTTGTTGTTTTCTGGCACGAGTTCAGTCACATTTAACGAACCAGCTTTTAACCTCTGCTCCTCTGACCTCCTCATTGTCTGTAAACAGAACTGGAACCTTACAAGTACGCCGGTTACCCCATGCTGATCAAAACGATCACAATGGAAACAGAGGATGATCAGCTCTTCTCCAAGACCTCCCCTCTCCTCCCCGCTGCTGTTGAACTGGCCTTTCACACCGTCAACTGCTCTGCCCTGAACGCAGAGGAGCTGCGCCGCGACAACGGCATTGAGGTAAACACACCTCCACAAATCCAGTAATTTTAACCAGTCGTTCACACGTGAATGTGGAATAAAAGATCAATTGTCGTATTTATTCAGGTGCTGTTGGAGGCTCTTTCTCGGTGTGTTGCAGTGTTAACTGCATCCAGCAAGCCTGATGACATGGCTGTACAGGTATAATATCACCAAGCACTGAGTCTTTATTCACCTGTAGTCACCTTCTTCTTCTCTACAGATAAGCAGCGAGTTCTTTCCACTTTAATGTGCCACAGGTGTGCGGGCACATCTGTAAGTGCTACAGTGTCGCAGCCCAGTTTGAGGAATGCAGGGAAAAGATCATCGAACTGCCCAATATCATCAGGGACCTCTGTCACATCTTGTTCTATGGAAAGGTGAGAATTTAAAGCCTACTGTTGTTTTTCTGTCTGTAATTACAGAGAAAACTCTTCTATCTGTACTGTTTTTCCACTTCAGCATGTCATTGATAGACTATTTGTGAGATAAAGCCTGCAGTTGCAGAAAAAGATTTCCTGTTGTGCTTTACTGAAGAGAATGAAAATGCTGCAAGTATATCTGAAGCACAAGCCGTCCTCTTTTTCTAACATTTTCCATACAAGAAACTGCATTAAAAAGATTTTAGATTTAGCTTCTAACACACTGCATTTAGACAAAATCCAGATTAAAATGTAAATGCACTGTTAGTCTTGTTCGTTGTCTCATCATCTGCTAGTTATTTAGCACTATTCAGATGCTACATGTAGCACCTTTAGCTTTATACTTGTCAGCTCACTTGTCAGACTTCATTCATGTTCTCTCTCTTGCCTCCACTCAGGGTCTCCCAAAAACCGCCGCCCTGGCAGTCCAGTGCGTGAGCTCCTTCGCCGTGGATTTCTTCCTACAAACCCATCTGTATCACGCTGGTGTGCTGTGGCACCTGCTGGTCCACCTCTTCAACTACGACTACACCCTGGAGGAGAGCGGCGTTCAGACTAGCCAGGAGACAAACCAACAGGAAGTGGCAAACAGCCTGGCCAAGCTCAGCCTGGTAGCCCTCAGCCGTCTGGGGGGCTACGCACAGACACCGCACACCCCGGACGGGAACAATCCTGTTTCGGAGACCAATGGCGTCGAGGGAACACCTCCAGAGAATCCTACCATCCGCAAGAGCTTAGCAGCCATGCTGACACCGTACATCTCAAGGAAGCTGGCGACAGGATCTCCTGCTGAGGTACGTTGCGCAGGCGGATTCGAACCATTGCCAAACATAAACCCCAACGGCAAACTTAAAGTGCCGCTTGTGCATTTAGGTGCTGAAGCTGCTGAATAGTAACTCGGAGAACCCGTACTTGATCTGGAACAATGGAACACGAGCCGAGCTGCTGGAGTTCCTGGAGGGTCAGCAGGAAGGAAACATCAAGAGGGTAGGCCTGACATTTAGGCTTTTTTTCCCTCCAAGCTTTATGGGTTTTTATCTGTTTTGTGTTTTTCAAGTTTCAGTTCAGATATAAGATGGATTTAAAACAGAAGTGACACACATTAAACATGGAAATGGATGTTGTGTCAGAGTTATTCATGCGTCCTCTCTATGGTCTCTTTGTAGGGAGAGAATGATAAAAGCTTCGGTGCAGAATTTATTTTTAGTGACCACAGCAAAGAGCTCATAGTTGGAGAGATCTTTGTCCGGGTCTACAACGAGCAACCAACTTTTCCTCTTGAGGTGAGTAGAAGATCAAGATTACATCTAGATTGCTAAAGTGTTTTAGCCACATTCATTCTGCTTTTTTTATTGTTTGCCCTTTTACATCAGTCCTCTGTCTGCCATATATTTTATATGGAACAAGGCATGAACTACATTTGATCATTGACTAAAACCTCATTTTATTTCTACTGTTTTCCCACATGTAATAGCCCATTTGGTTTATTGTCAGCATTAAATTGGCTTTCAACCTGTTGTAATGCTATAATGTGTTTGACCATCTCTGGTTTTAGTACCCTAAAGCATTTGCAGCCAGTCTGCTGGACTACGTAGGCTCCCAGGCTCAGTACCTCCACACATTGCTGGCCATGAGTCAGAGTAACAAGGTGGAGTCCCAACAGCACGCTGAGAGGCTCCGTTTCGCTGAGATGGCGTTAGAGGCTCTCCGCAATGTCATCAAGAACAACCCTGGTGAGATGCGACACCTCCTCCAGCTCGGCTGACCTGACATTGAGGTGTTTCTTCTTTGCTAAGCAGCTCTCTGTCTGTGATTTCAGGTTCGGAGTCAGAGTGCATCGGCCATTTCAAACTGCTCTTCTCGTTGTTGCGGGTTCATGGAGCCGGCAGAGTGCAGCAGCTGGTGTTGGAGGTAGAGATTCTTGGTCCTGATATCTATCCACTCTGATTGAAATATGTCCTTCCCTACATTTTAGTCACACTGGTTTCCTCTGCAGGTTGTGAACACAGTCACATCAAACCAAGAATGCGTTAGCAACATTGCCGAGTCGCTGGTGTTGCCCAACCTCCTGCTGCTGCTCCACTCACTCCCCTCCAGTAAGAACAAAACAAAGCAGAAGTCACTGGTTTACCATTTGTGCTCTTGGCTGACTTCTCTATACTTACTGCAGTGTTGTAATTTTGGACTGTCATGTCTTTGTGTCATTCAGGCAGGCAAATGGTGCTGGAAACCTTGCATGCTCTGACTTCTAACACAAAGATAGTCAAAGAGGCTATGGCCAAAGGTCAGTGTGATTCTACGTTGTGTTTTTTTCTGAAGGCTGCTCCATATTTATGAGGATTGTGAGCGCACGGATGCTCACGCTGATTTCTTTGTTTCCCAGGTGCTCTGATCTACTTGCTCGACCTTTTCTGTAACTGCACGCATCCCCAGGTTCGCACACAGACTGCAGAGCTCTTCTCCAAGATGACCTCAGACAAGCTGGTCGGGCCAAAGGTCAGTCTGGACAGACAGAAAACGGAGTGATTCCTGTCTTTGTTGCGTTATCATGCATCCTCATACAACCCGGATTCCAAAAAACGTTGGGACGTTGTGTAAAACATAAATAAATACAGGATACTGTCACTGCAAACAGTTTTAGGTCGCTTTCACACCAGAGCTGTTTGGTCCGCTTTAAACGGACCAGAGTTCGTTTCCTTGGATAGTCCGCTTCGTTTGGGCAGGTGTGAAAGCTCATCCAAACTCTGGTGCGGACCAATCAGACCGCTGACATTAGCAGTTGCTAGCTAGCTTAGCTCAATTGTCTGAACAACAATAACCCACAAATTCACAATTTGGCATATTTAAACAAAATCAAATCACAACTAGCAACAGTCACAGTCCTTAAACTCTGAGCTCACATGTTGTCACATGTTAGATCGTCAAAGTTAGAAAAATAACAGAATCCATCCCTGACAAGCTACGATAGCATTATAGGAACAGTTGCGTTCACTAACGTTGTAGCATTCCCTAAAATAATGGGAGGGGGGAGGGAGGGATTTCCCCTCCTACTTTGTCCAATCGATGAGCACCCCTTTAAACCATGTGATGCTGCTCAGAAAGTTCGGTGCGCTTTAGAAATCACAGTGTGAAAGCAGAACCCAAACAAGTGATAAATGCAACAATGCTGCGACTTTCAGCTCCCCAGTCGAACCGAGTCCACTTGGTCAGGTGTGAAAACGACCTTAAAAAGTGTACCCGAGCCCATGTAGTAATATCCTTTATCCAATCATCCATCCATCCATCCATCCATCCGACGACTGAGCCTTTCCAGGATGCCCCTCTCATACCCAATCATGATGCTATCACCTGTTACCAATCAGCCTGTTTACCTGTGGAATGATCCAAACAGGTGTTTTTGGAGCATTCCACATCTTTCCCAGTCTTTAGCTGCTCTTGTGCAGACTTGTTTGAAAATTGTTGCTGCATCAAATTCAGAATAAGCAGATATTTACAAAAATCAATGAAGCTGATCCATCCCAACTCTCTTGGAATCAGGGTCGCACATCCTCACATTCTTAATATATTCATGGTTTCCTCTCTGCCAGGTGCGTCTAACGCTGATGCGTTTCCTCCCTGGTGTGTTCATGGATGCCATGCGAGACAACGCCGAGGCAGCAGTGCACATTTTTGAGGGAACGCACGAGAACCCTGAACTCATCTGGAATGACAACTCAAGGGAGAGAGTGTCCACCACAGTGCGGGAGATGATGCTCGAGTATGACAGGAGCCCAGTTCAATACTCAAGTTGATTAGTCAAGTGTGAAATATTGTATCCTTACTTTCTAACATGATCTTCACTCTCTTAATTTTTTCCAGGCACTTTAAACAGCAGAAGGATAATCCTGATGTGAACTGGAAAGTAAGTGCAGTAATACATAACTCAGTATGAGACAGTAACATGTTTTGAATGATTCAATGTGAGTAACTTCTTGGTTTGTGTGCTCAGATTCCAGAGGACTTCACGGTGGCCTGTGGAGCAGGACAGGGCGAGCTAGAAGTTGGCGGAGTCTTCCTCCGAATCTTCATTGCTCAGCCAGGCTGGGTCCTGCGCAAGCCTCGAGAGTTCCTGGTGTCCCTCCTGGAGACCATGACTGAGCTGCTGGAGAAAAACAACCCCAACGTGAGCAGCCGTGCCGAGAAACACAAATGCACACAAACTGTTGTCTTACACCAGCCATTTTCACCTCTCCCTGACACCTCTGGTCTCCTGTAGGGTGAGGCCCTGGAGACGGTTACCACTGCAGCAGTATGTCTGTTCAGCACACAGAGCCAGCTGGCCGACCAGGTTCCTCCTCTGGGTCACCTGCCTCGCATCCTGGCAGCGCTCAACCACAAGAACAACGCCGTGCCCAAGAGCTCCATCCGCCTCCTCCACGTGCTATCAGACAATGAGGTGAGGAGCTGCACGTATATACGGTGTATAGTTAACTCTGCTGCCTCGATTTTGACTGTTTCACACTTTAAAATAAGACCCCAGGCTGAACGCTCTTTTTGCGAAACAACAAATAGTTTATACAGAGTTTGTCTCGTCTCTGCACCACAACATATTAGCTGAAACTGTCTTGTTTCGTGCAGCTGTGTGTACGCTCCATGGCTTCTCTGGAGACCATCGGCCCCCTCATGACGGGGATGAAAAGCCGACCCGACATGGCCGGATTGGCTTGTGAAGCTCTTAACCGCATGTTCCAGAAAGAGCAGACTGAACTAGTGGCCCAGGTAAACACCAGGCAACTTCATTGTTTGTTTTTATTTATGTTTGACGACCACGCCAAATGAAAGGTCATTAACGGGTGTTTTGTTGATGAACTGGACAGGCTCTGCGAGTGGAACTGGTCCCGTACCTCCTGAAGCTCCTGGAAGGAATCGGACTGGAGACGCTAGACAACCCTTCAGCTACAAAGGCCCAGATAGTGAAAGCTCTCAAGTCCATGACTCGCAGTCTGCAGTTTGGGGAACAGGTATGATCAGAGTGCATGACAGCAGGCTAATTAAATAATTGTTCAAACATCTTAGTGGTTATTTATCTTATTTGAAATTCTTAACCAATCACGGCTTTGCAGGTGAATGAGATTCTTGCGAGGTCCTCAGTGTGGAGTGCCTTCAAAGACCAGAAACATGATCTGTTCATCTCAGAGTCTCAGACTGCAGGTTACCTGACAGGTAAAGTGTTTCCCTGAACTTAATCTGCTGTGACATTTTCTAACCAATCAAAGCTGTCATAAGATTTTTCTCTAAGTGTGTAAAAGGTAAGTCTTCATGGAGCTGTTGTTGAATCTTAATGCTTTGCTTTACCCTAAAATCCACCTTGTGGCTGACTCCTCACTTGTGCTTAAACCCAGCGACCCTTTCTCTTTCCACGTCCTGTAACTTCCTGGCTCTGCCCTTCCCTTCCTCTTTGTCCTCCTCATTTCCTCCTCAGGGGTATCCACTCCTTCTCTCCTGGCCGCCAGCAGCCCACTGCGAGGTGGGCTCTAGACTCCTAAAATGGGCCCTCACAGCCCTCCTCTCGCTTGCTCTGATTCAGGTAGACCTTGACCTGACGTTTGACCTTGCCTCTTTACCTCCATCTTTGACCTACACTTGATTTTCCATTCCCACCCCTATGTCTTCGCAGTCCTGAAAATAATGTCATGACATCTTCATCCTCATCTCACATAAACAGTGAAACAGGACAGATAGCGATCCAAAAAAATACTTCAAAGTAGCTTCATTAGTACCAAAAACAGATTGTATAAACGGTGTCTGAAAAGAGAAGCCAATGCTGATGTGCATTAAACCTGCAATCTTTGGTGGCTGTGGCTCAGGAGGTGGAGCAGTCATCCACCAATCAGGAGGTCGGTGGCTCGATCCCTGGTCTCGGCAGTCCACATACCGAAGTATCTGTGGGCAAGATACTGAACCCCAAAACTGCCCCCAATGCTGCGCCATCGCTGTGCGCATTCATATGTACGTCGCTTTGGATAAAAGTGTCTGCCAGACTAATTAATTAGTAATTGTAATTGTTTGTAATGGCCAGCAGGGGGCGACTCCTCTCTGGCTGCAAAAAACAAGTCTGATTTTAAGGAAGCTGCTGAGAAAATGACCCTACTTCTCGCTTGATTTGTTATGACAGTAACCAGTTGAATAATGAGTTTAGGGTCTCAGTCACTAGCTTCAAGTCTTCGATCCAGCATGATGTTCGTTTGGTAAGTTATGGTCCCATTTAGAGTAGAAATAGACGATGAAGCAGGGTATGCTTGCTTGTGACTGACTGCCGCAGTGTGTCCTCGGGATCTCAGTCAGATCCAATTGGAGTAGAGACCTAACAATGCATATCCTCCACAACTCCACCCTCTTGTCCGTATATGGTCACTTCTTGCTCCAAAAAAAAACACGCTGACAGGCGTAATGCCAAACTCAAGGCTTCAGAACGGTAGTCCACAAGCCACATGGTGACCTCACGGTGGGTTTACACTTGGTAGGAGATTGTATAGAGAGAAAAATAGAAATGCTGCACTGGAGCAGACATTTCCCTTTACACACCCTCTATGACATTATTTCATATTCAGCCACCTCTCCAACCTCACCCATCCTTTAACATTTGTTAAAATCACAACTGATCACACCTCCATACACACAGTCGTCTTTTAGTTTAGTAAATCACTGTAGCTCACCACTAGCGCAGGCGCAGCCGTGCTGAATCTGCTTCTTCCTGTCACCTGCAGGTCCAGGAGTAGCAGGTTACCTTACAGCAGGAACTGGCACCACGGTAATGTGCAGCGTCCCACCCCCCGTGGACAACGACATCGGAGACCAAGGCTGACGGACACACACACACACACACAAACACACACGTCACGCTCAGGCACCCAGATTGCCCTGCAGCTTCACGGCCTCAGCTCAGAGGGGGACCGTTCAGCTCCCGGACGAGGGGGATGGAGAGAGAGAAAGGCGGAGCCGTCGTCGACCTTCACCAAAACCTCTGCAGCACCTCCTCCAGTATCACTCTCCTCCCCCCTTTCAGACGGCACTCAAGTCTTCATAAACACTTTGAAATTGTTTTAACGGATGACCACATTTGTTTTGTTTCTGTGCTACTTTTCTCGTTTCTTCCGATGACACAGAAGAGTTTACTTTTTGTATGAATATATTTTTTACTCTAGATTTTGTTTTTTTTCATGAGAAAGACATCGGAAGACTGAGGCTTAACATAGGTTAACTGTCTCTTCTCTATTATCTCATTCCTCTTTGTCACATCCTGATTGGCTACACTTACCTTAAACCCTGAACAGAGGGTACTCGGCCTCGTTTGTGGCACATTTGTGCGCAGGACCTATCTTCCTCTTGTATAAACATGGCATTTACTAGTCGACATAATGGATTCTCATAAGGAAAAGGAAAGCAATGTTAAAAGAGGAAATCAGAAAAAATACTGTATGATTTCTCTGCCCTGATTCTCCGCTGAACCCTCAGACTGATGCCGACCTCTCGTCTGGTGCGTTCAGGTCCACTTGGATCCGCTCTTTAGAAGCTGACACAGATCTGCTCTCCACACGTCCAGCCTCTTATTCGTCTGATCTTAATTCACTTCATTCTGCTCTCTCTTTGAAGGCTACCTTTTCTGCCTCACGTTTTTTTAAAAGTAATTCTCCTTCCCCCAGAATGCAAAAAGCACTAGAATATTTATAAGTGAATAATAACCACCGGAAATGAGCTTCTGCTGAGACATGACGAATGACGTTGACTCTGATTATGAATCTATGTGAAAGACTAGTGCAATTTGTGAAATGTTCAATGTAATATTGCGTATATAAACTTTCTATATTGAATGTACATTAAAAAAATAAATCAGTCGCACTTGTACATAAAATTTTAAGAATAAAAGGGAACCCACAGTGTTGTTCTTTTGCATTTACATTCTTGCTTGTTGAAGTAACAGATTTCAACAGAATGAGTTCTTGTTTGCTCCTGTTTGAAAAGCAAGACAAACATTAAATAGACTGATTCTGGTGCTTTTTACACTATAGATTTTATCACATTAAAGCCAAGAAAATGCTTAAATAAATCCACAAGTTAAGCATTTCCCTCCCCACATTTTATTCCTGATTGTGTGGACGAGGCCTTGACAGTTTTCATGTTGTGAAAATAAAATTACAATTTGTTAATTAATAATAAACAGTTTTAGAGCTTTTATGTTGTATTGGTCAAACTTAATCCATGACCTCACTCTCCCACCTACAACCCTGGAAATTGATATGGAATTAGCTCACATTTAACATTTCAAGGTTGCAGGATCTTTATGACAAAACGTGGTTTTCAAGTAGTTTTACTTACAAACCTAAATAGAAACTGTAGGTTGCATGTAGAGCAGCTTAAAATAGTATTGGTATGGTATGGTATCAAGCTTTTACCAGGTTCATGTTGGGATAAAAAAGGATAGTCATGACAATGCACGTGTCACTAATCAATTTAAGAGGTCTGGATAGGTGGATCACCTTTAAATTGCACAATTTACATCTAGAAACTTGTTTCTAAAAAAGTACTATACAAATAGAAAATATTTATTTTTTATTTTCTATTTTGATCATTATTGTGTAGGCCCTATGTAGCCTCATCATCATGAAATCGGATCGGGTTTCCCTTAGGTTAAAACTATTGATTAACCGA
This sequence comes from Chaetodon trifasciatus, assembly GCA_037975065.1. Taxonomy (NCBI): domain Eukaryota; kingdom Metazoa; phylum Chordata; class Actinopteri; order Chaetodontiformes; family Chaetodontidae; genus Chaetodon; species Chaetodon trifasciatus. The sequence continues at coordinate 4,217,991 of JBBMOE010000016.1, forward strand.
AGAGCTGTCTGAACATGTCTTATTTAGATTAATGTGACGTCATACACTTATGGCGGGGTCAGAAAGTTAGGGGTTGATGCAATACAGTGAACAGTTAATCCCTAAATATGAATAAAACCAGTAGACTTTTACTAAATTGGTTTGATATTTCTGTTTTTTTCCAAATAAATATATTACTTTGCTCTTGGTGTATTTTTGCAATATCTATCAAACCTTGAATATTTCGTCTCTGCGGATCTTTTGAACACCAGAGTCCGACTCCGCACGGTTGAATTAGCAGGTAACACCGGAAGTTACGCTATTGGCGCGAATCACAACAACAACAACAAAGCTTATATTTTTATTTCGTAAAACTATTTATTCAATTGCCATTAAGTGCATATTGGTTTTATTTATTCGTTTGTTTATAACAATACTAACACTAATCGTCTTTGAAGCGTTACAAGTTTATATTTGCTCGTTTGAATGTTTGCTGACCGGTTACACAGTTCAAGTAAGAGCGCAGGCTCTGTGGAAACCTGGCAGTTGCGTTATAGCTAAATAAACTCACATTTCGAGGAGTTTCTTATGAAGAAGCCATGCTAAAGCTAAGCTAGTTGACTTCTTAAAGTTCGTATTGATTAACGTTATTGTCAGAGTATAAGACACTGCCTCTTTAGTTTTCTGACCGTCTGATTGAGGTAAGTGACTCGGCTGTTAGTTTGGCTAACATTAACGTGAAGAACTAACCGTATTTTAAATGTAGTAGTAACGCTAACTGTGCTAACGCTAACTATTGTATACACACAACGTTGTACCAATCTATGACCGGTTTATTATTGTCTTGCTAAAAATGTGAAACGTAGCTTTAAAAAAGACGCACAGTCATAGCACATCCTCTGTAAGTGATAGTTGTTGTCGACTCAGAAGCTACTGCTAAGGCTAGCTAATGCCGTTGTAACAAATATTAAGTTAATTTCACTGGTCCTTCATTCGCTGACAGGTTGACCATGTCTAAAAGAGACAATAAAGGCTTCATTGTAAAGTTTGTGGAGAGCAAAGGACAAAAAACAGAACATGCTGTCAAGGCTTATGAGGTGAGCTCCATTATCTGCCTCAAACTATTATGATTATTACAGTTTTTGCCAATGGTCTGCGGTCTCTGTGATGATCCTTTTTGTCGATGATCATGTTTGTCTCATTTTTTACACAGGCCATTTTGGAGCTGCAGTCTGAAAAGTACTTGAAAACCATAGATGAAGATGCTGTTTTACAGATGGACCAGAAGGACAAGTCTCTGTTTGTCTTCAGCAGCTTCACCACCCCAGCCTTTCTGCACTGTAAAAAGGTCTGACTCTATTTATTACATCAAAACCTTAATCACGAATTTCACAAGAATTAATGAAAGGCTGTCATGGAGGGTAATTCTCTGCTTTGTCACTCTTTGTCATTTGCTGTGTAGCTCGGCTGTCGAGTGGTGAGTCCACTTGTGGTGTTGTACTGCCTGCAGCAGCAGCGTTGTGTCCCCAAAGCAGAGAAGCCCGTCTATAACATGGCCATGGCTGACATCACGATTTCCTGCACCAGCCTGGATAAAGCAACACGGGTTAGTTCACTGCGTCTGATACTTCGCAGATTGTTGCTCTGTTTAAATCAACTGTCTGATAAATGCATCAGCGAGGTCATGTATGATTTTAGACTTAACATGAAGCAACAGTCAGCACAATTACAATAAACACAAAGTTAAAGATAAAATCAGAATGATTTGCAGATACAAATCAAGGAAGGTTTTTCTGTTTTTTACAGGCAGAGGTGATGGATCTGGTGCAACTCATGGGTGGACAGGTCTACCTTGACCTAAATGTGTCCGTGACCCACCTGATAGCAGGGGAGGTGGGCAGCAAGAAATACCTGGTAGCTGCCAGCTTGGGTAAACCCATCCTGCTGCCCGCATGGGTCAAAACCTGCTGGGAGAAATCTCAGGACAGGTATGTTCTCTCATCAAATCTGATATGAGATCTACTGTAGAAAGATTTTGCTTGTGTTTTCTTGGCTTAATGAGCTCCTTTGTGCTCTCTTTATTTCACAAATACAGAGAGGTTTACCAGTCAGTCTTAACACTGCATCAAATTATACAATTCTTATATAACATAGTGGCAGTTTATCATAATAACAACGATTATACCAAAAACATGGCTTTTAAATGTACACGGTAATGATTTTGAACACCTCGCTCTGTCTCCTTCAGTCTTTTCAGGTACTCAGACCTCCCCGTTGAGGAGTATCTGTGCCCTGTGCTGCGTGGCTGTACTGTTTGTGTGACAGGCCTCTCCAGCATAGAGCGTAAAGAGGTGCAGCGGCTCTGTGAGCAGCATGGAGCCAACTACACCGGTCAGCTCAAAATGAACGAGTGCACACACCTCATCGTCAGTGAACCAACAGGCAAGTCACCAGCAGTTTTCACACAATGGCCAATTTTTTCTAATCAAAAACTCCTGTAAGACTCATGTTGTGGTAGGACATTAGATATGTTGTTATTTTAGTTTGCATTATTAATATCAATTCAATTCAGTATTGCAGCTTTTGCTGAAGTTGAAAACACAAATAGTTCAATAGATGATTATTTTCTAAAACATCTTGGCAAATATTAATCAAAAAAGGATAATTCTGATTATTCTTTTAGTCTAAAAGAATAATCATTCTAGCTGTGGTACTTTCATTGGTATCACTTTGATTCTCAGTGCTTGTATTTGTTTGCAGGTCAGAAGTATGAGTGTGCACGGAAGTGGAATGTGTATTGCGTGTCCCTGCACTGGCTGTTTGACAGCATAGAGAAGGGCTTTTGTCAAGACGAGAGCAGGTACACTGTGGAGCGTAACGCATCAAAGTCCACTCGACCACATACCTCCACCCCTACTGGCACCAACAAGAAGGAGGGTGAGGCACAGCTTGTTTATGGTATTAAAAATGTCTCCTTTTCATCCTGTGTGATCGGGGTCGAGCACCACATCTATTACCTCTTGTTAAGTGTTTCATAGTGTTAGTCTGCAATATATTAAAATGAAGAATCGTGTTTTTTTAAACTCCAGAGGGTCCATCTCTGTTGGGCTTGAGCCACATCTCTGTCAACGCCAGCATGACAATAAATGACACGGCCCTCACCAACGCCACCATCAGCCGCCTGGAAGCTCCAGACCCCATAGATAGTCTGGATCTCACAGTCTGCCCAGCTGATGATATACTGGATGGCTGCAAGGTAAGCAGAAGAATATTCCTTTTCGTACAGAGTGGCGATTTCCTTGGTAAAGACAAATCTGAGATTTTGTTTCACAAGTGTTAAATGTTGTGCAGCTGTACCTGTGTGGCCTGCCGGGGAAGAAACTGGAGAAGCTGCGGCGTCTTGTGAACACTGCAGGCGGTCTGCGCTTCAACCAGCCCAGTGAGGAACTCACACATGTGGTCATGGGAGAGCTGGACCAGGACCTCAAGAGTTTTCTCTCCAAAGCAGCACATAGGTCTGAAAATGCAGAGTCCTAGGATTTAGAAACATATCAGATATGTTAGGCTAAATTACACAAAATGTGTACATGCATGTTTGATGTGTTGATTTAATTTAATGTACTACAGGTATGGTTTGATAACTTAAGAATGTAGCACACCTTGCATTAAGTTCCATTTAAGTTTAAGTTAAGGACTTCATGTATTCTTTCTGGTTAAGTTGGTTTGCAACATCATGTTTAGTCACAGTAAAGAAAATACACAGATATGCTTAAAATACATAGAAATGAAGAAGGGAGTGGAGACTATGATATTCAGAGAAGTTGTAGCATAAGGTGGAGAGTACTGTGGCCATTTAAGATTACAGTATGCAACCACTGAGCTGATGTTATCTCTGTATTTTGCTCCTCAGACCCCATGTAGTAACGGTGCAGTGGCTGCTGGACAGTTTCAACAAAGGCAGTCTACTCCCAGAAGCAGGTTACCTCCACCCTGACTGTCTGCCCCCTGCTACAGCTGCTGTATCTGTGCCTGCCCATCACACTGCCACCTCCCGGCCCTCAGCTGGCCCCCCTGTGGCCAGCCCCAGCACTCCCAGGCATAAGAGAGCAGAGGAAGATCTGCTCTCACAGTACATGGAAGATGACCCTACAATAGGTAGGTATCTGTTGTTGAAGGATTTACTGGGGCCAAGTGGGATTGGATGTCATTAAGAGATTTTACAAGATATATAGTTTCAGGTTTTGCAGCAAATCTCTTTTTTTCTTTTATCCTCCAGTTGACATGCCCCCACCAGCAGAGGGCAGCAGCAGGAGGTCCATCAGTACAGCTACAGAGCTTCAGCCTGAACTCTTGGCACCAAACGAGACCAGAGGACCGGAGCCAGAATCCACCCTGCAAGAAGCCAGCGAGGCAGGCCTGTTTTGTGGGAAATGTTTCCTTCTCGTGGGTTTTGGCTCTGAGGCCGAGGCCCAGCTCTCTCTGCTGGTGACAGAGAATGGAGGCAAGGTGCTGATGGGCCGCACACGTGTTGTGGCGGACTACGCGGTGGTCCCACTGCTGGGCTGCTCGGTGGAGGCCACAGTGGACGAGGTGGTCACTGATACCTGGCTGGTAAGATTATAGTCATACTGTTGGCTTTTTAGTTGTGTGAGAAGGAAGATGTGGCAATCCTGGGGAAATCAGTTAATTTGTTAATCATTCTTAATTTAATTTAAAACATGTATGTGTCCTCTATCAGTTTTGTGTCAGAGGAAAGAGCCTTTTAAGTTTGTTACATGAAAATAAGCTTCATTCTTGTTCATTTTCAGGCCATGTGTGTGGAGAAGGAGTGTGTTCTGCAGCTCTCCTCCAACCCTTTGTTCACGCCTGTTCCTGTGATGGACGGACGTCTTCCTCTCAAAGATTGCGTCCTCTCTGTCAGTCAGTTCACCGGAGCAGAGAGGGAGTCTTTGGTCGAGCTGGCCAAGCACCTTGGAGCCAGGTATGGTTACACTGGTTCTGATGCTGGCACAGGAGCTTTTAAGCCCTTCAGAGAGAGAGAGCAAAAGGGCCAAACAGCACAGGGAACACACTGCTATAACAGGGTCCTTATATATGTTTATTGGTTTGCTTTCATTGCTTTTTCTATTGTATTGTTTTGTTGTCATGGGCTCTATAATACAATGATGACTCTTCCGGTGTAACTCTAGCAGCAATACTTGTGGTTTTAGGCACATTTTGGTTTGTGTTCAGGACAAAAATATTAAAAGAGGAATTTCCATTTTTCTATGTGTCAGAGCTGCTGGGCTGTGGGGTGTTACCGTGATGAAGATGAAGTCCTTTGCTTTGCACATTATTTTCTCTCCTTTACCCTCATGTCCTGCCAGCCTGTTATGAACAACCTGTCTTAAAGCTTCATCTTCTCTCTCTCTCCTGTAGCGTCCAGGATTACTTTGTGCGTCTGGCCAACCAGAAGAAGGGCATGCTGGCCAGCACTCATCTGGTGTTGCAGAGCCCTGAGGGCACAAAGTACCAGGCAGCAAAGAAATGGGGGCTCCCAGCTGTCACCATGCACTGGATACTAGAGTCTGCTCGGACCGGCCAGAGGGCAGAGGAGCGCCGTTTTCTAGTTGACCTGCCTCCCTCGCCAGGTGAGAAAAGTGTCATTATTAAAGCCTGTATGTAGATATTTTATTAGCATTGGCTGGGTGTAGAACATGATGGATGGCAGTGATTATACTAAATTACCAATGAGTGTATTTTTTTACTTTCCAAGTAAATTCTGCCAGGCATTTTTGAGAAGTAATATATTATTTGGCTCTATAGGTTGTTTGGTGTGATTCTGCTGTGCATTTTAGGTCAAATTTTCATTGTTTCTTATCCTATAACAGTGGCTTTATTTTCTTCTTCTACAGACAGAGATGATGAGAGCTTTGTCGGCGGTTCCCAGAAGCCAGCCATGCCTCCACCAGCACGTTTGTCTCCAGAGGTCCCTTTGCTGGGCGTCCAGAGCGGTAAGGCCGTTACCCCGCTGGATTTAGGTCGCTTCCAGAGCAAAGTGTTCCGCTCCGTGTTGGACGAGATGAAGCCCAAACAGGACATCAGCACCCCCAAACAAAACCAGGAAGGCTGCAGAAGGAACCCCCAACAGAAGGAGCCCTCGCTGCAGCTGGACACTCCCTCTCGCTTCCTCAGCAGAGACCAGCTCTTCAGGCCCTCCTTCAATGTCAAGGTTAGGACAGCAACAGAATCTAGGGTCAGAATTATGATTTTAGCTTCATGTAGTAAATTGTGCATTGATGTTTGATGGATAACCCTGTAAATACATGGACTGCTCCTCGTGTTAAGGATGCACTAGGAGCATTGGAGACTCCGGGGGGAAGTTCCAAACCAGGAGAGAGGTTTGGGACGCCGCTGACTGATGTCATCAACAGGAACCTGAAAGTGGCTCTGGCCAATAGCGCCCGAAATAGTGCCTCAGATATGCAAGCCATCTCTGCTAGCCCCCAGTTTACCAAGACAGCTGAGAAGGAGGTAAACTAAAGTACAGCAGGCCTGTTTGCATACTCCACATTGGTGGTTTAATGTCAGGATCACATCATTTGTCAAGTAAAATGCACAGCAGCCGTTATGAATGACTGATGGAGGATCTCTTATTGTTACAGAAACCTTTACTGTGACTTAGTACAGGAAAACCTTATTTGTAGTACAAGGGACAGCGTTGTTAAACACCGCACATGTCACTTGTTTTTTGTTTGTAAGGTCCCAGAAAAAGATGGCGGCCCGCTGACTGGTGTTGTGATCTGTGTGGGAAAGAAGCTGAGCAAAATGCAGGGTGAACTCAATGCCATCGCTGCCTCGCTCGGGGCGGACTTCAGGTATTCAACATGTCGTCATTCTTTTTGTCCACCACTGCTGGCTGCAACCCTTCTTCAGTCAATAAAAGTGTTAAGTGGTGGGGGGGTAAACAGTCCTCATTGTGTGGAAAAATACTTTCCAAATCTTAATCTAACAAACATACCGAACAAAGAAGGAGTTTCAAAATAAAAGCACAATAACTTTGGAAGATGTCCACTTTGTTTGTCTAATCCAGGTTGCTGAAGCTTCTTATGTTAAGAATATATTATTGCACAGAAGAAGGACTGTGCATTTTGTCCCCCCTCACTTTAGGAAGAGATCTCTTTGCATCCAGTATGGACAGAAGGAATCATTACAGCAACCAGTAACCCTTTTAATGTACATGTAGGAACATCAACATCAGGATTGATTTAAGAAAGAAAGACTTGAAAATGTGAACCTAACATTTAATATTTAATTTAGTAAACATGGATGCAAACAGTACAAAGACCTCTTTATCAACTTGTTTTTAGGTGGGCTTGTGACGATACAGTGACGCACTACATCTACCAGGGCCGTGTGGGGGACAACACCCGGGAATACAGAGGAGTGAAGGAGAGGGGGCTGCATGTGGTCTCCCAGTACTGGCTGCAGGCTGTACGTTTCCCAGCAGCAGAGCCCGAAGCTCCACTTTACTGCTCAGCTCCTTGAGTTGCTTATTTTGATGGATCGTTTAGTTTTTTAAAAATTTTGTTTTGTCTGTCTATATTATATAGCTTATAATTATAGAACAGAGAAAAGCAGCTAATCCTCACATTTGAGAGGCTGGAACCAAAAATATTTGGCATTTTGTTGCCTGAAAAATGACTGAAAACGATAGTCAGTTATCAAAACTGTTGCTGATTAATTATCCGTTCATCAGTGAATTGTTTCAGCTGTAAAGTGAATTGTAAGTTAGAAGCTGGTTACTCATGTTTTAAAGTACTATTATGCAAAAACACAATTAGTCCTGTGCTGATGGACCTTAGTGTCAATGATATTGTGTGATTTGTGCAAATGTGCCAAACTGTTAGGAGACAAACTGCAGACTGAGCTTGATTTGATATAAACCGCAAAGGAAATTATTAGTCAAACATACGTGCCTCAGTGAACGAGGCATTTTGCTGACATTAAACAAGCTTGTAAAGAAATTGTGTCTTGAAGAAGATACAAAATGTGATAGTAAGATACACCTGATTTAATCACTTTCATGCCGGTAGATGCTGCTTTGTTATCATTCAGTATTCACTTAGCACATTTCACCTGGGGGGGAAATAATTATCATCCCATCAACCAAAGCAGAATATTTAATCAAAAACAGCTTTGATGTGCTCATTTTGCAGACAGATGGGAGTGTCAGCTGTGCTTCCCCTTGTCATTACTTCATTCACTTAATTCTTGTGGCAGCACACACAGAAGTTTACAGCTAACAAGTTGCCCGTGCCGTCTTGTGCAGTGTGCTGAGGAGCAGAGGCACGTCCCCGAGTCTCTGTATCCTTTCACCTACAACCCTAAGATGAGCCTAAACCTCAGCCAGGTGCCCAGCAGCTCTCAGAGGTCTCCACCTTCAACACGAACCCAACTCAGAAACGCCAGTGAAGCAAAGGACGACAAGGTGGGTGGAAAGTTGAAGATCAGTTGAGCATTGGATGCTGCTCAGCGTTGAATTTGAATTTCTTACATGCATCTATGTTTCACAGTAATTCTAAGAAAGGTGCCTCATGAATGCAGGAGGTCTCATCTAATTATCTGCTTCATTATCTGACCCTCAGAGCGAACACGTTACCACAGAAGAAAATACAACTTTACGTCGTGTAAGTGACGGAAGCGTAGAAGAAGAGACGCGTGATGCTGCGGATAAAAGCGGTGGGTGTCTTTTTTCCAGCTCTGCACGTACATGATACAGCCACTCGTTTTTGTTTTTGTTTTTAAAGATCGTTGTTGATTATCTCGTGCAGATATTTCAGAGACTCTAGAAATGAGAGAGAACCTGCAAAGACAGCTCCAGGAGATCATGTCGGCCACCAAGCTCACGACAGGGAGGCGTGCCTCAGCCAGACTCAGCAGGATGGGGTCAGGAGGGGCCGACTCGGGCCCCCACACGCCTGATGGGAGCCGGGTCGGACGCAGTGGGAACAGACGCACTCTAGAAGCTCTCAGGTAAGGAAGCCGTGTAGTGAGAAGATAAATATAGATGCATCCTTAGAGGATCTTAACATTTTTAGGACTGTTGTGCCATAAAACGCATACAGTTAATGAATTTGACGCATTTTAAATGAAGAAACCTGAAGTTCAAACAGTTCAGAGTGTGATGAAGCTGTTTTCTTCCTCATCAAAATAAATTCCCCTCATTCTGTCCTGACCTCAGGGTTTCCAGAGAAGCAGCGATGGACATAAACACAGAGCCATCTCAGAGTGAACAGATCGTCTGGGATGACCCCACAGCCAGGGAGGAGAGGGCCAAGCTGGCTGATAATTTACAGTGGCCCGGAAGCCCCTCGCAATACTCCGAGCCCCTGGCACCTCCACCTCCTCCCACCGCAGAAAACGGCCCTCAGTTCAGGGACTCCATGACGGACTCTGAGCTGGTGGAGATGGGTAAGAGATCAGGAGGAGGCTGCACAAACTGTTTTTAAATTCAAAGTTAGCCAACTTACACCTTAAGGTGGAGAATTACACATGACTGATTTAAAGCAAGTGGCAAAACATAAACTAGTTCACACATCTAGTTAACTAAAGGTTTACACCTACGAAGTGTAGCAGTAATTATGAGTAATCCTGACACGTAGATTTCTTCATGTTTGCAACTCAATCCTGAAGAGGATGCTCAGGTCAGCGTGATTAAGACGTGTGTTTGCTTACCTGCATCTTAGCTAACTTGACTTGCGCTGCCATCACTTTGTCCTCTCCCAGCTGCCTGTGAAGTGATCGACCAGCACATGGGCCGGAAAGTCACGACGCCTCCAACCAAGGAGCGAGAAAGTGACCTCCTCACTCCTAAAGCCCCCAGCATCGCCTTCCCTCTCGCAAACCCTCCAGTCGCACCGGAGCCACAGGTGAACATTCATATTTACATTTACAACAGATCTGCACACACACATGCTGTAACGTGCACCCTTTCAAACTAGCTGCCGGTGCTAATGAAGCTTTCTCTCTCTCAGGAGGAGCGCGAGGAAGAAAAGCAGCCGCCCAGATTTCAGCTGTCCTCCCTCAGCCCTCAGGAACGCATTGATTACAGTCACCTCATAGAGGAGCTTGGTGAGTCTTCCACCTAATTAGGGCTCTAACAGTGTTTCATCACGCTGCAGTGGAAGAAAAAAGCAACACATCACAGGCCTGAAGTCAAGAGGAGCTAATCCCTGATGACTAAAACAGAGGATCGTGCCTCCAGGGTCTGGGAATATTTCCTCCTCCAGATGCTTCCTCTGACAAACATGTTCTCAAATAGACCCCAGCACATCGTCAGCTGAGTCATTATTGCAACTTATGTGGTATATTCAAGCAAAGCAGCATTTACAAAGAGAAATGTCAAGCGTGAAGGGGGTTGATTATATAGAACAGTCCCATGAGATGGAATTATTTTGAAAATTGTGTTTAATTCTGCTGCTGAAGTTGAAAGCAGCAGCGTATAGTGAGTCAGCAGGAAGAGGTGGGTCATGCTTAAGTGCGTTTATACGACAGGCTTCAGTCTTTTATCATCAGGCCCGTAAGTCTAGGTACAGCATATCTTATCTGTAGTTCTGTTTTTCCCCTTTCTTTCATAATATGGTTTTATAGGTGGCGTAGTCCTCGACAAGCAGTCTTTCGACCCCAGCTGCTCCCACATCATCGTCGGGACTCCCCTGCGCAACGAGAAGTACCTGGCAGCGATGGCGGCCGGCAAGTGGATCCTGCACCGCTCGTACCTGGAGGCCTGCCGCTCCGTGGGTTGCTTCATCCAGGTCAGGATCTGAAGATTTCACCCTGCAGTAACTGTGCTGTTCTGGTATTGATATTGAAGTTAATGTGCAGCATGTTAGCTCATGTCCTGCTGTGTTCCAGGAGGATGAGTATGAGTGGGGCAGTAGCTCCATTCTGGATGCGTTGCCCTCCATCACCTCTCAGCAGAGGAGACTGGCGTTAGCCGCCATGCGCTGGAGAAAAAGCCTGCAGGGACGCTCTGAGCACGGGGTACTTACAGGCGCATCCACACATTGTATTGTATATCTGCTGCTTGAGATTTAAAGTGTGTTAAGTATTCTTTTGGTGTTTTTCAGGGAGCCTTCAGTGGATGGACGGTCATGCTGAACATCGACCAGAACAGAGAATCGGGCTTCAGGCGGTTGCTGCAGTCTGGCAGGGCGAAGGTTGCTGCCTGAGCTTTTAGTTACTTCAGCAGCCAACGTTTAATTGTAAGCATGCCAAAGCTTTTGTTCTTACCTGTGATTTCTCTCTCCAGGTCCTGCCGAGCCCCTCGCCATCCTTGTACAGGGAGGCCACTCACCTGTTTGCAGACTTCATCCGGCTGAAGCCCGGAGACTTCAGGGTCAACATATCAGAGGCTGTCTCCAATGGAGTCACATGCCTGAAGCCAGAGTACATCGCAGATTACCTCATGCAGGTCAGTGGAGCTCTATTGTTACTGGATTGAATAACAGAATCTTGGATTATTATATTACAGTGTTGATGTAAACACGATGTTGCTTCAGTTTAATTACACGCAGAGAGTGAAGTGAAGTATCAGCTTTGTAAAGAAAGAATGACTTAATGTCACTTTTATGGACCGTTTAACATTTTAGGATTTTTTAGTGACGTTATCTTGGAATAAGTAAGAACTTTGTTACCGTTAAGTCAGAATGAAGTTAGGTTCAGTGTTAAAGATGCCTTTTTGTCTGTCCTCCAGGAGCCGACCCCACCTATCGAGCTGTACTACCTGAGCGAAGCCCCCTCTGAAGAAACTCCAGGCACCCCGTCACGTAAGCGTAAAGCAGCGGCAGACAACTCCAGGCTGAAAAAGTCACGTCTGAACTGAATGTACTGAACGTTACCATTAAATGTCCCATGTCTGTGAAAATGATTGTAAATAAGATTGTTTTTATCCTGTAAAAATAAAATGAACGTTGCGCTTGTTTTATCACTCCGGCTTCGTCATTCAGGATTGCATTTGGCTGCTGCCTCAGACTGTAGCTGTGACTGATGACTCAATGAAGCTCTGCACAAAATGTTGAGTCACGTTTTGTAATTGGGTGCAGTGATGTTGTGTGGCCTCTGGGGGGCAGAATATCTTCACTCTTTGGCTCAGGACTGCGTGACAAGCGATTTCTCAGCAGCAGAATGGGAAAGTGGGTTCCTAATGTGCTCATTTATTTCCTGAAAAACTATAATTAGCAGGTAAGTTTAATAACTTTATTGAATGTTTGGAGTTGACTCATATTTATGGTCCATTCAAAAAAATCTGTGGCTGTTTCTAGCAGCTGTTTCCTCATTAAAAGTGAATATTTCTAATCATTTTTTTTTATATATATAAATAAAACCTGCCCCTGCATCTTTTAGGACAGTTTTAGTCAGCAGTCTCTAATCTACATCTCTTAGTAAGAATTCAAAGAGGCTGAACTGAAGAGTCAAAACACTCAACTCACCAAAGAGTATTCCCCTCCCAACCCGTGTGCTTGTGTCCAACTTGTATGTGCTGTTGATCTGCCCCTGCACTAGATGCCAGATTTTGTTTACCCGGTGTTGATTTAGGCCTTTCGTAGAGCGATGTGCTGTTTGATACCAGGGTGCCAGCTGGGGTTAGATGCCCCTGCTCCCTCCCATATGGACAGATAAGTGGTTTAACCTCATAATAGATGGACCAGCTGACAGCCTCCCGACAGATTCAGGCTTGAGCTGCAGTTTGAGAGGTGTGGGATTAGAGCAGAAAGAGCCGCACTGACAGAGGAACATGACTCAGGCTGCGGGGTCCGGGAGCCTCTAGGGGCCTCCAACAAAGCAAGGAGTAGCTTAAGGTCACGTGACGAGGTTTGCACTAAAAGAACATGCAATACCTCACCACCAACTGAGCTCTGAGTTATTCAGTTGCACCAAAGATAGAAAACTCCAGCATTGTTTTAAGAAATATCAGAGATAAAGGGTCACCTTTTGACTCACCCACCAAGCTGCTCTACATTAAACTGATCAAAAGTCTTATCAAAGGGTATAATGTGTTCATTAACTAAAAGGTTTGGAAAACCTCTGAATTAATCATCTGGTTAAAATTTTAAAAAAGGACATTAATTATTTGCAGTATAATTTATTATCATCCTTAATTGATGCTTATGAAACAAAATAATTGTAAGTGTAGCCTTCTGTTTAGTTTCTCCTGCTGTTTAACCTTCACAGAATATATGGCTTATAATGGTCCTCATTCTACTTCAGCCATACTTATTTCAGGACACGTGTCTTTTTTAATTATGTTAACTGCTCAATTAAAGATTCTGGAGCCTGAAAATGACTTATTTTGTCTGACCAGGAGCCAAAAATGTAAATTAATTAACTAAAAGAATGAGAAAAGCTGTAGGAAACAGTTTGACTTAGTTAATGACTTAAAGGATTATTGATTAATCGACGGACTAGATCAACGTGTTGCAGCTGCTCTGAAAGCTTCTCTGTCAGAAATGCTGCATCTTTAATGCCTGTTGTTGCTGCAGCGGGACAGAAAAGCACAGTTTCAATCACAGTTGGCTTCGGTTGGCCAGGATGTTTCCAGTCAACAGGTGTCCCATTGAGGTGGGCTAATCTCCCACTTTGCTGACTGGCAGGTGGCCAAGAGTTGAGTCTGATCGTCGCTCCTCATCGCGCCCCCTCCTCTCCTGAGAGGTAACTTTCAGGTTTTCTTGTCAGGACAGTGCATTTCAGCACGACTCTCCACACAGGGAGGAAACTCTGCAGCAGTCCTCATTAAAATTCCCTGCCCGTACGCTCACCACGAAAACCTCCTTTTAGTGGGTGGCACCGGCGTCCTGCGCGCCTCTTTAATTGCGCACCACGCATTAACGAGCGATCGCGGATCCCAGCTTCATCAGCACCGGTGTCCGCCGATCGCGCCGCCTTGAGCCGGACAGCTTGCTTCATGTCCCGCGATTTACGGCGACAAGGCTGAGGGAGGAAAGGTGGGCGCAGAGTCCCAGAGGTCCGGCAAAGGGGTGGCGCCCTACGCATCTCATCCGGCGCCTTGGACACGCTGTGCCGCGACCCACGGCGACGCGGTCCGCTCCTGCAGCCCGCTGGCTCCTCGTTGCGGCTCATGATTGTGACATTTCTCTGAGGGGACTGGCAACATGTGCGCCTGGGTGGTGTGAAGTGTGACACAGCGGCTTTGGGGTTTCATTTCTCTCGGTTACGACAAGTACCCGACGTTACGGCGCACCTTGTGTAATAGGTAAGTACATCAGTTTATTTCTCTTTTTCAGATCAGACAGCTCAGCCTCTGCTCTCTGCCTGCGCTGTGTTTTATTGGCTGCTCTTCCAATACCTCTGCGTATTGATTATGTTGAGCATCCCATTTGTTGAGAGGTCGGCTGACGGTTTCTAGGCAATTATGAGCAGTGACTGTCACAGACACATGCATCAAATCACTGTCAGTGCTGCATCCAACTAACACTGCAACACATCCCAACATAGAGCTTCAGAGCATCTGTCAGTGCCTTGTATGACATGGAGGTATTACACTAAGACAGGAAAATGCCATCATCAGAAGTTGAGCTGCTGCTGGTCAGCTCTCTGGATGCTTCCTGCAAAATTTCATTGGAAAGATTAGGAATAATTGCATTTTTAGCTTTCTTTTGTGTGTGTGTGTGTGTGTGTGTGTGTGTGTGTGTGTGTGTGTGGCATCCAACTCTGTCCCAATCTTTCTTGACAGTTCTAAAAAAAGGGAGCTTCAAGGCCAGTTAAGGAAATGTGTTCTGAAGTGTTTCATTAGACTTTGGGTGACTCTTTATTCTTGGAGAGATTAATGGTAGATTCCTTGCAGTGGCTGGCTGTTGTCCCAGGTTATTTACAGCAGTGGTAGGCCAGTTTACTCCCCAAAATAAAAAAAAAGTTTCAAGTTTTTCAAGAGAGAGAAAGCCATCAATCTTGTACCTTGAAGATCTCTGCCTGGAGCGCCCTTCAAGTGGCTTATTTCTCAGGCAACATGGCAGCAACAAAGCAGATAATAGGAGAAACTCTCTTAAAACGCAAGACTACGATGAACACAGCGGCATCACAAAATGCCCCATTTAGTGTGGAGCTGCAGCTTTGTTTTCGAGCACAGTGGGATCTTATAGAGCACAGTTTAAAGTGTGTACTAATTGAACCTGCCAGCCACTCTCTGCATTGTGACAGGAATGTTTGGTTGCCTGTTCTCCACAGAAACCCCCCATTCCTTTGTTCTGGGGGACAATCCTCCAGTGCCGTGTGTGTGCAGTGGTGGGGGGAGGGAGAGGGGTCAGCGGGGGTATTGACATCTGTAGCTGACAGCTTCCTTGGGGCAAGCAGACCTGCTGTGATTCCATGAATGGGTATTATGGAACATATGAGCAAAGCACTTAATACTAATGAGGACATTTATTCTTTGGGCACGATGTTCGATGACCAGTCATATATCCAGAGAGAAATCATGCGATGCTGCAAACTCTGAACATTTATTGAAGTTAACTTGGTAAATAAAGACGATCCGTGTCACCGATTCTTCTTCCAACGATTCATGTTGTTTTCCAGCAACTTTTCACTGAATGTAATTGGTTTGACAGTTTGAGCAAAGTCAAGTCTATTTTCAATATGTTGTCCCAAAACTAGTGCAGAAACAAATAGACAATTAATCAATCGGTTGATTGTTAGAAAATTAATCACCAGCTAATCAATTAGTCATTGATGTCATTTATCATGCAACAAGTCTACAGTCTTCAAGCTAAATGCTAACATCAGCATGCTACCATGCTCACAGTGACAATGCAGACATGCTGATTTTTAGCATGTAATGTTAACCATGTTCACTATCTTAGTTTAGCGTGTTAGCATCGCTAATTAGCACTAAAATGAAAGTACAGCTGAGGCTGCTGGGAACATTAGTCCTGATAATGGTGCTAGCCGTAAAGTTAAGGGATTACTAAAGTTGTGAGGAAAATTTTAGCATATAGGCTAATGTTAACCATGTGTTAGCATGCTAACGATTGCTAATTAGCACTAAATATAAAGTAAAGCTGAGGCTGCTGAGAACATTAATAGTCCTGATGATAGTGCTAGATATAATTGTAGGGGATCACCAAAGTTGTGAGGAAAATATTTAGCATATAGGCTAATTTTATCCATTTTCACCATCTTAGTGTTGCATGTTTGCATGCGAACTCCCAAAAAATCATCATGAAAACTCAAACAGTCAAGCCTGGATGATTTTCTCCATAGGTTATTTACGACAAATCCTGCCAGTTCTTCCTGATGTTGTCGTGTATGATGGAGGCCAAAGTGTGTCGGTCATTTCAACACCTTCCTATATGGTGTGATATCTACTGTCAGCATTCCCAAGAATTTTCAGAGGGCAGCGGCAGAACAATCTCCGCAGCTGCTCTCTTATCAGCAGTGTCAGGAAAAGTCTACATTAACACTGAAAAACACCCGGAAAATATCAGCTTTCCCATCCAGAGCAACAGACCTCCCTTAAACAAACGTATCGAGGAAGTCCAAGGAAATGGGAAAATTCTGACTGTGGCAGCAGAAAGTCCGAGCTGATGGGAAACTGTCGGGGAATGTGACTATGGCAGTGTGAGCGGGTTTCATAATTGTAAGTAAGCGTCCCTCATGACTGGTAGAGAGTGGTACACCATGAGGTGGAATGCAGCCCCCATGGGCCCCTCATGCTACACAGTATGTGCTCGACATGGACTTCGCACCTTCCACCAGCCTGGCCAAAATAGCAAGTGACCAAAACAGGATTTCGCTTAAGCAAAGGGAGGAAAAAGCTGGCCTGAGCCTGCGCTTTTTCTTGTCCTGTGTTTCCTAAATGTCGCGCAGTATTAACGAAGGCCCTCAGCTGCTTTCGAAATGACTTTCATTCAAGCCGAGAGCCGGCTCATATGCAGGAACCACGGGGGAGGTGCCACGCTGAAAAGCAAGCGAAAACCGCTCTATTCAAGCCAGGAGAAAAATAAATTCCCCCCCTCAGCCACTTATGATCCTATCAGCCAAAGAGTGTTCCCATAGGGCCAAAAGGAGCCTGGGCCAGTCGTGCAGAAAGAAAAAACCCCTCTCTCTTTCAAGTTGTTGACATTTGAAAGCCATTGTAGTGTGTACAGTAATATCAGAGCAGGCTCTGTTTGCCCATTGGGGGGTATCATAGTGAATAATATACCATGTGGTGCCTCAGGTAAACAAAAGCCTTGAGCAGAAGCATGCCCACCTGCCCTGACCGAGCAGAGGCCCCAGGAAAAGCAGACAGAAGAAGAAGAGGGGGCGTTGGTAATGAATAACTAACCATTATGGTGATTAAAGGGGGTGATGGGCACGGGGAGATAAGAGTGCGGTGACCGTCCGAGCATGAGGTGTTTACAAGGGGAATTCCTTGCATTCCTCTGCTGCAGCCATGCCACTCCAATCTGCACCTCCACCCACTGATGGTCACCCTCTGTGCCAAGAGGGACCCAAAAGGTGAAAGGGCCCAATAAGTTCCTGCTCAGGAAATTTCTGCTGTGAATGTGTTATGTAAGGCGATTTTTAAGTGCTGCTGTAGGGATTTTTAGCTTGTGTTTGATAGCGCTAATACAGCAGGCTGAGGAGCACGTGCAGTGGATCCCCGGAGAGTTAATGTTCACACAAAGGCTTGTTTTCAGCTTTGAGTTGGGAAGAAAGAGGTTTTGAGCCAAAGCTGGAATCTGCAATCCACATATTTGAGCTTAGGCAAACTGATAGCATCTATTAGGAGAATTGGATGGAACACTTGGATGGATTGCCTTGACACTTTGTACAGACATTCATGGTTCCCAGAGGATGAGTACTAAAGTTTTGGATGATCCGCTGACTTTTCCTGGATCAGCACAAACAATCACGGCTCCCAGTTGTTGCATCCCGCTGACTTTGGTGATCCTCTGACTCCACCATGCCACCATGAAAACTAATGATATTCCCGTCAGCCTCATCTGTACTCTGTGTTTAGCGCTAATTAGCAAATGTTAGCATGCTAACAAACTAAGCTAAGATGGTAAGCATTATACCTACTAAACATCAGCATGTTATAGTCATTTTGAGCATGTTAGCATCCTGATGTTAGCATTTAGCTGAGTGCGTGTACAGACTTATGCAATAAAGACGCATTCAGCACTTTAACTTTAACAAAGAGCTGCTTTGTGGTCCTGCTTATGTCAAACGACAGGATGATCCCTCATGCTGCACCATAATGCTTTTAAGAGTTACACAGCTCACACACAAGTATACATAACCTATGAGGCAAGGCAGAAAAGATAGAGGATATATGAAGTCTGCTGCTGCAATGTTTTATTATTGCACAATAAATCAACCTAAATATGTGGAGATATGTGAAGGGTTTTTTGTTCTATACTAAACGCTCTGAAGTGCAGAGGCATAAAACAATCCCTGGTGCCTTTTTCTATAGGTAGTCATAAGGCTGGGCTTAACTCTAGCCTAGTCCCCTCAGTCAGTTTTGAGCTTTACAGGACAGACCTTTAAGCTTGGCACTTACTAGTCACACATCAGCTATTTTCTCCCTCCAGTCAGTTTGAGGAGCGTTTGTGTTGTTAACATCTGAGAGCTCCTTTAATCTGCCTTGTCACACAAAACAGGGTTTAAAAAAGGTCCCAGAGAAGGATAAAATGTATCTCATGCCTGCATGTGAAAAGTGAAACAGGGACTCCTCGGGACACTGAGGGTTTGTGTTTTAGGATCATTCGTCACGTTTTTTTTTAATTCAGTGCAGATGACTGGGTCTAATAGGATTATGAGAAGGCCCGGTGAGAGGAGAGGTCCAGGGGGGCACACGTTACCCCTGCAAGCCCAGCCTTGGCCAGCCCCTTGGGGTGGGGGTCATGTGATGGAGGGGGACAAAAGTAGCAGGTGTCAGCCCGATGATTACGGGGTCTGAAGCAGGGCTCACCTATGGAGATTACTCAGAGCCTCTAATGGATGGCAGGTTGTGACCCCGGCGAGTGAGGAAGCAAATCGCCACCCTCACACCCAGAAAAGTGCTATTCTATTAAAAAAAAGAGAGAGAGACAGAGCCTCCACTCTCTGGTTTCCTTGGCAACTTCTTCAATCTGGATATTTTGTTCTTTCAGCGCTGAACTTCTTGCAACACCAAAAAGCAAAAAGATCCTTTCATTTATAATTTGGGAATATTTGTCAGTCGTACTTTTTGAATACAGCACGTCAAACCCTGTATACCAGCCAGACTCATCTGACAGAGGCTTCAGATTAAAGTACCACCATATGCTGGGGACTGGGGAGCCCCCTCCCCATGGTAGAGCTTATTATTGTGCTCTATGTCACTGTCAGCAACTAATTGTTGTGGAGGATTGAGGTGACGGCGGGAACAGCTCCCCTATCTTGTCTTAAATGCTTGGTCATCTCTGCTCTGCTGTCTGAATCGAAGCATTTCCTTTTCCAAATACGCACACCCTCTGCATTTCTAATCACCCTGCCAGAGCCAGCGTTAGATTTCATGACTTACGCTACCCTTTTTCAAGCTGTTTGAGTCCAAGCTGAGGCAGTGCGAACGCCAGGAAAGGAAATCTGGAGCTCTTGAGTATATAAAACCATTGTTTTCACTCTGTGCCCTGCCCATGCCGCATATGGCTCATTTCATGGCTGCTGGAGAGCCTGATTGATGGGCTGAAGAGCAGCGAGGCTGATGTTCCTCATGCTCAGTGCTTGACAAGGCGAGAGAAAAGTCTGAGGTCACATGAGGTAAAAGTAAATACGAAGGAAAAGGAAGAAGGAGGAGGATTCGACAGACTGTGTACTTTGTGCCAAAATGCTCTTCGGGCACAAAAGGTGTTTTTCCGAGGAACTCTTGAGCCTCTTTCACACGTAGTTCCCAGTAAATAACTGGGATAGTGATTTTCACCTTTCACACATGCAGCTATGTTCAGGGACATTTCCATCTTGCGTCTTTTCACACATGCCGTGGCAATGCTGGAACAGATAGGACAAGGGACAGTTAGCTGTAATGCAACAGCTGTCCAACTGCCATATAACTCAGCAGAAGAAGAAGAAGATAGGGCAAGGCTGGATGTTTGTGTACATGGCAGAGGACATCTCTAATTTTCTTCAGGAAAATGGCGGCCGAGGAGGTTCAAATACGCCATCATCATCAGCATCTTTTGTCCTTTACCTGCTTGTCCCTCCAATGTTACCGCTTTCATTCACAACACCGGCATTTTCCCTGAAATGTGACTTAGTCCTGAGGTGGGAAACTGGCTGCACAGACTCCCCTGAATATCGATCCCTGCTCACACTCACTCATGACCCCGTGCAGGAAATGTTCCTGAACATTTCCGGGATTAGACTGCATGTGTGAAAGGGACTTCAGGCGACATGACTGCTAGCATGCGAGCTGGAATAGTGATACAGTGTGTTTCTGATGTCTTCTTTGCCCAAGGTGTCACGGGAGCTGACATTTCATTGCAATCATTGCATTAACCACCTCTGGGAGAACTCCTCAAATATGAAACTTTCGGCGCTTGTCACCACCAATTAGGTAGCAGTTTATGTGGTTTTCTCCCATTCTCCTCCTCCGTCTCGCTCTCCAGTCTCAGAGATCTGTGGCCCCAGGGGGCTGGAAAGCTGTCTAGTAATCTGAGACGGCATTAATACTGAATAAGATGGAGCGAGGCGTAGGCCCTGCAAATTAATTTCCATACACGGAGCGGCGTTTAAAAAAAGACTGCGAAATGACACAGTGGGATTTCGCCTGGTATGTTTGTGTGTGTTTGTGTGTGAATGTGTTTGTGGTGGCAGGGGTGGTGGTTTGTGGCAGCTACGTCACCATGGAGACAGTGGCATTGTCGTGCAGGGAGGACATTGATGCTGGAGTGAGTGCAGCATTGGCAGCAGAAAGAAGCAACATGGCAACAACAAAATCCTCTGAGCCACTGGGCAGATGTCTGGCTTTATGTCGAGATACGCACTTTAAAATGTCCTTCACCGTCTTTCGCTGCTAACTTCGCTGTCTTCAGTTATACTTTCATATGGTTCTGACCCTGAGCGACAAGATCCGTGTTCACGCTCACATTATCTCATGTGTGCTGAGTATGACGCCGCTGTGAACGACCGGCAGCACAGGCCAAACGGACCTGCTGCTGAAGCTGCTGGAGTGCCTCCCCCCTCCTCCTCCTCCTCCTCCTTCCCTGGAGAGGAGAGTGTCCTTTAGGGAGAAGAGATGACTTGACGTTTTGGGTTTGTCAGAAGCTGCAAATAAATTGGACGTACTGGTGGCTGCACAGGCTGTTCCTGCTGTAAAAACACTGCAGCTCGCTGTGGGACGCGATATGTCAAACATGCTGTAGTAACTGCAATGATTTTTCTCTCCCTCTCGACACTGTAATGAGAGTTTATGCATCTGGTGCTGCTGGATTTATTCCATGTCTCTTTTTGTTTCCTTTGCGCACAGAGTTGCAGACTTAAAGGGCCATACCGGTGTGTTTACAGATGCTACCTCCTTAAAGTTATAATCTTTAAAGAAATAGTTCGAGATTTTGGGAATTACATTTATTCGCTGTCTTGCTCTCATGTCTGTGTGTTACTTACTGAGCTAGAGTTAGCGTAGCAGAGCATAAAGACTGGAAGCAGGGGGAAACTGCTAGCATGGCTCGTACATCATGTTAATTGTTTATTTTTTGATCTACTTGTGTAACTCCTCGTTGAGTTGACAACACAGGGAGCAACAAATGTGCCTTAAGCAACTAATCTGTCAGAAATGTGACAAATAAAATTGACACCAGTCGATCTGCAGTGCAGCCAAACAAACTGGGCTGAGAGAATTCTTTGCACACCAATGTTTTAATAAAGAGGACAAAGTGGCACCCATAGATTGCATCAAAATTGGGACTTGGCTTAATGAAAATTAGAACTTAAACAGGTATATTTGACCTTTTACAGGCCGGTTTCAAATATAAGCTGCACTGTACCGACGTTATCGGCACAGTGCCACAGCCCCTCAGCCTCAGACCCACAGGTGGCCCAAAGACACCACGTTTACCTTCTAACATTCATTCATTCATCTTCTATACCCGCATATCCCTTTCGGGGTTATCAACAGGCGAGAGGCAGGGCAACATATACAGACATACAGACATACATTCACACCTAAGGGCAATCTTAGAGTCACCAATTAACCTAATGAGCATGTTTTTGGTCTGTGGGAGGAAGCCGGAGTGCCCGGAGAGAAACCACGCATGCACGGGAAGAACATGCAAACTTCGCACAGAAAGGCCCCCACCTGACCCGGGGATCGAACCGGCGACCTTCTTGCTGTGAGGCACGTGCACTACCTGCTGCTCCACTGTGCCGCCACCTTCTAACATTTAGTTTGTTTTTTCAGTTTGGCAACTGAAATAATTGCAAATATCTGTGTTAATGATACCACAAAAGCATGATATTAACTGACATGGGGGCCTGAGTTAAATCTAGTTTACAGCCTTTATTATTTCAGTTTAAACTGTGCTTGTGTATTTCACATGATTAATTTGTGTGTACACAATGTGGTGAGAAACAAAGGGGGTCAATAAGGGTCCACAGCCAGTATTTTGTCCTCTGGGCTTAACAACAATAATGAAAAATTGATTGAAAATAATGCAGACTTGTTCACTACAATGGATTACAACATAAGGAGATTGATCACATGATTAAGGGGAAAATTAAGCAAATTTTAAAAGTCAAGAGGAGCCAATGGATGCCTGAACAGCAGACAAAACACAAGGCTTTGAATCATAGTTTCCTGGTTTGCAACATGGTTAAATGTGATGTTTAAGTGCTTAATGAAGCTACAACTTGCAAAACCGCTGGAATGGCTCTTTAAACTGTGGTGCACCCACCGTTTCTGCCGTCCGCGGTACAGAAGTCATCGTTTGCAGAAACTGTCACCACAGCAGCTCTTAAAATAATGTCAGTGAGGTTTGGCCGGCTCGCCTGCTTTCCCCTGGGCCCTCACTCCATTCTTCACTCTTCCACTAATAATAGATCCTGCAGCTCATCCCGATGTATTGTCCCATGCCCAACATCACACAGAGAGAGAGGCAGCAGAGTGATGGAGGGAGAGACACCTGCAAATTCTCTCCCAGCCGGCCCCGTCTCCCCGCCGGGCCAAGCGTTTGACATTTAACTACGACAGCCGTAAACAGGCCACTGGAATGCCATTGACATTCATTTAGTCTGGCACAGTTTTTTCTGGGTGGGTTTTGTCCCTTTCCAACTCTGTGCCGTGACACTTCTTTAAACCTGGATGCCTTTAGAGTCCCACAGTGCAGCGAGGAAGCTTGTCTCTCCAGCCTGGAGCTAAAGGCAAAGAAAGAGCTAGCAGCAAGATATTTGCTAATCATTTTAAGCAATTTATAAAGCCAAATATTTGCTGCTTCCAGCTCCTCACCTGGGACAGTTTACTGCTTTTCTCTCTGCATATCATTATAAAATGTCTATATTTAGGTTTTAGACTTTTGGTCACACAAAACAAGCAATTTGAAGACATCACTTGGCTCTCAGGGAGATTGTGATGGGTATTTTTCACAGTCTTATGCGATTATTATGCTTATAGGTGCACAGCTATGCAGCAAATGAAAAACACTTCCAGTTGAGGTGGAAGACAAGGAGTTGGCTTTGAAGCTTTAAGGTTAGTAATTGGAAAGTAAAATGCATAATATTGACAGTTTAGCCCAACAGTAACATTATTCAGATTGTTGTATTAGCAACACATTAGCCTCAGACAGCCAACATTACTATAATAGTTAGGTTGGTTGGCAGTAACATAATCATAGAATAACTAAAACAGCTGTAATACAAACAGATGATGCTCCAGCAGGAACGTTTGAAGAGAAGATAAAAGACCAACATGGTGGATGTAACATTGTCAGTTAAACTGCTATGAAAGTCTGCCAGTGATGTTTTCTGCAGCCAACAATGTTCAACTGAAACCAACAACTGGTGGCAGAATATGCTGTTTTTAACCATCTCTCATTTCAGATGAGTAATTGAAGTAATTAATCAACTTGTAGAATAAAGTTATCTAATATAATAATATAAGTTATAAAGTGTTTTACACGGGAAAAGCCAGTTAAAACAGTTCAGCACTACAGTTAATTAAAATCAGAATGAACTTAATAAATTAAATAGGTAAAATGTCTGATCTGGAAAATAAAACTTGTCTTTTTAAAAAGACATAACTTAAAAGACGTTACTGATTCTCTTTTAATCCTGATGCTTCCATACGAGGCACGAGGGACTTTCAGAGACCTTGAGAATCAGTGCAGAGGAGCGTTAGTGGGAGAAACACCTTGCTATGTCACCCATCTGTGTTTATTTGTCCCCCAGTGGATGGAGACCAAGATTTATGATCACTCCATGAACCGCTCTGATGAAATACATCATGTTCTTCTTGTCGTTCATTCTGTTACCTGTTGGACGCGTGAGCAAAGGGGCGTGTACCATCTGTGGTTTATCACTTAATCATAGACTCTGTGAAGCTTAAGCTCCATCTCCAGCCAACCGTAGTGTTGAACCACCACTTCATCCATAATATTAAACACTGCTGACTGTGTGTGTGTGTGTGTGTGTGTGTGCGTGTGTGTGTGTGCGAGCATGTGTGGTGTCACAGATCTCATCCAAACCATGCTGAGTCTGGCACGTTCCTCTGCTGTTTACCTATTCATTAATTCATCCGTGAGCGATGGCGCGGGCGAACCAAAGCTCTCCATCCTCTGGTAATTAAACGTCGGTTGGTGAGACATTTTTCTCCTGGAAAGCATTTTTAAAAATGACACGCACACACACACACGGACACACACATGCCGATGGGCGTTCTGGGCTAGCGTTGGTAATTAGCGTGCTGAGAGGTTGCACTGATTGCTTCATTATTTCTCCTAAAGATATCTGTGGGAGATACTTGATGGATGTCGCATGTTTGACAGTAATCCATGCTAAAGCTTCTCATATGAACTCCATACTCTCACGCCTATAGGAACAAGATTATTTACCTAACAGGTTTTGAAGCTACGCTCCTCAGAAGAGCTCACACCCTGATCCTCTTGCATAAAACTTGCTCAACATAACACAGATGCTCAATGCAAAGAACCACCATTGCGCAGTTACTCAACATAAACACATGAATGCTCCTATAGGTTGTGTGCTCTCGCTCAGGAGTTATGAAAGAGGTTTCCTCGTTTGTCAAAGGAGGAGTGATTCAGAGTAATTGCCTTGTTTTGCTCACAGCGGTTCAGCCTGATGCCGTGAGCAGGACAGCAATTATCAACTGCGTGGCCCAGTTTCACAGATTATTTTTGGATCCTACAAGATATTAATAACTGTTTCTCATTGAACGTCTCAGTCATTGTCAACAGTGATTAGTCAGTTTCTTTGAAACTGGAAACTGGAGAAACAAGGTTTTTTTCAGCACTTCAGTGTTTGATTTGTGTGGCAGAAAATTATTAGACAACAATTTGATTATCTTTTCTTATTTTTAAGCCACACTAGCAGCGTAGCTTCTACTTATAGCATGCTAACACACTGCTAAGTAGCATGCTAGTAAACATTTTACCTGCTACATAAACAGCATGTTAGCATTGTCATTGTCAGTCTGTTAGCATGACAATGTTAGCATTTAGCTCACAGCACCACTGTACCTAAGCACAGCCACAGTTAGCTGCTAACATGGACTCTTAGGGTTTGTTCAAGGTAAAATATCAAGCATTTAGTGTTTCCAGCTTTCTCATCTAAATCTGTGTAGTGAATCTCGTTGGATTGTGGGTTGTTGGTCAAACAGGTCTTTTACTGATGGCCATTTTCCCATTTTCAGAATAAATGTTCCAATAATCATGAAAAAACTGGGTAAATAAATGAATACAGTGTGTTGGATCATACAGTAAGCGAGAGATGAATAAGAGGGATGCTTGTCTGCTTTATATTTTGTTTTTCCAGTCTATAGACACGCAAGACTCTTCAAAATCTGCCAGTTCTGATAAATCCCATTAGTGGTTTGCTGTTGTTCTGATAACAATACTTGGGTGCTGTCTGCTCTGTGATATTAATCCAAATAACAACTCTGCCCCAGTGACACCTCCTCCACTGAAACTGGACTCCCACTGGACTGGCCTCAGTAGGATCTCACTTTAAAATGTCAACCATGTCAGGTCCCCACACCACCATATCTACTGTCACCTCCAGGTAAAGATCAGTCCCAGCGCCGCAGGGAGCGTCGGCTCAGGTCATTACAGCTACGCCTGCCAGCGCTCCTTTTCCATCAGGTTTTACACTTTCAGCTCCAAACCAAATACCACGCTCTTCCTCCTGTGGTGGCTTAAGAAGAAGGTCACCCCTGTCCGGATGGAAGACTCCAAGCTCAATCACCCTAAATCACCTCTGGAGTGTGCCAATCACAAACTTGCATGCATTATTTGGTGTATGTGTGTGTTGCACCACATGCAATTTAGCCTCGGTGTAATTGGCTTATTAGGCCTTTAGTTTGTTGGAGAATCGAGCAACTGGGCTGCTCATCCATGAGTAAATTCTCCAGTTTCAGGCCAATTGTCCTTGTCATGTTTTTGTGGAGTGCATCTGCCTTCGTCTGTCAGCCTGAGTCACATGGAGAAGGCTTAATTGATGTGATGCGTGTGTGTGTGTCTGCATACAGCGAGCCAGACACTCTCAGGATTCGCAGCTCTTGGAGTTAATCCGTCTCACTACTAGTGGGGGGTGGAGCGGGGGTGGGGGGGAGGAGGAGGAGAGAGGAGAACAATACAACATCTCTCCCTCCATCTCCAGACACGTGGTCATCGCCTGGCGGGAAATCTCTGGACCTTGGACGTCTCTACGGATGTTGCTGCTCTCGTTCTCTCGTCCCAGCTGGCTCTCAGCGGTCTCTGCTGCGCTGCTCAAGGAAGCGAGGTACAATACGCTGCCCCCCTCCAAAAAACATCCTACCCCACTGCCTTTCGTTCCTGCCATTGTCACCACACAAGAGGCTGCGTCAAGAGGTAAAATTAGGGATGTGTGTGTAGAGTGAGGAACTTCCTGCACTCCAGAGGTGTGTGCTCTTACTGTTTCAGCGGAATGCCTGTGACCTGAGCCGGGAAGTGTAGAGACACAGCGGGCACAATATGCATGACCTCCTGTGCAATGCAAATTCTTGTGTACGGCGCAGGATTGCTGTGTCTACCTCATGGACATTCCTGAAGCCACCAAAGGGCCTTGTTTCCTGTCCTGCTCCGGACATAGCTCCCGTGTGGTTCATAGATACTCTGAGTAAGATAATCAGATCGCGTGTCGACAGGAAAGATTTGCATTTCAAGACGTGAGGGAACAAACATGTGACAATAGGCAGTACTATGAGTAATTGTTCTGGAACAAAGGGATTTTCTAAGTTAGTTATTTCCTTTTACGGTTACCTCAGTTTCCTTAGTTGCATATGATTCTCAATTGTAAAAGACGCTTTTTGGTTTGTTACCCTTTTAAGACCAGGATGGTCTACTTGGACCACTTGTCACAGGTTGTATATGTATATGAGTTGTTCAACCAGGGTGATGTTTCCTTCTCACACTGTTTCGTCTGAAACATTTTAGAGGCCCACGGAAGTTAAACGTTCATTCATGGCCTTGGAATCAGTGCGCATGACAAAAATAGAAAATTTACCAACTTTTTTTGATGCATCCCTTGATCCTGATTAGCAACTAAGCTAGTAATTGACTTGTGTTATCTGAAGATAAGATTTATCTTATCTTATTTGAGTTAAGATTATATGATCAACAATGCGTTTTTTTTTTTTTTTTTTGTAAATCGTCTCATGACCCCTCTGATTTCTCTGATGACCCTACAGAGTGGGAACTGCTCTTCTATTGCATTAGCCTTAAATTTGGCAGCATCTTTTGTTATAATTATAACTTGAGTCCCATCAGACTTCAAACTGCTCTGACACGACTCAGACAGCCCGGAATTTGTTTTTACCCTCAACCCTCAGCGTGTTGAAATAAGCACATTGTCCCGCCCTGTTACATCTGTTATGTTGATTTGAAGGGATTAAGCTTGTTTATGGTATTATGCCCTCTATGTTGGTGGCAACCCCGGGCGTCTTATTTTGCATTAAGTAAAAGAGTAGGGGCCAGAGGGTACAACTTGCACCACTACATTTTTAATCCCTCACCCTCAAGGCAAATAAAATTGCTTTTATGCTGATACATGATACTTTGTGAAGTAACATGAATCATTTAAACTTACGAGCTGCGTCCTTCTTTCTTACATGAATATCCATCCTTTCATTAGAGCTTGTCTGGGTGTGAGGGCAGTGCAGTTAACCTTTATCGACGCATGAGTCACCGTTTCTTTTAAGGCCAGCGGACGAGTCTTAAGACCGCTAACTCTCCTCCCCTCAGAAACAGCTTCACATAGGGGACTTCCACTGGGAAGCACTTTGACAAATGGTCCTTCTCAGTTTAATGTTGCAGCAGTTGTGCTGCAGTGCACTAATAGTACTTCTACTCTCTCTGGGCTCAAAGTTTTGACTGTGCTTGTGTTCTTGCCCTGTGATTAAGTATGGCTGAATTTCTTTACCTGCTCGGTTTAAGAAGGTATGGTGTGTTCAGGGAGGCCGTGTGTTAACTGTGATGCCCACTGTGTGGCTGGAGGATAGATGGTGGCTGACAGCACCCTTGGCGTTGCATGCTGCTGCTGTGTCATGTTATTTTACTGTGGTGTTGGCTTGTCTGTTTGTCTCAATTTAAAATCTCTGGAGAAGAGTCTGCTTTTATTGAATATCTGGAGCTAAAAATACCCTCTGCCTCACCAATCAGAGCAGAGAACAGATTGAACAGTGAGATGTGATTGGATGGGATGTCCCATGGAGGTTGCTAACCAGCCTTGACAAATATAAAAGAGTTATCTGAAAGAGGAAAACAAAACATATTCACAAATTGAAAGTTGGACCAGGCAAAATTCACACTTTAGTGGAAGCCGTATCGAACAGATTCTTCTTCTAATGATGAATTCTTCATTCAGTCTGTGTGTACTTCCTCTTAGGAGCTGGAGAGCTGCAGAAATTCTGCTTCATTCTGTGTCGAAATTATTTTAGAAGTCCGATCATAATTTGAAAATAGTTTGCTCAAAAGGGGGCAAACGTGCAGGCTCTTATTCAGGAAGGCGTGTCTTCTCTCTTACAGTTCAAATCTGTGAATTTTAAAAGCACATTCATACATAAATTTCCTCTGGTGCGGTTATGCAGTGCAGTTAATTCCCCACTCGAATGTTAGACCGAAAATCAACAAATTAGCCATTCAGCCTTTGAAAAAAACAAAATAAATAAGTGTATCTTGAGTCACGTTGAGCGTTTTTGAAAAGCAAAGCTTCTCCAGCTGAGTCATTCTGCTCCTGACAGTGGTTACTCTCAAACGGTGTCAGCTCTCCCTGAAGGGCAGTTTGGCCACCAGCAGGCCGGCCATCACCTTCATTGGCAGAAAGTGAGGTGTGACAGGTGTTCGACCTGCTGCAGATGGGTTGTCAGATGGAGGACACCCACGTCACCGGCTTTACAGGAAATCTGATGTGGTGCTGACCTCCACCACTCCTCGACACACCAGCAGATACACCTGCCAATCAAAAGTTTTGATCATTTGTTTTAGCTTTTTTTTTTTGTTATGGAAATCCATTCATTAAAAAATAGCATGAAATTAGACAACAATAAGAAATAATTATAAATGAAGGAAAAAATTTGACCTCGAGCTGTTTGGATTTTGCTTGATTAATGAAAAAAATCTCTCTTTCAGCAACTTCATTTTACCTTTATCTTATCTGCAGCCGTCACGTTCTTAGTAATAATCGCTCTTACTCTTTCAACCTATCTCTACCTAAAACACAAAATAGTTAGGTGGAGCAGGGCAGGTGTGTTTTCAGGTAAAATTTTAATCCGTTTGATATCAGATTGGCGTCCCAGGGTCAAGGTGGTGCACAGGGGAAAGTGGACGCTCCCTTATTTTGTCGGCCGTCTGTAATACGAGCATGCAGCCCTGAATTGTCAGTCTTCTGTAGTTCTGCTAAACTTTATTTGTCAAAATTCGTTCCAGTGCTCAAGTAAAACTCACATACGTTTTGACAATTTCTCCATTAAAAAAATGTCACTCCTCAGTCATAATAATAGCATGCCCTTTCCTTTGGTGAGCTGACATTTGCATGATGAATGGAAATTGCACATTATATCCGGACTCTCACTGTGTTTGAAGTGTATTCATGCTGGAGAAATTGCAAATGAGAATCTTTGTTCTTTAAACTTTATTAATTGCTTTTTTGTTTATTTGGCTCTTGAGGGAAATATGTGGCCGTTTGGCTCCCACATGCTCTTTTAGCTAGCTGTACACTAGCTAGTTGCTACTTTTGTACAGATCTAAGGGAAACGGCAGAGTTGAGTGCTGATTTTCTGTGGGTTTGTCACCATAAGCAGCCTCTGGCACACTACATATGGCACTTTGATCCTTTGTTAACTTAAAAATATGGATCGCTGCAGCTTTAAATTACTTTATATTTAATAGCTTTGAATTCAAAGAACATTTGGTGCCGATTCCTATCGCATACAATGGAAATGGAGATGCAACCCAACATGGAAAATGTGAAAAATGTGGCAGTGCAACAGTTCAGGTGATGAAATACTAATAAATACTTGGAAATCCAGGGTTTTTTTTTGCTATTTAGATCTTTTTTTTTTTTCAAATTTGAAATTGATGATAATTGATCAGAAGGCATAGCTACATCCCTCTGTACTTGCTTGGTCTGTGCACACATAAAATGTCCACAGAGATACACAGAGGGATAATAGAGGTTGAAATTCCAGATTTACTTGGAAGTATTTAAATTATTCTTCATATTTTCAGAAATTTCCCATTTGCCAGCAAAATGTCTCACCCGTTAGCTTTAAAACGCTCTTCTTGGTTCAAGGAACTCGGAGCGTGAAGCCCAGGCCTGAAGTAAAGATAAGAGAAGGGGAAGAGGAAGATACTTATTCGGATGAAAGCGTGACATGACATTAAAGAAGTGGGGCGCAAAGAGAGATGGGAGATGAAGGAGAAGAAAGGCCCTGCAGCTTGGGGCTTTTCTACAACATCAAGCCTTGTGTTAGAACCCCTGTTGAAGATCACTTTACTGAGCGGCAACAGCCTCTCCTGCTGACGTCTCCAGGCTTCAGGGAGCGAGACAGCCGTGCACTTATGCAAAGTTACTCTATCATCCCCAGCCTGCCAAGGATCTGTGCTTGGAGAACACACAGCAATGAAAGTTACCAACGAACAGACACACAACCAACTGGTTTTCTCAGCCTCTGGGAAGCTAAATCAAAAGCTGTAGTCAGACTCACATTAGCTGAGTCTAAATCAATTCTGAAAATAGTTTTTGGAAAAGGAAATATAATTTTAGAAGTTGGAGAAAAAAGGAGAATCTATAGAGGCGTACGGTGTCTATCCAGCAGTGGTAATATCTTTGATTGATGAGGTCAAATACTTCATCAAAGGTCTCTAAGCCTATTTTCCTGGTGTAAATTTAGATCTTTGACAGCTATTACGTGGAGGATTATGTGCTTGTTATCCGTTACTGTGGCCTCATTGAGCGGTGCTGGTCCGATAATCAATGTGGCCAGACTTAGAGAGGCAGACTTTACATATCAATCTGTCTGTCGGCCTGACAGCTTCCAGCCGCACTGTGAGATGTAACGGTCTGGAGATCTGGCTGTGAGACAGAAGCCGAAGATGAGGCTTTGATCAAATGTTTTTCCCCGGGCGATTTAGATCTGAAAGACAAAACAGGGCAAATATAGGGTCATGCTTTCATTTCAACTTTTCAGCATTTTGCTTAACTTTGCTCCATACGCAGTCTAATTATTTGCTTATTCTCAAGGCTTCTGATCAGAAACGTTGTGAAAATAATTTTTCACATTATTCATCCTGCCTTTTGACCAGCAAAGCTATAAGCGGCGCCTTGTCCAGACAGTACCCTTATTTCACTTCATTAGTGCAGAATCACAGGACAGAGCAAACTGTGTCGACAAGTCAAATATCCCCTGTGAGCTGCACAGTCGGAGACAAGGCAACCTGCTATCGACCAAATGCTGCTAAAAAGCACTAATGCCATTTTACATAGATCCTTTTTTGTAATTGTGTGCACATATCAGCTTCATCTGTCCAATAATCTCTTGTTTGATCAAATATTTATATTCAAGGAGGTGTGTTAGGATTGAAAACTCAACATTATTATTATTTATAATAGGGACAGGCAGTAGAGCTGGGATGTATTAAAACATGGCGTGTTCACCAGTGCACCAGAAACCAAATGACTCTGACAAGTGTCATTATGCATCCAGTAACTGTGTTGAATTTTGCTGTCATCCTGAGCCCTTTTCACCTATTTTGCTGCGATGTTATGATATGATTGTGTTACTGGTCGTGACAAGCATAGCGGGACGTGACACGCTGTAGTTTCACACAACTCTTCATCACCAGCGAGCCGCTCGCAGTAGCAGTCAGTCACTCACTCAGTTAGGGGTCCAGTAAGGACAGAGAGAAGAAAGAGGGAGACATAGAGACAGAGATAGAGGGGGGGATATTTACGACTCAGACTGTGGCGAGGAGGGTGAGCTGCATCCCAATGTCTGATCCTTTACTGCCTGGCTCAAGAACTCTCTCCGGAGAGGAGGAATAAGCTTGTGCAGAGCAATTGCAGGTAATACAGGTCTTGATGTCTCTAGGTGTATGAGTGTCTGTGCACCGTCAATAACAAAAAAGCCAAATATCACCCACTTGGGAGGTCTTATAGGAGAAATCCATCAAATTGCATTCAGTGTTGGACATCATCTAACAGCTTATCTGTCTGTGGTGTTCAGTGCATTGAGGTACTTTGTGACAAAGTGCTGTAATTTAACTTTCTTGCTGTGTTCACTTTCTCTCACACTGTTTCTTCTATTTTTGTCTACTTGATTTTGACAAATGAGGCTTTTGTTAGTTTATGTTCCATCAAGGATTTCGCTGTGGAGTAACGGCTGAACGTCAGTGCAAAATAATGAGCTCTTACTCTGATTTTACCAACGATTCTCAATTGTCTGCCAGCATCCTAATGTAATGTCTTAATATCATGTCAAACCAAAGATTTGGGCACAAAAACACAGGGAACTTCACCAATAAAGTTTTCCCTGTGTGCCTCTGGCCCGTTTGGTCCAACTTCAACACTAATCAAATGCATCCGCTGACAGCATTTCTCCTTCAATCATCCCAAGTGCTTGATATTCAGTCTGTGGTGTCCTCTTTCCAGTGATATAACTAGTCTGTCAGGTTCCTCCCTGGGGCTCTGCTACCTGTCTCACTTTTTGTTCCACTGATTCAATCCCCTGCTGAATCTGTCAGACAGTCTGGCCTTGCCTTGGTTTTAATGACTGCCCGGTGTGATACAGTGTGATAGCCTGAGTCTGCCACCTTCTCCAGCAGTTTTAAAATGCATCCAAAGTACAAGTGCTGGTTCGACTTGACTTCAGCGTTGACACTTTGGGTCAGACTTGGGTCAACAAAATGAAGACTTGAGACTTGATTCCTTTGGGTCTTGACCACCTGAAGACCTAAATTTGGACTTGACTACCTGAGACTCAGTAAAGATGAGACTTGAGACTTGGACTCAGGGCCAGACTTAAAGACTTAGGACTTCACTTATGACTTGACTCCTGGAAAACTTAAGACTTTTCATTTGGACTCGGGTTTGACTCGAGTCATGAAATGAAAGACTTTAACTTCAACTTGACCTCTTTGAGATATGAGTTAATGAAAGCTTAAAACTCATTAAAGACTTAAGACTCAGGACATAGTTTTGGATCTGACTGAAGTCACAAAAATTAGGACTTACGACTTGGATTTGGACTTGACTGTCATGAGACATGGCTTACTTGAGACTCGACTTAAGTTGAATCTTGAAAGCAACTCTCATTTTCTGACTTGGTGATATCTTGCTTTTGACTTGACTTGGACTGGCTCTAAAGGACGTGAAACTTGTTCTGACAGAGTTGAGACTTGACTTGCACATGCAACAAAAGATATAAAGCAGCTCTGAAGTGCACAGGAAGCTCATGCTTAAAACTTTCTTCTTGAAAATGGAAAATGTAGCAGCTGCACAAATAAGCAGGAGTTCTAGTTGACTACATTTATCTCTCTGTCTGTGTCTCACATGTGTTCACACACCTCCAGATAGGGCTGCGGCCATGATTCCTCTGATAAATTGCTTTAGTCATTGGTCCTGGCTGCGTGTGAGTGTGTTGAGTAATGAAGAGACCGGTGATGCTGTTCACCTCCTCCTCAGCTGCCCCTGAGCACTGCTCTTCTTCCTGAGTGGGAGATCTCCAACTGAACGAGTTAGAGATTCATTCATCCTGCGAGAGCTACAGTAGGTTCCTCCATTGTTGATGTGACGTGAGAGTGAAGCTGAGATTCTGCATTTAGGCATTTATGACAATGAGGACTTCAAAGCAAGCTAGAAAAACAATTCCACTTAGATAACAGTGACATACTCAGAAAAGTGTGTTCCTGCTCTTGTGCTGCGCTCTGTTGCTTCTACATTAATGGCTATTGACAGTGCATCATCTTTAATGCTACATTATCCTGTTTTCTCTGCACTGACACAGTATAAAATATGTTGACCTGAGATCTATAGCCAAGACATGGATATGAGCTGACAGCCTGCTCACTGAGCACATTAAATCCATCTATATAATCATGATGCTGCCATCAAAGACATATGAACACAAACCTGGAGGCGTTGTTCTTGTTAACTCTTTCATATCTGGAGATTTCTTTGTAGATGCTGTATGTGCACGCAGCAGGTGTTTGTTAGCTGGACAGTATGCATACCCCGAAGCTGTTAACATTGAAACATTTAAGGGTTTCTGTCAGTCAGCTGACAACAACCTGTTGCAGCAACCAGTGGAAACAACACAAAACCTTTTTGAATAGCTAAAATAATTGGAGTTGAGGCCACAGATGCACAAGTCTGGAATCAGGCAACTTTATATGTAAACATAGTTTTGAATATCAAACACTTGCATCCTGTAGGCTTAAAAGATGGCTTTGAAAAGTTTGTTTCTCGCCCCTTCATGTAGGACGGCGTCTAGCTGCAGTCAGCTTGGATTCACAACTTTTACAAAAGATTCCAACTGTGACCCAGATTCACATAGAAAAATCAAATTCTCAGTATAAACTTAAAAAGATTTTTACTGCAGTAAAGTCTGCATCTCTGCTGCCCGTCCGTATGCTCAATATGATCCAGATACCATATGTTGCAGAAATGTGGCAGAAACCTTTAGGGATGATATCGCAATAACGGGGAAAAGTAAATTTGAATTTGCGCCTTTTTCCTCAGAGGAGCTACGAATTGTTCCACGTGTAATTATTCCATCAGTAGTAAAAGCTTTCTGCACATTTAAGGGCTTTTTCACTCCTCTGTGCTTCTTTAAGTGTCTTTAAGTTTCACAGTGTTTTTCATGTCTTCCTGCGTTTATGTAAGTGGCATCTAGCAGTGATTGGCTGGGACAGGGAGGGTGATTTCTCTCCTCTCGTGCTCCGGTGAGAGTGAACGCCATGCTGGTAGCCTAATGTTCTTTTAATGGCTGGTGTGTCGCTGTACCGCAGGCAGGACCTGAGGGGAGCGATGGTGCTGATTGATCACCCGCATATCCTCTGCCAGCCTTCATGACGCAGCATCAGCAACTCATCCTGCCAGGTTTACCATCCAGGGCCACTACTGACAGCACTCACACATACAGCTCACCACAGTGACTCAGCAATATGGCCGCCTTCAGGGATGGAAGGATTAGAAAGCTCCCTGGAAACCTATTCCTGCTTTGTAGTCCTGCTGCTTGCGTTTAATTTAGGCTTGTTGTTGCATCGAATCGATACTTGTAATCATTCAGTTCTTGTGTGTATCCCGGCTGGACAATTAAGTTATCAAAGCCCCAGAGTCCCTCTTGTGCTCCAGTCACTGGGACTGGTTTTTACCCCTCCCAATGAAGAAAAATGGTTTCATAATAGAATTGTTTCTTGCTGTAATCAGTAATCAGCTTCCCTGTTGCACAATAAGCCACAGTCTTACATGTTGGTGCCAAGTATTTGGTCATTTTGCAAGATCCCCAAGATGGTGTCACCACACTCAAAGGTAAACAGTTTTTTTTTTTTTTGGCGTGAAAGTCACAAATAGCAAACAAACATTGTCGACATCAAACCCAAGAAGGTTAGGGTTAGGGGTAAGGGGCTGGTGTGGGCTTTAAGGGGTTCATTATGATTGGATGATTTGTTGCCATCCTATGAAAAAAAAGGTTTTACTCCTGAATTACAGCCAATCTCTACCAGGTTGGGGCTTCATCAGCATTAACACAAGAAACACATGGACGGAGCAAGACAGCAGTCACAGCACTATCAGGGACTGTTAGCTGATTTCCATCAAAGGGGAGAACAACATCAAAGGAAAAATGGACGCCCTCTGTGTAGGCATGTCCCCTGGGTCGCTGTGGAAGGGCATGGCGGCAGGAAGTTGGTTTCACACAACTTGAAATGCAGCTAAACACTCTGAGATCACACCAAGACTTTGCTTTCATGTAATGAGTTCAGCAGTGACGGAACGTTTTTATGTGATCCTGCTGTAATTACTGAAAGGTAAAACTTTTAGGAAATTACTTTAAAGAATTAGGACCTCACTAACGCAGGCACAGTGTTGCTTCAGTTGCCAGTTTTCTTGGCCTTTATGCATGACAATATTTTGCCTTATGTCTCTGTCCAATTACTTCAAAGCTGCACCTTTCACACTTCACCCCGCTTTATTCTGCACCATCTTCCTCGGACAGCTCCCTCCAGTTCATACCAAAGGGATGAACCAAAGCGTGAGAGTGTGGCATCAAAAAAAAGGCATCGGTTAGGACAGTTGTGATTACAGGTCCAGTTATCAGTTGACTGTGAGAACACAACGTTGTAGTTCACACCGTCGTTGTCGACTCCCACACCTCCCTCCTCCTCCCCTCTCGTCATGGAAAAGCTCTGAGGCTGCAGTCGTTGTGGGCAAGAAGCCAGCCTGCTGCCACAACTCCTATACATACCCGCAGAATAGAGGGAAGTCCAAAATTAAAAGCATTGTTATCCCTGCGGCTGGTGGCCACGCAGAGATGGAGTGACAGGCTTATTTCATTATGACATCCCGGGCGACCTTGGCTTTGGCCTCTAGTCTGCGCCCCCTCCAGACACACTATTCAGAGCTGCAGTCTGGGACCTTCGGGAACCCGGGCCTGTCAGCAGGACTGCAAACACAAAGCCTGTACCAAGTCCCAGGACCAAGGCGAGCAGATTGTACCAGGATTTCTCACTCTGCTTATGGTTTCTGTAATTCCTCTTTTTTTCCCCATTTCTGTTTGAGCCCCGAAATGTCCTTGTGAATGAATTTGAATATAATGTACTATTAGGGTTGCCATGGTGATAGCTGCTGTCTGTGGGCATGTCAGTTGCCATGCAATGTTTTTCCCTCTCCAGTAGGAAGCTCGGCTGCTATGTGCAACGTGTTAAATTGACTGACTATAAAGCACAGGAAAGGACAGTATGATGCATTTTTACATCTGTGAATCCTTCTATTGTTGCTCTGTTATTTTCCTTTTTTCGGGGGGGTGGAGACAGATTGAATCTTACATTTTCCACATTTTCTTTCCAGTTTGGCATTCCTTATGCACCACAGTTCCTGTAATTGTTGACACTATTGTTGGCCTGGAGAGGATGTAGACATCCATCTGCCTTTTGGATACACATGAAGTTTCACTTTCTGCATGAACGCATACTGTTCACGAGTTCTTAACCTCCAGGTCTCACAAGGCGTTGAGACTAAACAAGGCCAGGCACCAAAATATTGCCAAGAGGTTAAAAAAGGAAGCGTTTTTCAGTGTAATTATGCTGTTTTTCTTATGCACTTATCTATGAAAAATGTGCTCTTGCACCTATTTGATTGAACAACAAAGTGCTTTGCTGGATAACATCACATATGGTTGAGCCAGGTTTATTTTTTTACCAGACAAGCATTCTTCTTCTTCTTTTTTATTTTGTTGGAGCCCATTGTATGTTGGCACGCCCTGCTGCATCCACACAGTGTCTCCTTGCAGACCTTAGTCCACCTCCATGCAGGTTCCCTATCCACCTAGTGGGAATCCCTTGGACAAGGACATGATTCTTCAATGCCGTCACATCTGCGAACAAGCACTGGAACTACTACTTAAATCTAGGTTTCTGTGTTGGTGGGTGAGCGTTAAGCGTTGCAGCAACAAAACTGTCGGCACCTGCCAGTGAACCTCTCATCTTGTCTTCAGTTGTGGCAATGCTGCAACCCTGACTGTCATCCTGTATTATCTTTAACCTGCATGTGTGCACAGAGCTGAACTATGATTCGGTTCCCCAGCAGGAGGTCTGAGCCACCTGCCTTTTGTCCATGCAGGTTGTCCTCCGTCTCCACAAAAACCTTGCTCTGCTCCATGATAACAAGTGAAATTCTTCCTGTGACTATCTCTACTCTCCCCCACCCACCTTCCCCTGGCTTCACCCCTTGTGCCCTGCAAATTAAAGAGCGTGTCTGTGAGCCTGCGTTGGCCTAGCAGCGCTGATGAGGTGTAATCACCGTGGAGAGGCTCAGCTGCTCTCTTCGCACCCTGCCATTGAGCTCATTAGGCCAGGAACATGACGCAAAACAAAATATTAAAGCACAGAACGAGTAAAGCTGCAGTGGTATTGGAGGTGTTGTCACTGCAGCATTATGGAATGCTTTGAGTGGTTGTGAGGAGGGGTTTGGGATGGTTGCAGCTCGTATCAGTTCTTCAGATGTGAAGCTGAGAAAAACTAATTTTCTGCTTGTACTACTGTATTCTTGCAGCCTCATCTCTTTTGCAATTACTCACACTATATTACGACAGAGCCCACGCCATTAAAGTCAAAGCTGTGACTTAAGAGTGGCACAGCAGCAAGTATCTCTATTTTCATTTTCTAAACACTTGGGAGAAGAACGGAATTATGTGCATTTGTCATCTAAAAGGTGTGCCTTGATAGCCGATTTAGTTGCTTATTTTACATCATTGTTTTCATTCATTTTGGTTTTTATTTCTGTTGTAATAGGAAAATGGAGCCAGGAGGAGAAACAAAAACAACAAAAGCTCAACAAAACTGAGACCCAAATCTTTATTAATTTTCCCCAGTTTTTAAATTAATCATAATTAAGCATATGAATAATGTTGTTCACATTATTTCCTGATGACAAAACACCAGAAGTAAATTAATTTCTCCTGCCATGTCTTTTTGTTGTGCAGTTTTTATTAGCTAGCTAGCTAGCTAAATGGCTAACCTGGTTGCAGGTATTGTAGGTAGGTAGGTTGTGCTCTTAATATTTCCTCAAATAATAAATAAAATTGATTGTTTAGTAATGTTACAATTTAGCAGGTTTATTTTCCTATTAGCTGCCTGTTAACTAGGCTACCAAACCTTGCTGGAGAACATCCAGACAGACACAAACCAATGCTGTAAAGTTAGCTGTTAGCTGGATAGATGCTAACCTATCTACTGTCATATATAGCCTAATGCTTGTGAATTTTTTGTGCAGTTTTGCTCAGCAGTAACACAGAGTTTTCAAAAATTCTCATTTTTGCAATTTGCCCTAACTAACCTGCTTCATTATTGTAAAATAGCCCAGATACTCATGTCCCCTCAAAATGTATTGCATGTTTAGTTATGTGTAAGCAAGGCTAATGTTGGCTAGCAAGTTTCGTGTTTGGCAAGCACAGCTTCTCAAATTTAGTATGTTATTTTGCTCCATATTTTCTCCCCCTTGTGCATGTTTAAATGTTACTTCCACCGTTACTCAACAAATCTTTTCAGAAGTCTCAAAATAGTCCGGGCTTGCATCATTCAGATTAATAGCTCCACATCATTAACAGCCATTAAAAGGGTGCCACAATGGCAGCAATACAAACAGGATGACTCAGATGTAATGTGCTGCCTCCTCTCAGTCTCCAGAGCAAGGCTGCATTTATGAGAAATAAACCCTTATGAAAGGATCCGTATCCTACTACCCTGTGCTTTTGTTGTCTGTCCCTCTCATCTCACACATGTCTTCCACAGAAATACAGGTTGCCTGCAACCAGACCCCTCGTCCTGGGGGGCGCAAATCCAATTTCACAAGTCACACTCACAACAGATTATCTATGCAGGTAGGGTGAAGGGGGCTTAGGTGTGTGTATATGTTCAAAGACACTTCTTTTGAAGTGGTGTGGGCACGTGTGTTGCCCAAGGGCATTTCCACAAAGGGAAGCAAACATGCACACACACATGCACACACTCCTCTGGGGGTGAAAGGAGATGTGTGCATGCGTGTGTGTCTGGCCTTTCATTTAACAGAAGGCCATCAGTGAGTCATTCTCCTAAAGAGCACCCTTGGGTACTCGTCTCGCTGACACACATGCACTGGCTGTCTCAGAACAAGGCTTACTGGTCAATGTTTAATGCTCCATAATTGGTTTTACTGACCAGCACAGCCTGCAGGATGCCAATGCTGATTTGAAGCCTGGCAGCTGAGGCTGACCACCACTGCAGTCCTACCTGGTCTTTTATTCTGCATTGTTAGTTAGGTGTAATTCATATTATCCACTGTGAGAAGTTAAACTGTTGTCTCGCTGTCATTACAAGAATTGAACTGTCAACGTTAATCCACACAATCATGTCTTCAATCCCTTCTTCCTTTTCCATGTCTACTCTACTTAAACCTGCCCAGACATAATCACAGTATATCACACAGATACTTGACCATGACTGGAATGTAATTTTGATAACTAAGTGTTTCACTTTTCTTCTTTTTGCTCTCTCTTCTCTTTACTAGAGAACCATGAGCACTGTGGAGGAGGAGCCGGATCACATGATACCATGAAGACAAGCCTGCAGGTCCTGCGCTGCCAGCTGCTGAGTGAGTAGACCCAACGGGGGGAGAGGGCATCAACAGGGTGTCCTGGGTGTGCTGCCAGGGACCCAGAATGCCAGTGAGCCAAGTCAGAATAGAAATATTGGGAAAATTCCTGTTTCTATCCTGCAAATATGAATTTATCAGCATAGAACACAAATGCCATGTTCATTTTTATTGGTATAATAACCAAAAACATGGATGGATGGCAGGGATGGGACTGATTCCCTTGTTTTTGACTTGCAGGCATTTACGTCACCAGACAACTGAAGTTGGCTGTGTGGTTGCAGAGTTGTGTGTGTGAGTTTTAAAAGTACTGTGCATTGACAATAAAACAGTAGTGATTAAATTTGGGCTCAGTGACTTTGAACCACAGGCTTTGGTTGATCATTTTGTTTGTTTTCCAGACGTTCCTGTATTATTAAATGCCAAGTCAGATATAGTGGAGCTTTCAGAAAAGTTTCCAGGAATAGTTTGACATTTTAGTATTTTAGCTTATTCGCTTATTTGTTTTCTGATGTTTTTTTG
Organism: Chaetodon trifasciatus; assembly: GCA_037975065.1. Lineage (NCBI taxonomy): Eukaryota > Metazoa > Chordata > Actinopteri > Chaetodontiformes > Chaetodontidae > Chaetodon > Chaetodon trifasciatus. The sequence continues at coordinate 4,259,523 of JBBMOE010000016.1, forward strand.
TTTGTTCTGGTGTTAGATGAGAGGATTGATCCTATTCTCAAATCATCCATTAGGCTAAGCTAAGATAATAGACTAAGCCTATAGCTTTGTATTCCTGGACATGAGAGCTGTATTCATCATCTCATCTAACTCATGGCAAGAAAGCAAATAAGCGTATTTCCCAAAATGTTCGACTAATCCACTAATAAACCTTTTTCTGACTACAAGCTTGCTGTGTTCTCTCGGTGACCTGAGTAAAAGAACATTCCTTTATTGCTGGAGACTCTGATGTGAAACCTCAATTTGCAGACATCAGATACTGTACATACAGTCCTATCTCCCCTTAGTTCTTGTCATAGTTCGAGTCTGTGCTGCTTTATATTCAGAGGACAGGATCAAGGCTCTGGGAGAGGATGTATAAAGCTCTGACAGGCTACCAGCGCAGAATGTCACATGAATATGGAACATGGGGATCAGACTGGGACCCACCAGGCTCCTGGACGGTTAGCTAAACAGCCTGATGATATCTGGTATGCACCCCCAAGCTCTACCTCAGGGCAGCGGAGCTAAAGGCTGTCTGCAGACAAATCTGCCTCAATCCCCTCAGAAGTGATAAACTCGGACTGGACTGCTGTGAGCGAAGTGCTTTAAGCTGTAGCAGAGGTGAAGCGAGGTCACACTGCAGCGGTCCTGAGGAAGGGAAGTCTGAGTCAAACGCTGCCGACCACTGAGCCTTTATTGAGAGCCTCTTTTTTGGGTGTGCCTGGGCGGATCTCATCATTGAATGCACAGCGCTCCCTTTTGCTTTACATGTTCAGTTGATCCAGCTGGAGTTACCTTGTGCACGTTACACCTCCGTCATCTTTTGAGGAGCTGCAAGGCCCACCTGAAATCTCTGTGCAGCACAGAGACTTTTTCATTTCTCTCTCTGGACCAGCCGACAGATGTGCCTTTACATCCTTTGGCTCCAGGCAAGAGAAGAGATGCTGCAGATAGAAGAGAACTAAGATGGATGATACCGCATCATGACAGACATCAGAGCAGGAAGAGTTTCTCAGTTTTCCTCTGGTCACCTTCTGTACTGTTTGTTGTTCTTCTGCCTTCTGTCAGTGCCCCCGTATGTACTTACAGAAACTTACTGTGATAACACAATACATCTGAAACAATGCAGAGAACTTTCTTGTTTCTAGCAAATTAGATTTTGTCTGGCAGCTTCAAAGCAAAGCCTGACAAGTAAGATGGTTGCTTGCAAATAGTTTGAAGTCAGCGACGCAGAAGATAAATGATGACTTGGAAGAACAGTTGGTGTGAATCATGAATGATTACACAAGGCGAGAGTAATCTTCCCAATCTGACTTTATCTTGTCTGGTATGATTAAAGTGTCTTGTTTGTGGGCTTTTTAAAGCTGCCAAACAACAGTGAAAATATTGATATTGTCTCTAAGTGGAGAAAATTGTCAGCATCTGTGACTGTAATGGAGTTGTATAACTGCAAGCCTGCAATTCTGTGTGCTCCCCAGGTTCCAGACAACTTCCTGTTTAACTTTTCTCCTTCCTGTTAGATCCTTTGCCGCTGTCACAGTCGCTGTAGCTAAATCATTATCCCAGTAAACAGCACCAGGACTCTTTGTTGTTCTTGTTTTCGCATTCTCCCTCCGCCTGATTCTCAGATAAACACGTCTCGGTTCAAAGCTGCTGTAACCTGACAAACAATTTGTGGAGCATTCAAACAGGAAGCCATTATCCTGTTACGAAAGCTCTCCCCCTTATCTCAGGGCTCACATCTGTAGCGCCCTCCCCGCTCCGCCTCCCCACCACTCCGCCCCTGCAGTAGTCCTCCTCCACCACGATGGTTCCAGCGGTCCACAGGACGTGCCCTATCTGTCTGTTTCCCCTCACGGGACACACACTCTCCCCAGAATGGCATATGAACACACCCAAGAGCAAACCAAAGGAATTTGTCTGTTTGTGCTACTGTAGAGATGACACTCTATTTATACGCCCAGGACCATGTATACGTCTCCACTTCCAGATGGAGCTGTGTTTGTGACGCTGCTCATGAAAGCACTCTGAGATGAAGAAACTTGTTGTTCTTAACTGAGAAGGGCGACATTCAGGAAACATCAGTGCGCTCCAACAACAGCACCGAACAGGAAGGAAAAACACCTCATCCACTTTTTTTGGCTTTACACATCATTGTACAACCCAACTGTTGATAACAGCAGATGTTCAAATTAACACAAACGGACGCCAAGATATAGTGAGACAGTTTCTTTATTGTTTCATTGTCACAATGACATGAGGAAGAGGAGGATGATCTGCCGTTATAGCAATCTGGGGGCTCAAGTTCCACCAGTGGTGGAATGTAACTAAGTACATTTACTCAAGTACTGCACTTGAGTACAATTTGGAAGAAGTTCTGGTCTCAGTAGTAGTGATATTTTTACTAATTGTTGTAGTCGTAGAGCTGTGGAAGTAGCTGTAGTAGTGTTAGCAGTTTGACATTAAAAATGATATTAGTACTTAGTAATACTACAAGTAGTAGTTGTAGCAGTGTTGTGATGCAGTTGGACTTCCACAAGTGGTAGTAGTTGTTATTGTTGTTGTAGTTGCAGTAGTTTTAGGGATAGTAGTAGTTGCAGGAGCAGCAGCAGTTGTGGTATTAGCAGTAGTGTTAGCAGTTGGACTGGTAGTTGTAGCCTAGTTAACTTGTAAAAGCAGAAGTATTGTTCTTACTTGTGTAACAATGATCACAGGTAGTGATAGTCAGTGCTAAAGTAGTACTGTTTGTTGTTTTGATTGTAGAAATGGTAGTGATAATGTTACAGGTAGCAGTAGTGCTAATAGTACTGTTGCTAGAGGTAATATTGCAGAAGTGCAGTGGGTCCATTGAAGTGAGTCAGGGCCGATTGTGCTCTGTCCAGGCGTGATAATCCGATCTTACCAGCAGTTAGTCAGGCCGCTCTCCATTCGGCCTGCTGATAAAAGGTTTCGCCTGCCTGAACCTGATGGATCTGATCAGTTTCTAAGGCTCGCTCTGACAGCACGTCAAAGCTTCAAATTGAAGGCTCGGACTACCTTCAACAAAACTCCTCATTTAGGCCTTGTGATTACTTTGATTTGGGTCTGTCAGCCTTTATCCTCAAAAGTGAGATATGAATTCATTTTGTATTAGATAGAGGAGCCCTGGTGAGTGTCCCGGTATGATGAGATAAAGGCTCATTGGTATTCTGATGAGCGCTGTAGATAAAGCTTTCTCCATTTGCCCTGAGGGATTTGGGGGAATCCCATGGAGGTTTGTCCGCTGCTGTGGAGTGGTTGTGATTAGCATAAACGAGGCTAAATGTGATCCATGGAGGGGCGGCTGGGTGGTGAAGAGGACATCCTTAATTATTGGTTAGGGTTCAATGCCCTGGGGCTTCCAAACTCACAGTTATGTGTGTTTATCCCATTAGATAATGAGATGGACATACAGTAATTCCCTTTAGTTCTTGTACTTTTACATCTCAGGCATTAAGTTTTTATCCAGAGCAACTTACAGTGGGAGTGTAGCAGAGGGTCTGCGATTTGCCCAAGAGCATGTTGACATGGTCACTGAGGGTACTGAAGTCATCTCCTGTGCAATTTTCAACCTGTGGGAGTTAATTCAACAATTACATACCAACATTTAGACAAGCAAAAAATTAAATATACATAGGATTCAGTATTTTTTTTTATCAGAATTTTATTGTTGTGGGAAGAGATCTTTGAAACATTTAGACCTTAATGTTGTAAAAATAAAATGAGAAGAAACTAAACACTAGAAAAAAAAATAATAATCTTTTTGGTATCTCAAAGGTGGCAATTACTGAATTGCTTTATTAAATTCCACCTGAGAAATCAAAAGTAATAAAGTTTTGGTCTGTTTCTGCTTTCAGGATTGAAATAACCAAGTAATGGTGATAAATTATACAGAGCAATTGCTTAATCTGTTCTTAAAAGGTACAAAAACTCCACCTAGTGGAATGACAAATGACCAAAATTGTCCTTAAATCAAGATATGTCTGAGTTGATTTAAGTTTTTGGAGCATGCCTTGTTTTTCCTCTGAGTGAGGAGCGTGAACCTAAAAGATGAATATCCAAACTTACACATTTCTGCTATTTTAGGGCTGATGATGACACTTTCTGTAAGTCGATGCAGTTTATTCCAGAAGCACAAAAATCATCACATGGTTTGCAGTACATCCAGGTTTTTACTGTACTGTTGGTTGTTTTTTGTCATCCCATCTCTGAACCATGGACATCGCCTCCTTAAAACAACTATAATCAATTATTAAATCTTATTTATTTCTTTACTCTTCAGTTTATTTGACAGAGACTGTGTACATTACTATTACAGTTACTGCACATACGTCAGCAAAAAAGGCTATTTTTATCTATAGTCCCCAGACAAATGCTGAACCCTAAAAAAAGATTGTAAGATTAAAGTTAAAACAGTTGTTTGAATATTTTATACACATGCAGAGCAATAGTAAAAAGAGAAAAGAAAACATTGATCTGAGTGAAGACATTAATGTGGGACATCATAATGCTGTATTGTTGGGTGTTTAATCTTAATTCAGGTTTGATCATTGTGCTGCAGTTTCATTCATTGAAACATGTGACCTTGGCCAGATTCTCATGTTGTTCCTCACACATACTCGCTGCTCAGGCTGCATGACGGAGAATAAAAAACTGTAACTGTTCAGAAGTACGTTATTGATGGATGATTTTGCAGCTCCTATTTTTGGCTCCCTGTAGAGCCTCCAATTCCAAAAGTGCCACTGCCAGCTGCCCACTGATGATGCAACACAACCAGCCTGGCTCCAGCACTTGCTTCATAGGCAGATTGTCACTGTATATTCGAGCCACATCGTTCCCCATCGCACGTAGAATGAGGTGACCCCTGGAAAAAAAGATAAATATCCCACCCTGCGCAGCAAGTACCCCCCCTGCTCAGGATTGATCATGCAGCCAGGCTAGTGTATATGCACTGATAGCCGGCATACCGCACACTAAGTGCTCCAGTATGATTGATTAGGCTGGAAGATTCATGATGCATGTGCCTGAAAGATATTGTTCTTCTGGGATTGAGTCTTCGCTTATGAGTGGATCCATGGCAAAAAATGTAATACAGAGTTTCATCAGCAGGAGTAAATGTTATGATGTTTTTTTTATTTCACCAGTGTAACTTTAAATTCAGTGACAGCCGCTCTGGCCCCTGTCCCCTGACATTGAGTCTAATAATGAATGATTGGTGGGACAAAGCCTGCATTGGATCAGTGCACAGGATCCTGCTTTGCAACATGATTTATTGATGTCCCCGGTGGCATCAGTGGAGGACTTCAACGAATGTCACCGGCTTCCCATGAATTCAAATAGCCCTAATTCAGCAGTTTTTCTGCATAAATTGCCCCTCCCTCCACACATCCCAGGCTTAGTTAATGGAAGACAGGTTGACGCCATTAGTCAAATAAATGGGGGCATAATCTCACAGAAATTTTACATGGGTGTTGTTTGTCTCCATGATATTAGCATGTGCTATTCTGAGACGATCAGCTGGGTGATATAGATAATGAGGGCAACAGGTTGGTGTGAGTGATAACAGTGTAAGCTGTGTGTCGCCCTCCAGTCAGAACAATACCTTTAATTCAGTGTTTGTCTTGTTGTGAGCACATATTTACAGAACTCTTGTTGTTCGCCTCCTCTTTTGCATCATCACTACTCAAAATATGCAGAGTATTTTTGTGGGTGTTTTTTGTGCTTGTGAGAGAATATCAAAAAACAGCCACCATGGTGGAAACATCGTGCTAGTAGAGACGTGTTGCTGAGCAAGACAAATTTTAAAAAGTGCCTCCTTGATTCTCCTATTTCTCACACTTTATTTTCCTTTTACATGTCCTTCTTGGACTATAGGGGACTAAATTAAAATGCAAATGCAACGTGAAAGGAATTAACACACATAAATAGAAAATTATAGCGCTACAATGGAATTATATTTACATTTCATTTTAGTCCACTGTTGGCTTCCATACTAATACGTCTAATTCAACCTTTTTGCTTTTGTCCATGTCTTATCACTGATGAACACCCTCACCTCTCCCTCTCGTACTCCCACTACACCTCTCTCCTTCTCCTTGCACGTTCTCCCATCCTGTCCGACCTCACTGTTCTTCCCCTTTTCCATCCAATTTTCTCGTGTTCCTCCCAGTGCTTCAACTCAATAATGGATGTTCATAAAGCTCAATTCACTTCTCGAGCCTTTTCAATCATTTCTCCAGTTAATTCACTCGCTGTGCCTGCTTCTCCTCTGCATGTCTTTGTGGAGGTAGGGCCGGGCTCTCGGTCTGCGTTCACCCTGCTTACGCTCTCACTCCATCAGCCAGACGCCCAACTGTTGTGACAAATTGCACCCATTTGCCTCAGTGTGCGACATGGTGCATGTGTAAAAGACGTGGATACACATGTAAGCCCTGCACACACAGAGAAATTCAACAATGTAACATAGACTATATATTTTCATGACTTTCTGACTTTTGCTATTAGCTACTTTAGCTACCTGGCTAACTCTACACAGCGCTTCCAAGACTGAAACCAGTAAAGCCTGTTTCATAAATTGCTAACTTCATATAAACCAGTCAAAATACCACTCAGAGGTGCGTTTGTATGTTTTAATCACCTGCCACACTTAGACTGCTGTCTGCTCAAGCTAGCTAACATTAGACATATATCAATGTGAAATTCAGATGCTAGCAATTGCAACGCTAACCGAAACTACGGTACACAAAGTTAGCTCTACATTTAGCTACAGCGTAAGTCACACAGCTAACAGTAGCATTTTTAAAAAGTAGCATTAGCACATATGAATTACTGCTGTGTGACTGGTGCCCCACAGTTTCTTCAAAAGTTGCCACAGTTTGTTTTCCTTTAATAAATTATGAAACATAACAGTGGGATGCAGTTTTCATCCCAAGCCATCAGTCTGCCTTAATCAGCTGTCACCGAATCACACGTTCAAACTCCAAAAACAGGTCAAGCTGATCACAGAACCTAACAAACATTCATGCAATCCATTTAACAGCAGTAATGGTGTGAGCTGTCTAAATTTATGAAGGCCATTTCTTGAGCTAACAGGGAGGTTTCTTTCTTGGGATACTGAACATTTTTCACCCATTATTTTATGCAATTTGTGCAGTTTAAGGCACTGAAACGTGTTGATCTCCTCATAAGCTCTAATTCATTTCTACCCCTTGAATGCTCAGTCATTATGTCCCTTGGAAACTTGTCTTATTGTGACATTAATAATGACTTTCCTGCTGATGTCGAGCAAAGATTCTCACTCACTAAATCTAAACTAACAAACCTCAGAGCTCAACACAGAGTGATTCAGAAGAGGTCAGTGTTATCCTCACTATTTATTCAGCACTAATGAACATACGGACAGTCATCTTTAATAAAACATGATTTAAACTGCAAAGTCCCAACTGAATATTAATCTGCATGTTGGTTACAGATCAGGGTGATACGGCATGTTTCTGATCACGCGGACAAATCAGGAGAATGTGTTCCTGTTATGTGTGTGCCCGAGCATTTAATTTGCTCATTTCTGATATAACTTTGTTTCTGGTCTGGGCGTTATGTTTTATTCAGGAGAAGTCTCGGGTTGCCAGGTTGTGGCAGCCAGGTTTAGTATTGATTTAAGATATGACTCAAGCCCGACCACGGCATTGTTAACATCCACACTCCTTTTTGTCCTTTTTTTCCTTTGAAAAACATAATTATTACTCTACCTTGTGTGCAGCTTGCTGTGAGGCACCTTTCCTATCTTTGAAGTTAGTATTTCATATAAAATGCTGATGTTTTTATGACAATAATGCTTTTATTCATTATTCAGACATTATGAGTCAGTTTCTTGTCTTGTTGTCTGTCTTTCCTCTTCTGTTTTTGTTCATGCACATTCTTCAATATAGATTAATTCGTAAACTGTGACGTCTTGTGAGCATTTCAAAGGACCTTATCCTCTAAATCCATCCTAATGTGTCCACTGTTGACTTACCGATGATCAACAATAGCCCACGTACTTAAGCTTTGATCGGTTTGGTTTGTCTGTCTTCTCTTTCCCTGCCTAAAGGATCATCTTAGGAAAGACGAGCAGTCATAAATCAAGGCTGGCCATGTGTGTTATCTCCTCAGATATGGGTCTGGAGAGGGCTCCGTGGATTAGAGACGTGACAGGCTTGGTTAATGGAAGACAGGGCCTGGGCCCTCTATCCTGGTAGTCTGTGTGATTGAGTATGGAGGGATATGATTAATGATTCAGAGGCTGAGTTTAAATAGTCAGTGCTTTGGGGTTCTACTGTGGTGTATTTAAAACCCCCCGGTGAACAAAGAGGAAAGAGGATGGAGAAGCTTTTCAAAGACGCAGACATTTGAGATCATTGGTACTGACTGTTTCCTGGGTTGTTAGTTTTTTAAAATCCAGCATTTTCTAAAATATCGTGACCCTTTATTCCCTTTTCTTTCCACATGTTCAACAGCTTTCTTTTCTCACATCTTCTCCCATCTCCCTCTCCTCTGCCCCTCTTTTGAATGGAAACTGGGTTTCCATAGTTACTGAGGGAGCACCATAGCTAAACAATGGCCAAAACATCTAGGTCACATTGGTGTCTGTTTTCTATGACTCTATGACTTTTCAGGGCTTTCACGAGTGATAAAACAATGTAGTCTTAATCACTATCCTCAATTCTTGACTAAATTTGTGTGGTAGGATTGGGCAATATTACAAAAAAAGATTTTTTTGTGTGTGTGTGTCTAATCTGACTCTTCAGTAAAGGACTTTGCATTTGTATTATGAAAGGATAAGACTGGCAGTGTTCTGTGTTTTTCTTATTCCATTCCAACAAATTCCATGAATAGAGCAAAACCAACAATGAACTGACTGACAGGTCTTTGTATCCAAAACCTGAGCCTACTCTTCTGTGCCAGAGACCTGCTTTGTTGTCCAAAAAAACATTAAAAACACATCAGTTATCCACAGTATTGTACTGGGTTGACATGTTCCTTTATTACCATGATCACACATAAAATGTAGTATAATCGTAGTCACAAGCTTAAAGTCATATTGATAATAGTTAAAGCGAAATGAAAATGAAATACACACGTGTGTCAAAATAACCTTGAACTTCTGGTCATCTCATACCGTCTTCAGCTCAGCATCCTGTGGCAAAAACATGCTACAAAACCTCACTGACACAGGAGTTTCATTTATGATAGCTGTGCGTTAATGCATGTTCTGTTCTCAGATGAACGCACAGAAACCGCCCGCTGGGAGCTCCGCGGCCGTGTCGCTCTAGCTGTGTTTAACAGTGTCAATAAGGGATTGAGGGGAGGAAGCAAAGGGGAAATTAATATGCCTTTGCACGTTTCTCCCTCTATGACTTTCTTACTGTCTGGATAACATAATAGGACCAATATTCCCCACAGGCACCTGCTAATGACTTGTCACTACTCAGCCTCCTTATGGGATTGAGCTCGAGAAAGTGAATCTGTCAGGCTCGCTGAGATGGTTTTAGCATGTTAAGTGGGCTATTTTGACACTGGCTGTGACTGTAAAAATGTCTTTACAAGTGATTTTGTGTAGCATTGAGCGTGAAGCAGGTGACCGTTGCACTGGTTGCAAATGCATTTGTACATGATTGATAGTCACCTTCTTTTAAAGTGCTGAAAATTAGCAAACCTATCAGAACTCCACTTTAAGTGTATGTCTGTATCTAATTCTATTTTGACTTGCCTAACAGAAGACAAGATTACCTATTTTCTGTGTTATCTGGAGATTAGAATCAAATAATCGCTTGTTATTTTATTACCTCAGTGAAGTGTGAGCATTTCTGCAGCGTAACAAAGCAGCTTTGATTGAACTCTGCATCTAAAGACCGAGACATCCTCCCAGTCCGAGCTGCACGGTAGAACTCACCTAGTGAATAATGTAGTTAATAAAGCGCTTGCCTAGTTAGACTAGGTGAGTGATAAACGCTGGGGTTCAGTAGATTAAAGGCTGGGGAGCGTAATGAAGGCAACACAAGGCTGCGTGTCTCCTCTGAACACCTGAGCAATCGATTTCAGCCGGGGGCTGCGCTCTCATCTAACGTAATGTAGCAAGATCCTTGAGAGAAAAGATGTTTAGGCAGACAAGACATGTTGAAAATACACACTTAAAAGCAAGAAATCCAGTAATACTTGAGGCTAAAAGGATGATCTGTGTCACCCTGTGCTCACCATCAGCTTCCTCTCTCTTTCTCTGCAGGTGTTCTAGCATTCCTAGCACTGTCAGTAGGACTGGTGTCATCAGCACAGGAGCTGTACCTCAGCCAAGCATCCCAGGATCCTGTCTCCATGGCAGCAGCCCACAGCAGCCCCCTTTCTGCCCCCAAACCTCCCCCCCTGGACTGGCATCAGGAAGGCTCCAGTAGTGGGGAATGGCCATCCAAAGGAGGCACTCAACCGTCAAACATCATCCTCCCTACTGTCGCCCTCCATCCTTTGGCCTTGCTTCACACACCCCAAACTTCCAGCCCGGCTCCTGGCGACCCTCCCATTCATGACACAAATACTGTCACCACAAACACTGTGAGCACTGAAAGTCATGTGAATCAGCCCCTGGAGGCGAGCTCTGAAATTGTAAACCAAGGCCACATGCACAAATTGGTCAGGGTACCTCAAGTCCATAACCCAGTTACTGTCAGCACTAAGCAGGCCAGCAGCAGCAGCAGCAGCCCTAAATCTCCCAGCACAGCGGTCCCAAATATAGATGTGGAGTCTACTGCCAGAGGGGCTCCAAACCCCCTGGCTCTTATGTCCAGCTCTGGATCAGACAGAGGAGATACACTCGCTGCACACCACGTAGAGCCTCAGAAGTTGAGTGTGGAGGAGCCCACCGACCCCAGCCGGCAGTTTGTTCCAGATCTCGAGCGCTCCTCCTTGACCTCCCTTTCGTCTTCGTCAGTGGATGCTGACCTCGCACTAGGCCTGAAACTCAGGGAGCATGTTCGGAGCGCCGTACACCACGCCATCACTCTACGGGAGGTGCACGGAGCGAGCGAGCCCCCCACCGACCCACTGGTGGTAGAGCCGAATGGCGGGTCTGTCAGTCCAGTCCAGAGCCCGCCAGAGAATCTAACTTCCACTGCTTCCACCCCAGCCCTGCCCACTGAGGCCAGCCTCAAGACACAGAATCCAACAATCATCCCAAACAACCACACTGCACCCAACGAGACCACCACTGAGGAGGGTCCTGGTCAGGTTGTCCAAGGTAATGGCACAGACACTGCCCCTCCAGGACACTGGTTGGGGAACGTAACTGCATACGGAGGGCTGCTCTCTAACAGCAGCCCAGTCGAGGAGGCGTCTGCTAAGGGGAACAGCTCGGAGCCCCCTTCAGAGCCCAGCGGGAACTTCCTGAACAGGCAGGTGCCCGCCACTACCCAGGACCCCTGGACGCCAGGCAACAGCTCAGGCCCTACCGTTGACTCCCCGCCGTCCCGCATGACCATCTGCTTGAGCAGGATGGACATTGTGTGGATCGTGCTGGCCATCAGCGTGCCTGTGTCCTCGTGTTGTAAGTAATGTCAGAGCAGCTTGAAAAAGGTGAAATGAATGACTATAAAAAGTGTCACATGACTGTAGAGTTTGGCTGACCTTGATTTAAACCCATAAACGTAACATATGTTACTATTTAAGAAAATAGCTCTGCAGTTTAAGAAATTGGCTAATTTGCTTTAGTTAGATGAGAAAATCAACACCACTCTCATGTTTGTTCAGTAAATATGAAGCTACAACCTGCAATAGGCTATCTTAGCTTAGCATAAATACTGGAAACATAAGGAAAAAGGCAGCCTGGCTCTGTCTGAGGCCACCAAAATCCAGGAGCCCAGCCAAGTAGTAGTCGAGCACATAAACCACAGTAAGATTACAACTCGTCGTTTTTATGTTTTGGTGTAAGGATTAAACACACAGGCTACAAACAAGGTGTTAATTAGTGAGCTGCGGAGGTGTTGGTAGGCAGATTGTGTTACCTTTGGGCAACCCTGGCTAGCTGTTTCCCTTTGATTCTAGTTTATATGCTGAGCTGAGCTAACTGGCTGCTAGCTGTAGCTTCAGCGTTCAATCAATCTTTTCATCTAAGTCGGAGAATACGCAAAGTAGTTTACTCTGAGTCACAGTAGAGTCCTTTTCGAATAAAATCTTCATTTTATGCCCTCGCTTTTCTTCCACTTTCCTGGTTTACACTTGCTTCTGTGTGCAATCCTCCCTCATTTTTTCAGAAAGCCTCTTGGCAGCCCCTTCAGGGCTTGATCTTGTTACGTTAAATTGGAGAGAGTGCGATAGCAAAATAACAGCAAGGGAGGGAGAGGTTTTTTTTTTTTTTTTTTCCATCGAGCCGCGGAGTTGCACCTGAGGCAAAACACATTTTTTTTGCATTTTGGTCCGTTGGAGAAATAGGGATTTCTTCCCCTTTGATAATAAATTATTTTCTTGCATAATTCCTGAAAATTTCTTAGTGAGAGACAGCTCTGTTGTTTCAGATCAAAGTTACTCCGAGGTGCAGCACAAGTAGCCATTTCTAACAGTATTTTAAAGGTGGATTTTTTTCCTTTCATCCACAGTTTCCTCTATCAGTGACATGTTGTCGTGAAACATGACAGCCTCTACCTGAGCAGCTAGTCTGGGAGCTTGCTTTCAGAGGATATTTGAAGCAGGAGCTCTTCCAGTCTCTGTGCTAACGCTCATTTTTCCCTTCCTTGTCTCTGCCTGATCTAGCTGTGCTTTTGACGGTTTGCTGTATGAGGAGGAAGAAGAAGTCGTCAAGTCAGGAGAACAACCTCAGCTACTGGAACAACGCCATCACCATGGACTACTTCAGCAGACACGCCGTGGAGCTGCCCAGAGAGATACACACTCTGGAGAGTGAGGTACAAACTACTGGCACTCTGACTCTATTAGTGCACAGCACCGCACACAGAAATGGGGGGACATTCACTTGATGTTTCACTATCAGTCAGCAGAATGCTTTTAATGAGTATGGAAACAACAAAAGGATCCATGTCCAATCTCTCCTGTCAGCAAGCCTCGGGCCTGCTGAAGTGCACTTGAGCATGACACCGTATTACTACGAATTACAGGGCTGCTATTGGGAGCAAACAGAGAGAGAATTTCCTTGCAGCATATCTATTAAGAGTACTTGTAAGTATCACATCTGGTAAAAGGAAGTATTTTCCTATCAGAACAGTGCAGTTTCCAAACTTCATACCAACTAAACCTCTTGTGACAAGTGAATAAAAGAGCTTGATGTGATGAACGGGGCTGTAGCTACCAATTAGGGCTCTGAGCTCATAATATTTCAGGGATTTTGAGGGGTTTGATGACATGAAGAGGGGTTTATAGTATGTGATTCCACACTTAGTAGACAGTTTCATGATTACATTTTTAAAAATCTGATATCTGAGGCAAAAAACTTACATACCAGACAGTGCAGAGAAGGCTTTAAAAGAGCATTTAGACCTACCTACCAGAAACTAATGGAAATATAATTAAGCATTTACATGAATAAATAAAATGTGGAAAAAAAACCCGCCTGCAGCCCAAGTGCTGCTGACAAATAGATTAGAATAATTGATTATTGGTCAGGTTCTGTTTTAGTTACCGCTTTTAAATTCAGGAGCAGGAAATGTAATGCATTCCAATTAACAATATTAGTCAGTCTCCTGTTGTGCACTTACTGTAATACCAGTGTTTTTCTGTGTTTTCTATGTATTGTAATGACCCTTACCATATTCAGTTATTCAGAAAATTTGGCCTCCTGATGAAGCTTTAGTCTCATGCTGGTTGGTTCACATATTAATCTTTTAAGCTCATAAAAGCTGCTAATTGGCTGTTTTTGTAGTTGACAAAGTGAATTTTCTGCCTCAGTCGTTTTCCATGATTTTTTTGCTCCATCCCCTGCACATTTCTGCCAATTTTTAATTGATATTTAGTCTCTATTATCATGAAAAACAAAGATTTGGATTAAATGCATCAGCTTGTGCAAAAAAATTGTGTTTAGTGCATAACAGTGCCATCTGGTGGACGGCGTAACATATAACAATATTAGAATTTTCCAACTTAGTTTGAAGTGTGCGGTCCACCTCCTCTTCTTCCCCATGTTATTTTGATCCGCCATCGCTTTGTTCTGTTTGCATGTTCTTTGTCACCTTCTCCCCAGTGACCATCTCACTGTGTGTCTCCTCTCTTTTATTCCTCCTCCACTGCTCAATGCTCATTCCTTTGCCGCCTGTTGCGGGGGGGCGGCGTCAGGAGAGGGAAGCTGAGGTTGGATCATGTGTGGGATGCCCCTGGTGACACCCAGGTGTTGTTTCCCCCTGCTTTACCTGCCTCTGTAGAGCAGCGGGCTCATAGCTTCCCTGGTGCTTTAGGTAAACGACGGTGCTCTGGGAGAAATGATCGTAAGGAGAAATGATAACACGACTTTGATTGGACTGGACCGTGTTGATAAAATGGCCTGATTGCTGCTGTAAAGCAAATCATTTTGTTTTTCACACCTCCCTCCTCCAGCACTGTCTCATTACTGCTGACTCACCATCAACAACCATTTCTACATCACTCCCCCCCCTCCATTAAGTCCCCCTGTTGCCTTATTTCTTCTGAGTCATCCCTCCCTTTTGTTTCTCCACTCGTGGAGCTTTTACATCTTCTCCTCCGCCTCCCTTTTGTATCTCTGCTCATCTAGCTTTGTCAGATATCTTTGTTCACCATCTCCTTAAAAGCCCCTGGGTGCACCAAACCCATATTTTATTCTACTTGCTTCCACACTAGACTGTCTGCTCATTGCCTATAGAGTGACTTAGATACAGTAGACTGCAGCGTGTGCCCTAATGGTGAGCCCTGAAGCCTGAATCATGAATCACAGCTGTTGTTTAACAGTTAGTCCCCCTGCGCTAAATTCTTTGTGTGCATTTGCAGGAGCATGACACCTGCCTACCCCCTAATGGAGACTACAGCGGCAGCAGCGTGGTCCTGGTTAACCCTTTCTGCCAGGAGACCCTCTTCATCAACAGAGACAAAGCCTCTGCCATCTAGAGACAGAAAACGAGAGACACTGTTGGATCCCCCTCTTCTACTCCCCCTGCTGTTGTTGTCTATTTTATATATGTGGTAAATATTCAGAGACTTTGACTTTATACTGTATATGACAGACACAAAGAGCAACCAGAAAGACGAGTGATGTAAACAGACACTATTTACTATGAGAATGCACCCGCATATTTTTCTGATGTACATTTTCTACAAAAGGCTTAATTGTGATAAAAGGTTTTTATTGTCTTTATAAACTACAGAGTATATGTGGTTTTGTTTTCATTACAGTGGCTTGATGGTGCGTGCACTGTGGATGTTGCCACATGAAATCTGCTTTAGAGAGAGAAATGTGCTAAGAGAACATTAAAGCCGTTCTTTGTAATTTAGCTTTTCCTTTCAAATCAATCCCAAAATACTTATAGCCTGTTTGACTTGAATATAGCACCTATGTACTCGGGGGAGAGATTTAAGAGAGATTTCCTGTTTGTGAGATC
Source organism: Chaetodon trifasciatus (assembly GCA_037975065.1). Classification (NCBI taxonomy): domain Eukaryota; kingdom Metazoa; phylum Chordata; class Actinopteri; order Chaetodontiformes; family Chaetodontidae; genus Chaetodon; species Chaetodon trifasciatus. Next base: position 4,275,143 of record JBBMOE010000016.1, read on the forward strand.
AGGGCCCATTTTTATCAAACTGTGCACACTTAGGATTAAAAAGTGCTAAAAGTGAAGAATAAGAAGATATTTGTCCAGTGATGTCCTCCCACTAGCTCTCAAGTGATCACATGATTAATCACATGTATGTTCTGAGCAGGAACAGCCAATCAGAGACGCAGATTCACTCTACTGTACAGCTGCTCCTTTGTTCTTTATTTTTAATTTTTTAATCCTGACATTGCTCACTGGGGTTATTCCGCCAAAATATATGTATGTGACTTACATTTTCAAAAGAGTTCATTTCTTTGTGTGAACTTGCTAACATCTCAAGTAGCAATTCAAATGTGAAATCAACAATAATAAAATATGATTCATGATTAAGATAATACTGCATTTTGTTTGTTTAAACACAAGACAACCGCAGAATACAGCAGGACAAAATTAAAAACCAAACATTTACAGCTGTTCTAATCAATATTTTTACAATAACAATCTATGAAATGACAGCTCGGGGCAGCTTATGGGCAGTTTCAGCTCATTGTTTAGCTATCTGGGCTATCAAAGGACAGTTGGAGACATTTAGAGACAAGGTGGTGAACATAGTGGAGCACTCAGCAGCTGAAGAGCCAGATGGTGGAGACCAAAAACAGAGCTAAAAGAGGGTGAATATTAGACGTACACTCATCAGGTCAACTGGAAATGAATGATTATGTTGTTCTGTGACTGCTGGATGTGTAAATAAGCAACTGGTTGCTAACAAGTTCACTATATGGACTTAAAGCTGATCACACTGTATGTCAATATGTGTTCGCAACCTCTCTCTGCTGCCCCCAAGTGGCCAAGAAATCAGTCATTGCAGGTTTAAAGCAGTTAAGTTTGATGCAAACTGGAGCGGGAAAGAAATTCTGCTCCTAGTAGACAAAGTACATCAGAGAAATCATATAAAAAGGAGAATTGGCTGTATTGAATAGGACAGATTGAGAGATCGGTGCATGGAGTCAGTGCCAGCTTTAATCTTGTTGTTTGCACCCCTGATGTCTCTGCAGTTCTCTTTCATTTCAGAGCATTGCTAAATAGCTTTTATTTTGAAGTTTGTGAGTAAAAGTGAGGGATTTTTACTTTCACTTTAGTCGAAAATGTAACTTTTAGCAGTTTGATAAATACGGGCCCAGATTTTAATGTTTGATTCGGGCAGAATATTTGGGTGATTTTGGGGTCTACATCCTGCAGTTTTGACTGACTTAAAATGGCTTTGCCCCTCATGTGTCACCAGCTTCTCCTAAGAGGGACCACGTAGATGTCTTATTTTTTTATGTTGGCCCTTTATATATCAGTATGCGTGTGTGTGAATGCCCTGTTTGTGCATGTAAGCATCCCATGTGGGTGTACAGTAAAGTGTGGACGGGTGAGTTCAAATGTGCTGCCCCCTTAACCAAATATCACTGTTACTTTAAGTCAAACAAGACTTTATCACTTTCCAGCTCAGTTTTATCTGTTTCTCTGTGTGTCTGTTTGTGCCTCTGTATGTGTCTGTCTGCCTGTCTGTCTCGTCTGTATCGTGGAGTGGCTACTGGTTATATCCCAGTTTGAGAGAGTTTCTCAGCACTGTAGGAAACAATTAGACCAACCTTGCTACTGTAAATGTCTCCCTCCATAAATACTGTATTTGTCCATCAATGCAAACTGTGTTTGTTGAAATGTTGAATGATTGTGAAATAGTTGCTGGACCACAAAATACATGTTAGAGGCTGTTAAAAAAGTTGACCAATAAAAACACTGAGATAAATAATGTATGCTGAATATTTACTGTGAGCACATACAGAGGCGGTTTGATTAAAAAAAAAAAAAAAGAAATTGCGTTTGAATATTTTGTTTGATTATTGAACCTGTGGTCCTTCTATCATCTGTTTCACTTTGCATTGCTGCAGTTTTCTTCAGTAATCAATGCTGCCTGCCTCTATTGTCGCTAACGATTTTCTGCATTGTGAGACGTTGTTCTGAAATCACTGGTCCGACAGGTGATGTTGAATAACAGGCTCAAACATATTGATATTTCCTGCATTGGATGCTCACAGCTGGGCTTCTTGTTTTGCACGCTCAAAAGTGGATATTTTACAAAACGTTCAGTGGCACGGTGGAGCAGTGTTCAACATTATGTATTTTTTGTACTGTAGTATACACTGTACTTTTTACTGCTGAGCAATAAAACAAAGAAAAAAAACACACTGACTGATTCATTTGTCTCATTTGTCCTCAATCAACAGACATTTCTCATATAGCCATACTGGTTTACTACATAACAAAGCAGCGTAAACAGCCGAGCACAGCACATCCATTGATGCAGGGTGCTGGAAATTTCTCTTTGTGCACCAGTGATGCATCTGGTGCACTGACCAGGAATATGACATCAGTTCAATAATCTGTTTACACGCTGAGGCGAGACTTCATTCGATGTGAGCGTTACTAACAGATTTGTAGACCTGTTCAACTCTTGCAAAACTTGACAGTATCTTTTTTGTGTGTGCTAATATTTGAAATTCTTTATAAATTAATGGCCACATGCTGTTTGGAAAGTTTTGTCCAAATAAATAAGAGGCAGCATTGCAGGAGCTCAAGGTTTCTTCTACTAAAAAAGAAAAAAAAAATGGAGTTTATTTTCTGTTAGTGCTGATTCATGTGTAACTCCATCTATGTAGAGGTCCTGAGTGACTCTCCTCTGTAAATGATTGCCTCAATGCATTCACTCCACCCAGTTCGTTCTGAACTTAAATGGTCATGCTGAGAATTTAAAAAATATTTCTCCCACCTTGAGACAGCAGCCATATTAGGAAACTAAATCCTCAAAGAGTTCTTTGAGATCCATTTGACAGTTTAAAGACAAATACACTTAAAAATATGAATGATTAAGTGTAAATTTTTAAAAATTATACAATTAAATACATCACAGGTTTATAAAATGTTAATATGGAAGCCCTGTTCTGCCAGTGGAAACAAATGGTGACATATTAGGAATGACAAAAAAACAAAACAAAACAAAAAAAAAAAACTACTCAATCATTTTATATTTAGACTTTTGAAGTCACAATTAGGAGATGATAAATCAAAAGTCTCACTTTCAAGTCAAAATTAGGGGGTGATAAGTCAGTTATGAGACATTTGTAAGTAGTTCAAAATAGATTTTTGATAAAGAATCAGAATCAGCTTTATTTGCCAAGCACAGCATGTATACATATGCAAGGAATTTGAAGAAAGACAGAAATAGAGCAGGGCGACAAAGCTAATCAGACAGGTAATGATAAACATAGAACTATTATGGAATACTCACAAGTAGGTGAAAACATAAATATACATAAAAAGCAACAATGACCAATATCAAACAATGTATATATAGAAGTCAAGTGTTTCTGTAAATTGTAAACAATACTGATAGTGCAAAGAAATGATATTGGACGTATGTACATGAAGTAGGTAGGTATGTACCATGAATACATGTTCATATACAGTATATATACAGGATGCAGGATTTATATTTGGAAGAGATGGATGACTATATGACGGTGTATCTTAAACTTTAAACATATAATTTATTTGTCAGTGGTTGTTTTAATGTTACAGGGTTATTGACACTATATGACTGATTATGACTATATGACTGATCTAGCTATAGTTATTTTATGTATACCTTTCTCTTTCATTAACTATTATTTATCATTTACTCTTATTTTGATTTATTTTATTTTGATTTATTTTTTATAAATTTTTGACATTGGATTAAATTTCTGCCACATCTGGCATATTATAACTACTCATTATGTAGCATTGAGAAGAACTGTACTATATTTGAATAAAAAGAAGTAATAAAACCAGTTTTCAAGAATTTAAGTTGAATTTAACATCATTGTTGCTTAGTTTCAGAAGATTTTCAAAATCAAAAAACAACACAAATAAAATTAAATATGTATATATATGAGAAAAATTATAAATACTTTTATTTTATTTTATTTTATTTTATTTTATTTTATTTTATTTTATTTTATTTTATTTTGTGTAAGACTCATAATATTTCCGGTTCAGGGCTGAAGTCTTTCCGGGTTACGGTACAGATTTGTCAAATAGCCCGTGCATGGCATGGTTGACAGGGTAGCTAACGATTCAGTCGGGGATCCAGGGTGGACATTTTCATCAACCTGTAACAGAAGTTAAACTGTCAGACTAAGCAGCGACTCCATCTTTTCTGCCCTTCTGAACAGCTGTTCTCTTTCTCGGAGAGCAGATTTTCACATTTGTCATTGCTCGGTTAGCCAAACTAGTTAACGTTGCTCTTTGAAAATGGCGGATGTAACGCCAGAGAAAAGCCTGGACGATTTCTTTGCCAAGCGGGATAAAAAGAAGAAGAAAGAGAAAGGAAAGGGCAAGGAGAGTACTGGGCCCACGTCGGCTGTGGTAAAAAAGACGAAGAGGGAGAAAGAAAAACAGGCCAAAAACGAGAATCTAGACGCACAGACTGAAAAGGTAACTACCGTCTCTGCTCTCCTGGAACTTTTTGTCTCAGCGTCTTTCCTGGACACCGGTGTCATGTCAAATTTTGAATCCTCCCCCCTCACAGCCCGTTAAATCCTTACATTTCTCCCCTGTCAACGCTTTCACGTTTCAGCTATTTATGAGGAAAAACCGTGGATGTATATTTTGACACGACGGGAGGAAACGCCGGTTGCTAGCTAACATAGCATATGGCATCCCCCGGCGCACATTATGACGAGACAGCGTTACAAAATTTGACACTACGTTTGTTTTGTTCTCTTTTTAACACCCTTAGCTTGCATTTTGTGTCAAAATAATAATTAGTTGTAAACTCCTGAGGCCCACTCATTGGCAGACATGCTCACAGTGGCCTTGTGTTCGCACAGGGAAGCTGTCATATCCCTCTTTGAATCGTGGCTGTCCCGCTAGGCCGAGCCGCCATTTGTCACCACTTCTAACGGGATTGAGTGTCTCTTTGCTGCAGATGGCATGAAGATATGATTGTGTGACAAAGCTAAGTCATGTATTATAAAGTTAAACCACTTGTCACATCGGTGGGTACCGATAAACCAAGCTGTTATGGCCTGTGTAGCCTTGTATTGGGGAGTCCTTGCCGGTGGTAAGTTGCAGGAAATCAGTAATGTATGTTCCTGCAGTGTGTTATGACTCGATGTCCTTCTGCCAGGAGGACGAGGAATGGAAAGAGTTTGAGCAGAAAGAAGTGGACTACAGTGGCCTTCGGCTCCAAGCTTTACAGATCAGGTGAGAGGAACATATGTATTTGGTTGTCATGAGTCCTTCACCACATGAGGGGCTGTCCTTTGCGTCGCAGCCTCTGTGCCATCAAGCTGGGGCCCGTAAGGACCATGTCCCTCATGATCGGTGCCCCGTTTTCCAACATTAAAAAATATTACTTTAAACATGGCTGAATTATACTACTGCCAGTATTTGTAGGATTTTAAAACTCTCCTGCACTCACATTGTTTTTATGAGGCTGTCATTGTGAATTGATTGCGGTGCAGATTCAGGATTCATGATACAGTCTTTTCAGCGTCTGAGTCAGATTATCAAGCCATGATTGGGCCCTATCAACAATTTGGAAGGATTCACTGGGCAGGACTACACTCACAAGACTTAGAAACACAGCGTGACTGAAAATAAACTGTCTGCAGAAAATTAGTCATTGATTATCAGGCACGAAATGCAAGAACTGTTTTCTTAGTTTATATAATAGGTTCTGTCATGGATTTTAGTATTTAGGTTCACCTTTGCTCAACTGTCTTCTGGCTGTTTGCAGCGACGAGAAGGAGGAAGAGGAGTACGAGAAGGAGGAGGTCGGTGAGGACGGAGAGATCATTCTGGTCAGCGGAGACAAAGTGTCTGGTCCCTGGAACAAGTCCGGTGCAGCTCCGGCTCCTGCTGCTGCACCCGTGGGTGAGTAAAACCAACCTCAGCACCGGTTTACTTTCGGATTGTTCATTTTGACAGCAGTTTTGAATTTAGTTTCCGTCTCAGTGGTTTACTGAAAATTGCAGTTGGTTTAAAGTAATATTTTAGATTTAGTCAGTGGAACTCAATTTTAACTTTGGTATAATATCAGTCGCTGTTTTTATCCTAATTCATCTTAGATAGTTAGATCTTAATGGATTTTGCTGAACGATGTCGCCCAGGCTGACAGTGTGTGACTGACCGTCTTTCACATCCTATAAAAATATCTAAAGGTTGTTTACAAAAAATGCAATACAATCATATTTCCTTCTCAGGTCCTACTTATTGTCTATCTAGAAGGCATCAGTCCTTAATGGCCTCTTCATGCTTGGTTGCACAAAACCACTCACCCGACGTTACAGATGTTGATAGGAAGCAAATTCACGGCCTGTGAGTGATGCTTATGTCACCGCACAGTGTGATGAATTACAGGAAAGGTCGCAGCCTGCCACTGCTTTATCATAATGTTTATTACCTTACAAAACAGGAAAGCAACCAGTGCTTTCAGATGGCTACTTTGGCTAACCATCGACTAAAAATCAATTTCTTCTGCCTGCTGTACTTTCTATAATTGCAGAGGATGTAGAGGTGCCTGAGTCGAAGCCTGCCGGGGTGTATCGCCCTCCAGGGGCTCGGCTGTCTACCACCAAACGAGTGCACACCCAGGGGCCTCCGGAGATCTTCAGCGATGCACAGTTCCCCTCTCTACTGGCCACCAAGCACGTGGAGACACGCAAGTAAGTAGGGCTGAGATGAGAACAGTCAAACATGAGGTTGGTGTGCTGTTGCAGTTCGGCTGAAGCTACGTGTGTTTGCCTTCCAGGGACAGAGAAATGGAGAAGACCTTTGAGGTTGTGAAACACAGGAACCGTGGCAGAGAGGAGAGCAGCGGCGCCTCCATGCAGCAGTTGCAGCTTGACAACCAGTACGCCATCCTGGGGGACAAGTAGAGCCGCTCCCCTCCGTCCCCTGGCCCCTTCAGCACGGTCCCGCCCGGCCCCTTGAAGGAAGCTGAGCTCCAGCTGAGTTGACTGCAGTCCTGACAGAGCTCACGCTGCCACCATCACCACACTTGCGCACACACTTAGCCTCACACACACACACACACACCCACTCATACACAGCAGCACATACAGCGACACTCTGGATTGAATAAATCAGTTACACGCTCTACATACATCTGGTCGGCAAACTTGAAGGACTGCACCTGGAGGGGCGGTTGAAAGAGGGAATAATTGAAAAGGAATTAGCAAAATACACCCAAATGTACAACACTGCAGCGGCGACAAAAGACGACGTAGTTGTCCTTTGTGGATTGTACTCAGAGCAGCAGTTGTGTGGCGCGACTTTTCTCTGGACTTCTACTTGCTTCGATTAAAGCCACAAAGGATCGAAGATAACTTTAGGCGAGATGATTTTACAAACTTCTGTGAAAATATCTATTTTTTTGCAAGATCGTTCTAACCCAATCGCACAAGTTATTTGGGGTGGTTTTTTTGAGCCGCGGTTGGGGCTTCAGGAGTGGGGATGCTACCTCGGCTGCATAGCTGGCGGTGGTGACTTGGACTGAGCTTTTTTTTTTTTTTTTTTTTTTTTTTTCCTCCTTTTCTTTCCGCTGTGGTGGTGAACGGGGCAAACATCAACCCTCCCCACGTGCAAGCTGGCCATCAGGTTCTTTGATTTAGCGACTTGAAGCTTCGGGTTTTCTTTCTCCTTCATGTCGATGACGCTCAGCAAAGATCTATGGACAAGAAACGACAGGTTGTGGTCCTCATTTAGAATTTCTATATAAAGTGGCCTTACTGATAGAGAGAAACTGCTGTGTCATCTGAAGAGGACTTTGCTTGTTGTCTCACGGGCTGCTGCCTGCCTCTGGATCTCACCACTCGTGATTTAAAAAAAAAAAAAAAAAAAAAAGTATCCAAACAAAAAAAAAAATCCTTTGTTCAAGAATGTAGTGCTGTTGTAGTATGCCTGATGATTACAACTACTAACTATCTTTCATATCCATGCTTTGATTTTGCTGCCCTTGCTTTATTTTGGTCTCAGCAAAAGAGAAATTAAAGGTCGTTTCTAATCCAAAACCATTCTTCTCGTAACAAATGCCGTACTGTGGTTTGACGCCAGATGGTCACAGGTGTTAAAGGAGTCCAAAAAATGACGGGAAACCACTTTAGGAGCGTATTTGTTGAGGTTGTTTGGCCATATTGAGTTCACACCTTTTTATAATTTGTTGTAAAGTGGTACAGTTCAAACCCAGTTTTAAGACTTCTCTTTTTTTTAATCAAGGCTTTTCCTCACAAGTAAACACGATGTGTCAGCCCTCATTGCAGTTGTGTAGAACAGTTTGTGCATAACTTAATTACAGCAGTCACTCATCTGTAAAACCAAACTCGCCAAACAGCGCGCTATCCACTTCCAAAACAGTGGTACGCCCAGTTAAAATCAAATGGGTTTTTACTACAAGTATAGTTATGTTTAGAAAGGCGAAGAAGAACTGGATTTATTTTCTATGTTCATGTCCATTAAAGATGTCGGGGAGCGTTGATCCCTGCTGGGACATAGATAATCTTTGTGATGAAAAGAGAAGAGCCTAACACAAAAAATAAAGTGATCCTTGTGAATGAAGTCTTGTCTGAATCTTTTACACGCTGAAAATGGAGATTTCTACGGTGTCTTTTTCCAGAAAAGGTGTTGTTGTCCATTTGTAAACTAACAGTAAAACTTGTTTTAACCTCTTTTCCCTCCCATCACGCACTGAATCCCAGAGGCGTCTCATTTTGTCAGAGCAGGTGTTGATTTTGACAAATCGTGGAATAATTATCAAAAGTTTCTGCTCTTTTTGGAAAAAAGTAGATGCTTCATTTGACCTTATACCAAACACAGTAACAAATAAAAGAAACTTTTCTCACACAACAGACTTGAAATGTTTATTTGAAGGAGACAGTAACACCAGCTGAATAATTAAATGGCCATTTCTGTCTCTGTTGAGATTTATATCATGTTGCCATCTGTTTGTCCCCTCTGCTGTCTTCAATTTTCCTTCCCCTGAAAGGACAGAATGACCAACATTTTTAAAATATTTGCAATTTCCATGCACATGCAGCTTTCAAGGTTGTTTTCCAGATTAAATTCTACTTTGCTTGCAAAGTCCTATTGTAAACACTAACTGTGGTGAATACTGAGTGTTTTTTTTTCTTTTTTCTTTTTTTTTTTTTTTTACCTGGGTCACGTTTCTGTCAGTTTGTTTAGGCGGAAAATCACGGTCACCACCGTCAAAAGGGTACCAGTAACCTGAGTTCTGGGGGGGAAAAAAACAATATTTACTCTGTGCTGCTTCGTCGCTGTAGGATTGTGGTCGGTTCTTCCGTCTCACATGCGGGAAGCCGGGGTTCGCCTCCCCGTAGCCCATAAAGTCCTCAGGGACTGGCGACTCCAATAAAAACTTAAAAAAAATAGATTTAGTATGTGCTGACTTGCAATCCTGCTCCTCCACCTCCCAATGAATGTTACATGGATGGATGGATAAACGGGTAAATTACACTGAGATTAACCTGAGATCGACCTCCTGTTATTGCACTCGCCGGCCGCAAGGTGGCACTACGGCTGAGTAATACTGAGTACAGCACACGCTCCGACATTAACGCAAAGTAAATTTCAAATGGCGCCGTTCTGCCAAGCTGAAGTTGTGGGGAAAGGAAGTGATAACCGCCCCCTACAGACGGACTCAAGTCCACCTCATCAAGGTATCACCTTTGGCTTAACTGGTCAGCACTTGCTTGCGAGCTTGGGATAAGTAACGTTAGCTGTAAATGGCCGTTGTAGTGTGGTTGCTCGTTTTAGTTTGTCAACAGGCTAAAGGGCTAGTTTCCCGCTTGCTAGCTTCCTTTGCGCATTAGCCGATCTGTACCGGTAAACCAACGTTACCTTGCTGGGATCGCGAGGTTACGAGATCTGGCGCCTCAGGTTGTATCTCCACACACTTAAACAAACGTATCAAAATGTTCATTTTGTCCCAAGGTTTGCTTAGAGGAGCTGTCACCAAATTACACAGCACAACAAATTAGAGCTAAGGTGTTAGCTTAGCTGTCACATTTGTATGTAATTTCCCCACAGTTCCAGTCATTCATTTCTGTGTGGTTTAAAAATTAATTAGGAAGCTCTTGATTAAATTCTGTCAATGGTGTATTAGCAAGAAAGCTAGCAAACTTCATTCATGTAGCATTTCCCAAACAAGAAGAAAATGGGGGATGGAGGATACAGAGAAATGTATAACAACCAGCATATTCAGCCCACAAAAACAAAGTATATAAGAGAGATCCAAAGAGAACAAATAGGATTTTAAGACACTTTTTAAAGCTGTCTACTGATTTTTACTTTGGTAGAGATACATAATGCAGACCTGTGATGGATGTTAGAGTCTGTTCATCTACACACAGTTGCCAGTTTATTCAACTGCTCTGAAATCTTCATGAAGGTTATAATGTTGAGTTTTGTGTTAAAGAGGTATTTATTCAACTTTATGGTCGTTTAGGAGGCTGTAGTTTCACTTACCGTTGGTTGCTGTGTGTTCTTAATTTCAAGCAGTGCTCTGCCTCCTCTGGGCCCCTGAGATTGAAATATATAACACTTGAATTGAAAAGAATGGACAACCCTAAACTGAAGACACAACATTGGGCATTAGCATAATATCTTTTTGCCTTTTTGTTTATTGTTTTGGCAAGGTCGTTGACATAAGATTACAAAAGAGGCAGCAAAATAATCAGTAACTCTTTGTCATAGAGACAGTATGACAGATGCTCCATCTAATCACTGATTCTTACAGAAAAAAAATGTCCACTTAAGTTCTTCATTTAAGTCAAAGTTGAGTTTAAATCTGAAGTTTTGTTTTAACGTGTTAACATACAGACCTACAATGGCAAAAATACAACACAGGAAATAACATGAAAGATAAATGTAGGCTACCTTTCAGCTCGAGGGGACACAAATCAAGTAGGCAGAGATTCACATCATTGCAAAGTAAAGAGCAGAGTGCTGTACTTTATTTAGAGGGTTAGAGTAATGCATCAGAGAATAATGTATAGAGCAGTGATCTGGGAAAATCCACCAATCTCGTTTTATGAGAATGAAACCCACTAAACACAGGAGTGTAAGTTTGCCCATCTTGGACGTAAATTACAATCTCAATCACCTGCTCCGTCCATGTGAGCAGGAGTCTGTTAGCACATCTGTTTTGCACAAAATGTTGTACTTCAGGTTCAGGTTTGATCTCAAAGTCCAGCTTGGTATATTTGTTATATTTGTTGGCAAATGTGAAACTGCTTACTCAGACAAAGTCTACCAACTGTTGGGTGTTTACTGCTCTGCTCTGCCCAAAGCCCGTTTTTTCATATAATGCAAGAACAGCTCACAAATATATCATTTCAGTTTTCAGGTAGAGGTGGAAGGTTTTCATAACACAGATTGGCGTTATAATTTTTAGCAAACGTTACCCAAACAGAAGTGAGTAGTACATTTCAGATGTGGATTAAAACACTTTTGGTGCTCAAGTGAGAATTTACAGCTGCAGGATGGTGTATGTAGGATTAATTCAAAATATACTACAGTGTGTGTGTGTGTGTGTTTTCATGGTAATGCAGGAGCACGTCACCCAGTGCGACAGTGTGGCTCACTGATGTGTTTTAACAATGGAGCTCTGTGGCTCATGTTTTTAAGCTATATCAGGCTCCAAATACACAAGCAGTACTTGTTTGAAGGATCAATTCTTTCTCAGTTTTGGTCTTTGAATTTGTTTTGTTGAAAATGAAAAATATATGTATATTGTCAGCCTTAACCTTTTAATTGTTAATACCACATCCTCTTTTGTAATATACACGTCTGCAGAAGTTGTGCTCAGATTAGATGCTGTTTGACTTGCAACATCAAATGAAAAAATTCAGAAATATTTACGGGTACTGTACTGTTGTTTTAAGTTCTGAAAAGTTTCTTACCTTGGCGTCTTCTCCATCAGCAGGTGGTGGTAGTGCAGTCCCAACAGTATTTTCAGTTTGCTCCTGCATATCAACCAACTGAAGGGGGAAAATGTGAGTATGATATCCAAATAATCAATGAATTAATCTTAAATCCACACTCTCAACGCTTTGTCTCTGAATTTGTGGACGAGTCCTATGAGGCTGTTAACGTTGTTTCTCCTGCCTCTCCAGAAAAATCAATCATGTTTAGTCCACAGTTTACTCTATAAAAGTAAAATCTTCCTGCCTGTACTCTCTCATTTTCTTTACCCCCCTCTATTGACTCAAATAGAAAAGCATTGCACTTTCATTTAAAAAAAGTACACACATATTGACTCTAATCCAAATACATAACACTGACTGTTTGCTTGTTTCTGAAAGGTCGCTGACTTTGAACTTACACCAAAGCAGCAGAATAATGAAAAACTAAGTTGTTTCATAGACGTAGCTGCAGTGTGATACACGCTCTAGGTATTAACTCCAGCCTTTTCTTTTAATTCTTGGAAATGAAAAATATTGATAACTAATTGATGTACTTTTAGTCCTGTTTATCACTTCCTGCACACCAGAAAGATCAAAAAGTCTGACTGTGAAAGAACCAAATCATCCTGTACACTGTCAATCACTTTCACTCACATCTGACCCTTTTTTGGTTCTTTCTCTGCCTTATATTTAAAATAGGAAAACTTAATATAAAGACCAGTCCTGTAACTGATGTTTAACACCTCCATAAGCACGACCAGCAGTCCTAAAATGTTTAAAATGCAGTACAGTAAATGAGGAGCTAATGTCCGCTGCCGTTGGGTAGGCTGGTCACACCTCTGTAGGTCAGATGCACACACACATAAAGTAAAGTCATGCAATACATTTTTCTGTAGTAAAATGGCAAAGTGTGAAATAGTTTGAGTCTGACAGTTTGGGAATGAGTTACAGATTAAGACATGCAAACCAGAGGAAGTCTAACAGCTGTAGTTTTTTTTTTAGTCTACACGTGTCGAGGGAAAACCTAAGAAACAGCATTAATCTGCTCTCGTGACATCAGATGTAAAGAGACATTTGTTGTGGTTTGAGCTTCTTTTCTACTCTGCATCAGCAGCCCTCACCTAAACTTTTGTTTCATCTCAAGAAATGCAACTACAGGCAACATCGTTACCGAGAAACGTCGATGCTCTCCATACGTTGACTTCCAGAAATAGAGAGATCACAACCTACCGTTGTTGAGTTGACTGTTGAGTTGGTTGTTGAGTTGGTTGTTGGGTCAAGCCCGTCCGGATTTATCAATGGTCTTCTTCCGAAAAGATCCATCTGGCAATTGAAATTTAAAATGATTTTAACCGAAGGACGTAACAGTGTTTGCTTTGTATCCATTTGGCTCGACTTTATTTGCCTATTTGACTTTATTTTTGACATTTGATTTCAAATACAGCCGTTAAATAATAAAAAGAATGAAGTGTTTTTTTCAAAGAAAATGCTTCTACTCTACTGATTAGATTGATTCTTGAATAAACTATAAAAATAAATTCCTAGTTTACTTGTTAAAAATGAATTTATAGCGCTGAAATATTTTATTGTGCAAATAATCTGTCTAAATTTACCTTGTTTGAATCTTCTAATCTGAAATGTGAAGGTTAGTTAGAGAGGGGATTTGGTGATTTACATTTTTTTAAATCCTAAACCTGTGAAACCTAAAAAAATCTTCGTCATAGATTATCCTTGTGTCTGCACAGACAGCACGTCTGCTTTATAGAGACCAGTCTGTGCCAGGAGGTGGAGTTTGTGTCCACTCCTTCACCTGCATTTTAATATCAAAGTCCATTTTTTTAACCTCTTTTGAGATGCTTATCTGCCTCTAAAGGGACACTGATGTTTGATTTCAAACCTGTATTGATTGTCTGATCCTGGTATTTTTTGGCTAACATGGTTAGAAAGCCCTTTAAGGACTGTTGGACAAAGTGAAATTTAGTGAAAGTAAGTGGTAGAATTGGACATAATTGTGAGTTTTATACAAACAAATCAAACTGTCCAAAACAGGTTGAGACTGTTTGACAGCATTGAGCTTGTCATAGTCATGTTTGGATTGTAAGGACATTGGTTATGGAAAAAGCAGCTACGTAATCAATAGATTAATCCATTTTGTAGACTTTTTCATCAGCTTGTTTATCAATTCTGGACATTTATTTCTAGCCCCTGGATTAAACTGCATCCCAAAGTTTGCAGACTGACAATTAAGTTATTGAGAAGTGAGTGAAGAGCTTCAAGTCGCAGATTAGAATGAGGAAAGACGTTGTAGAATAAACAAAAACTGCAGGATTGTTGTTAGCAGTTAAGATTATTATCCTTTTTAAGATCAGTAAATTGTGGGGGAATCGGCTGTCTTACCGTCATTGTAGTCGGTACTTGGAGAATTAATCCCATCACACTGAGGAGTATGAGCTGTCTCATCTTGAACATGGATTGTCCTCCTCTCTGCATGAACGCCTGCTTTATAGTGTCCAGGCCAGCGGGTGGAGCCTTGGTGAAGACTGTTTGCCAAAGTACGCTGCCCCATGACTGCTCCAATACTGCACAGTCCAGAAATGTCAGGCTGACGCTGTGTCTGCCTTCTTGATGAAGAAACAACAGTTTTGTTAGCTGCTGATACCCAGTGTTTATTTTGATGTTTTCTGCCCCTAAGTGGCCAAAAATGGGTGAAGCACAGTCCTGCCAGTTATCCGGTGATGTGCCAAAAAAAAAGCAGTGAAGAAGAACAAACTAGCAAACGTGGATGCAAACATCGCACATTTGAAATACTAAGGAAATGCATTCAACACCCATGTTATGGTAAATGTGGAGGATGCACAGGATGCGTTTTGGTGAGTAACTGAATGTAAATGTCATTTATTGGTTTACAATAAAACTCCATCGGGGCATCGTTAATCTCAGTGTAGAATTCATTTTAGTTAGATTTAAGTTAAATTAATAAAAATAAGCATAGAAAAACGTATTAGATCAGAGACAAAGTATTGAAAACAGCTTTTTAATTTGCTTTTTTAATGATCATTTTCACTTTTTACTCTGTTTTGTTAAATTGCTGTCTTGAAATTCAAATTAAGGTAATAAATTATGAATAAAGTCAGTAGCAGTCTCAGGTCTAGTAGTATATATTAATCGTTTCAAGGTCTGTTGTCATTATACAGGACTAAAATGCAGTTTTAGTTCAATGCAGAAATGAACTTATAATTAACCAGACTCCACAAATAGGAAATACACTGGTAACTGTTTGAGAGTAATTGGACTTTTTAAAAAATAAAAAATAAGTGTTGTTAATTGATTACACTTTGAGTATAATGAGTGACTTTATGAGATGAATTCACTGTTAAAAGATGTCAGGCGTCGCGATGCGGGCGCGCGCTCCGTCACTTTGCCTTAGTGCACGCGCGCGGTCGCGGTCGTTGCCATGGCGCTGAGCGGAAAGCAGAAAAGGTGAACGGAGGAGATGAACCGGAGCAGATAAGTGAGCTGTAATGGCCTGTTTGTGTCGGAAAAGTTAACGTTTTAGTAGCTCTGGTGGATTTAGTGAATGTACTAGTAAGCTGTGAGGAGGTTGACGTGAGTTTTCCGCTGTTGTCGTCGTGACTGAGGTGAAATGAAGGCTCACAGCAGGGAGGTCGAAGTGTTTGTCCGCATTAAACCAACAGCAAACTTCGCCCAAGACCACATTGAATGTCTCCCAGACGGACAGGTAACCAGATCTCCGTACCTGATAACTGTTGACACCAGACCCAATTAAGCCATCGTAAACTAGTCCAATCCGGGGGGCTTCCAGTTGGTTTCAACGTTGGTTTTAGAAATGGGGCCACGGTTCGTTTTGTTTTCTTGAGGTTAAAACTTAAACTTTAAGCTAACGTTAGCCATCTTTGGCCAGCAAGCACGAATGATTTTGGTCGCTAGGAAGTCAAAACAGTTAAAATATTTTTAGTTTAAAGCTGGTTAACAGACTGAAAATGACTGAAAACGTTTGGTTTTTAGACTGCCATTAAAGTTTTGTCTTTTCCATCTTTGAAAAGGCACAGTGGGAAGAATTTCATTAACTATGTCTGCACTTCATTTAGCTAACATCAAGTGTCTGCTTCCTGTTAGCTGCTGTTGTCACCAGCCTGGCTCACAGTTAGTGATTTACACCTGAGCTTTTCTTGCTTTGCCAGTCAGAATATCTAAACATCAGAGTTTCTCTGAGTTTGTTGTTGCTTACTGCTAAAGCTGACAGAGAGTTGACTTTTGGTTGTAGGCAAATGACAGAAAATATGTTTGTAGATGTTTTATTGTCAGTTTCATTTCTTTTTTTTTAAAGACAGATTAATTGATAATGAAGATAACTGATGGCTGCAGCCCCACATACTACACCAAGTGCAAAAATCATGCACATTGACCAGTTTATTTGGTTTACCTAGTTGAAATTAATGCAGTCTAATACAACAGCACTGCAATAAACCCTGCCTTCATGAAGACATTTCATTTAATATCTAGTCCCTGTGGCATAATTTCAAGTAATGCATTAGTTTTTGTGCTTGAAAATACTTTGTCGTGTCCACTGAAAAGTTCTTTTTTGATCCTCAGACAGTGAACATCCATCACAGGAAAAACTCCAGGAAGCCCCCGGACTCCAGGAAAAGTCAACTGAGCTCGTGGTCGTTCCGGCTGGAAGGCGTCCTGCAGGATGTGTCCCAGGAGGAGTTTTATACCCGAGTGTGTCGACGGGTGGTACTGGAAGCACTGGATGGGTATAATGGTATACCTGTTTATCTGCATTAAACACACAGTGTGTAGTCAAGTATTAACACCAGATAAGTGTATCCAGATATTTTGATTTATCCTCCAAGAAAATAGTGTTTTGTCTATAATATTTTTAGTCTTCTGTTGTGTGTTTTTCAGGTACTGTGATGTGTTTCGGGCAGACAGGTGCAGGAAAGACCTACACCATGACAGGATCCACAGAATCATACAAGCAGAGAGGCATCATCCCTCGGGCCCTTCAGGAGGTAACTCACACCATGTGACAGTTTTTACCTCTGAAGCACCCTGACTGCTCCACTTAAGGAAAAAAAAATGAAATCTCTATCACATTATCCAGGTGTTTCTGGAGATGGGGAAAAGGACCGAGCATGCCCTCACTGTGCATCTGTCCTACCTGGAAATCTACAATGAGACCCTGGTGGACCTGCTGTCATCACTGAGGGGCTCTCCACACCCGTCTCCTCACGGTATGGTGGTGATGGAGGAGCCGGGCAGAGGGGTGTTCATCAGAGGTCTGTCTCTTCACCATGTCCACAGCGTGGAGGAGGCTCTCCACCTGCTGTTTGAGGTGTGTGCTCTGAGGTTTACAGCTGTAAAAACCTGTCCGACTTGAAGGAATATTTATATGAGTAAGTAAGTATAAGTCATTATTAAAGTGTATATGATCTATCCTTCAGGTGACGTGAAAATAAAACCAGAAATTTATGAAGTCCAGTTTTAATTTCATTTTAATCCTATTTTTTGTGCTGTTGTCCATGGCTTTGTGTGGTAATTTAATTCTTATGCTCTGTAATCAACATTGGTAAATGAAAGCTGAACCTTGATAAAGCTGTTCTTTCATTACTCAGGGTGAGATGAATCGCATTATTGGATCTCATGCCCTGAACAGGAGCTCCTCCAGGTCCCACTGTATCTTCACTGTGCACATAGAGGTATGAGTCCAGTCACCAGTGTTGTTCACTGTGGCTTCAAATGTGTTTTCCTGCATCAATGGTAACTAGGACAAACTGTCTTTTCATTCGCAGTCTCACTCGCGGACTCTGTCTGAAGCCAAGTACGTCACCTCCAAACTGAATCTGGTAGATTTGGCGGGTTCGGAGAGGCTGGGAAAGACTGGGGTGAGTTTGAGAATGTCTGACTTGACTTCACAGCTTGCACAGCACTGTTTCAGTAACCTTTCCCCACTTCCTGTCGCCTTCCTCTTCTTCCAGTCAGAGGGTCAGATGCTGAAGGAGGCTGTATACATCAACAGGTCCTTGACTTTCCTGGAGCAGGCCATCCTGGCCCTGGCAGACCGTCGCAGAGACCACGTTCCCTTCAGACAGAGTAAACTCACACACGCCCTCAAAGACTCCCTAGGTGAGACTGCCAGGCCATTTAGTCTCTGCTAAAGGAAATGATGTACGTGTTTGTGTGCACAAAGAGCGGAGAAGTGAGATCTGATCACAAGTGGGCGCTTCAGACGCAAAACATAATGCATTCATCTGTTTCTGTAGGAGGGAACTGCAACACTGTGTTTGTGGCCAACATCTACGGTGAGGCTGCACAGATAGAAGAAACAGTAAGCAGATACACAACACAAAGCAGTCTGTTTGTGGCTGGACTTGGAGTCATTTCAGCTCTGATGATGATTCGTGCTCTTTGCAGCTCTCCACTCTGCGTTTTGCCGGCAGAATGAAGTGTGTCCACACTGACCCTGCTGTCAATGAACACATGGATCCAGCTGTGAGTTCACAGATTACATGTCATGTAACACGATACAACACTGCTGTCACACATGAGTAAAAATGTGTATTATTTTTGTTTACAGTCTGTACTGTGTTGCGTTCTCTGTCAGTCATCAGACAACAGTGATCTCATGAAATGTATTGTTGTGATCAGGCTCAGATCAAGAAACTTCAGAAGGATGTACAGATGCTGAAAGAGGAACTGTCCATCTGCAATACACTGGTGAGTAGAGCCAGCAGGGAAATGATGAGACAGCACATATTTCATTATATTGTGTAAGATTATTGTCCTGGTTTGCTGTTACTGTACAGCACAACATTCACATTTTAATGGGATCAAGGTGTCGCTCATCTTCCACTATTCAGGAGTATGACACTGTTTCTATTAAAAAAAGAAAAGAAAATACTGTAATTCCACCTGTATTGAAGTGTGTAACTTTCAGTACCAGACAGTACTTACTAATGTCTATTTTAACACAGTTCAGCTGGTTCATATCAAACTTTAAATGCCTGTTACTCTCCCCTCACCAGGCAAACCGGCCCAGCATCACGTACGAGTCGCTGTCTGAAGCACAGCTGGCTGAGATCCACAGCCAGGTTCAGAGGTACCTAGAGGGAAGCCTGGAGGAAATCAGTGTGAGAACTTAACAAAGAACTCAGCTATTAATGCTTCCTCATCAAAATCTACCTTGAATTGTCCTCTGAAGGCTTTACATTTCTCTCTGCGTGGCATCTAATTCCAGATCGTAAGTATCAGGCAGGTCCAAGCGGTGTTCGCCCAGTTCAGGCTTGCTGTGCAGTGAGTATTATTTACCTTTTGAAATCTACAACGTGCAGTGTTGATTTAGACTAAACTTGGAACAAGGCTTTGTTTGTTAATGCTCAGGGGTTCAGTTTGTTTGTGTACGCGTGGGAGCAGGGAACAGGAGCAGAGGGTGAAGGCTCAGCTGTGTCAGACCTACGACTTGGTGGAGAAAGACCAAAGTGCGAACACAGCTGCTGTCGAGGTCAGTCAGCGTCTGAGTCACAGGTAGCAGGGCGCCTCATGGAAACAGCAGTTCTGTTTCTGTTTGTCAGCTGTACCAGTGACTGTTTCGTGAATAGCTCAGTGTGGCTGAGCTTTGAGAAGACGTTGCTTTGTAAACTCTTCAGGAGTGGGATACCAGAGGCAGCGCTGAGGATGTGGAAGCTGCCAGCTTTGGGGTTCCTGCTCAGTCACCGAAAAACGCTCGTCGCCCAAGTTCGACCAAAGCCAGAACGAAGAAGTCTCGGGAAAAGCAGAGGTGAGCGAACGTTTTAGGCTGAAGCCAGTGAATTGTCTTTACATGTAACAGTTGTTTTTGCAGCGACGTGCATTTTTTGTGAAACAAAGCTCCTCATTGAAATCACTGTAGTCTAGTGCTAAAAAACCAGGAGGTTGTGTTATTGTAGTTTGGCCCATTGTTTTTTCCCACTTATCAACACAGTTAACACATGGAGCAGCAGCAGATGTTGAGACACACTGTGGACGTCATACTTAAACCCAACTGCTGCAATTGGCACCAAAACTCACCCTTTCTTAGTCATATACTCTTTACTCAGAGCTTGCCTGAGAAATCATTTTGAGATTTATTCTGTGTCACAGTATCCCGTGAGAGTTGTCTGCACATCCGTGAGCACACTGCAAACCAAAACTGCTAAAAGCTAATTCGACATGTTTTTAATTGTGCCAGTTTGCGTAAATACAAACAAAAAAAGCTTATTAACACAACTAAAGCCAACCTCTAGTTATTGGCCTGATCAGATCAATGTGTAATTGGGTCTGCCTGATTGATTTTGTACTGATTGAAGTCTGCAGCGTTGGACTAAGTTAAACAGACTAGTTTGGTTTTCCTAATGGCACATTCAATGTGATTATCCAGCCAAAATAAGACACCGGGAGAGGGCAGTCCAGTTGCAAGGAAGCGTCTGGAGAGCGCCTCCAAATCAAAGCTGAATTCTGTCCAGACGCCTGAGAGGGAACAGGAGTCACAAGAACCGGACAGTGAGAGCCAGGACACCCAGGAGTCCCAACCGCCTGGCAACGAACCCCTCCACCCAGAGTGAGTATTGTCTCATGTTTGAAAGGGGCAGCTCAGATATACCACTGAAAAGCTCGCTGTCTCCGCTCAGCTCTCCTCCACCCAAAGAAGAGGCCTTTGAGGATTTTAAGGCAGGACCAGGCAGCACGATCAACCGCATCCTCAAGGAGAACAAAGCTGTGCTGCTGGAACGCCGCAGTCTTCTGCGACAGCTCACAGAGGAGGTCAACGCAGTCAAGAGGAAGATCGACTGCACCGCGGCGCCCATCCAGCAGCAGAAGGAGCTGAGAGGAGGCCATGGTACTCCCATTGTCTGTGTCATCAAAAAAAGTGGTGGATGCTTGATGCTGATTGTTGTTGCACTCAAGCACTAAATGTTATGTTGTTAAAGCAAAAATAACTTTTATATGTAAACTATAAATAACATAAGCAGAGACAAAAATGTGTGATGAAGGTTTTTGTGTTGTAACAGTGAGAACCGGCCCGCACAGCGCAGGTTTGTATTGATGGTTCTGCCAAAATGTCTGAGACTTATGAGGTCATTGTGTTTTTTGTACAAAGGTCAGTGTTTGGTTACGCAGGGGGGGCCACTGCTGCAGGAGCCAGAGGCCACTTTACTGATGCAGCTGAGAGAGCTGAAGGCCCTTTACAGGCAGAGATATGAGGCGCTGCACGACATCAAGGCAGAGGTCAACTACTGCCAACACCTCGTGGATCAGTGCCGCGTGCGCCTGCTCTCAGGTCAGTTCTCCAAACATCTGGAGTCTGCTTCTTCCCTGTCACAGCTGAGAGCTCTCAGAGCTGAAATACTTGGTGCTCTGGAAAGCTCAGAGAAATAAACAATTGCTCATTTGTGTCCCAGAATTTGAGACGTGGTACGAGAAGTCTTTCCTAGTACCTGAGGAGGAGGAGGATGTAACAATGGCAAAGACCCTCAGAGAAGTGAGTCTTAAATTTACTACAGCGCGTCTTATGTAGGAAGGAACAGGTGCAAGGCTTATCTATACAAAGAATAACTGCAGGCATTGGAGAGGAAATCATTTTCATTTGATGTGTGTTGAAAAAGTTGTGGTATCATCTACTTCCCCACTGATCTTAGGAGGATGTGGAGGAGCAGCTTCTTCCTGATAAGCCCGGCTCCGCGTCCTTCTACAGCGCCCGCTACAGAACGCTGAAAACGGTGGGCGTCACATCCTCTTTTATGGCAAATGAAATGGTCTTAAAGGTCTTTACTCATGTGGTCACGTCACCAATCACTCATCTATTTCAAGGAAGAACACAGTTAAGTAGAGCTAAATTAATCAGTAGTCTTACAGCATGTAAATCTTTGATTTTTCTGTCTCTGCAGAGGAACAGTGCAGCGATGGTCTCTACTCCAGCACAGAGAAACTCCGCTGGACAGAGAAGACTTCCTCCAATTCTACCTGTTACCTAAGTGAGTTTTATGTACAAATTCTAGTTTAACTGTAGCATCCATGTGTTAAATGTGGTGAAATGTTTTTTTTTTTAATCTGTGCACTGTAGTTTGTACATTAATCAAGCATAAAAGACACAACTCTATAAATCAGCTTAATGAAAAGTAAAATTTATTATTCCTGAACCACAAAATAGACTTCTTTGGTTGTACAAATTCACTAGTTACAGTCTTGTATGAGCTCTAACCCATGACCCTAGAACTTTTGACCCTTTCCCTCCAACCTATTTGCAAGTAAAAGCCCCCGAAGAGAACTCAAGACAAAAGAATAAACACAAAAACTTGAAACACTGCATTAATAATGTAGTGAAACCCATCTGAAAAAAAGTTACCTACTGTAAGTTAAAAAAAGGAGATATCAGCCATTGCAAATGTTATCAAACAAACTGAATTTCAGTCAGTGAGAGCGACACGGAAAGCTATCATTAGAAGACCCTACGTTAAATTAACACAAATCTTACTATGCTGTGATTCTGCAAAACCCCATCAGATACATAAACTGACAGTCTGTCAAGCAGTGAACTGAATGAATGGGTGAGATCAATGTCTTGAGAGGGATTTCTAATTGGTTCTGCCTCTCTCAGCTCTCCCACTGACAAACCAATATACATGCAGAGAGCGTCCCCATGCCAAGCCTGTCCAAACCCGGACGCGTCAGCAGTCCAGACACTCGCTTGGTCTCGGTCAAGACTGGCTCAGTTTCAAACCCAAAGTTTACTTTCCTTTCAGTATTTGTACATTATTCACACAATAATAAATGATTTTTCAGTGGCATCAGATTTAAATTAACCATAGACAGAAAAATAAAAACACCTGCTACCTTCACGTCACCCTGGAATACCTCCAGATGAGGCAAGGACAGAAACGAATGATTCACATTGATTAAAAAACAAAAAACTAATACCCAGAACAGGGCAGGGTGAAGTACCGTTAATTAGTTAATGATGCTAAAAATGCCAAACTTATTATATATTTGATATTCTGAACTGCTCATCTGTAAAACTGCCAGTTTGATGCTGCTGCCTCCAGTGTACTCCTGTCATCTACAAGGGGAATGTAACAGTCAGTAAACCTGGACAGACGACAGTCACCAACTTTCCAGTTTGACCCATGACTGTGTTGTGACACTCGCGTGCAACAGCTACGATTTGAAGATTTGCTTTTCTCAAAAACCTCAGGCGGACTCATAAAGTAGATCCAATGATATAGAGCGATATGCAGTTCATTAGTTGAAAGCTTTGACTTAATGAGCCACAACAAATCAGTCGTGTGCTTTATGCCCAAAAGAACTGGATGGGTTAAAAACAGTGTACAATAGAAGGCCTTCAATTTGAGTAAAATGATAAAAACAATAAATTATTTAAGATATATTTTCTTAAAAAGCTGATCTGTGGCAGTGCAAAAAAAAAAGATATGTACTGTTTAAAAAAAGAAAAAACTCCACAATGTGTGACTGTGAAGGTAGCAGGATGTTCCCTCCTTAATTAATATATACACTCCTGTCTGCTCACGAGAGCCCTGACATTTTACACTCTATCCGCTGAAAGCCTAAAAATATCGTTAGTATAGCTATGACCCATTTCTTTTCTCTTCCAGTATGTTTCTTTTTTTTTCAAAACAGCAAAATCATCAGAGGTGTGAAAAATAAAATCCTAAACACTTTCGGTCACCTTCTTTTCAAAATAGATCAGCTTCTACTTGGTAAACCGAGTGTAGAACAAAAGAAGAAGAATGGTCTGTAAGTAGCGATCCTAGCTAACCACACTAGCTCTTTCTTGCCAGTGAGGGACTGTTGAGCAACTCGCCAACTCATCCACAGACTGTACGCAAGACTGGCACGCAGGATATAAGTGTGTGTGTGTGTGTGTGTGTGTGTGTGTGCTGACTTGTAGTCTCTGCAGTGGTTATATATAGGAGAGGAAATCTGGCTCTACTGACACTGTGTGTAGTGTTTAGTGACTCTGCACCTCTTTGTGGACGCACCCACGTGTTACCAGTGTTCCACAGTGTGTTTAAATGTGTGTGTGTTGGATTTCTTGTCTCGGCGTGAGGTGTTACGTGGGCACGGCTGTTTCCAGGCTGCGGCGGCCCTGCCTCAGTTTGCGCTTGTTGCTGTACAAAGCCATCTCCTCCAGGGCTGAGGTGGCGGGCAGCACGGTGGGTACCTCGGCCTCAGGGCTTGCAGCGGGCCCTAGACAACAGGAAGACAGACGGGACAACTTCAGCCACACTCATGCAAATTCTAAGCTGCTGCAGTTCAGCACTTGACTGATGAGAGAGCGCATGGGTTCCTTAAACCTGCGAGAGAAGCCCCACATTCAGATCAGCAGCTGGAAACAAGCAGGACCCAGCAGTTCTGAGCAGAACATTGAAGTGCCCAGAGTGACTGCATGATTAATCCAGTCACCTGTGTGGGCTCTGCAGTCAAACTCGCAGGAAGAGTCGATGCCATTTAAGTTGCTTTAAGGACTTATTTGCAATCCATTTCTTAAAAATCGTGTTCTTTACTCAGTGTGTTTACGTGCACTTCAGTCATTTCACCTCCCAGCCATGTATACGCTTGACAGATAGAGGGAGTATCTCTGTGTCAGCTGAGTGGGTGGATGAAAGGACATTACTGCATGTAGTGATGCATCCTTGTATTCAAAATAATTCAATCTGAAGTCACTCACATTTACACTGAGAGGAAAGGCTAAAATCAGCAAGCCAAGCTTGTAAAATCATGGCAGGAGTAGGAGAGCCTTTTGCTTGTATTGGTGGATTTACACTAACCAGGCAACTACGTCTACCTGCACCTGAATAACCTGGTTCCTTGTGTGTGTGTAAACACACTGACGAGGGAATCACTTTGAGTTCCCTGTTGTCTGTAGTTTCAATCACGCTTCAAACTAATTTCATGCACAGTCTGGATCACGGTTAGTGTGAGATCATTAGTTCACATCAGTTGCTGCTTCGCATGTGGTGGGCAGCAGCAGGCGAAGCACACCCAGCTAGACACACCCGTCTTAATACCTGAAGCCACAGTCACAGTTTGCCACAGAGCTGGCAGGTTAGACCAGAAATGCACAAACCAACACACTCTCCTCACACGACAGTCAGGCGTACCATCGCACACAGTCCCAAAAACACATGCACACAGGATCCTACCAATAAGAGCTTCTTATCCCAGGTAGTCACCTGAATCAAAGGGGATAGAGGACATTGAGATAATACATTTTTCTACTGTGTCCCTCTCACAAACCCTGTTCTAGTACAGTTTAAAATCCTGAATAGCTCCAGTACTCACCTGGGTTGCTGGAGCCGTCGTCGATGAACTGCATGTCATCGACTGTTCCAGGAGACTGGAAGACAAGAAGAGACAGTTAATAACTGAGTGGTGGAGGTGTTTCAGTCACCTGTATCCCAGGGGAACCTTCACCATGTGAGTGGGGGAGCTGGCAGCGAGGAAGACTGTGAGAAGATGTGCCAGCCGCTCGCTGCCGGTTTAGCAGACAGCCTTGAAGCTCCCAATCTGTCAGAGCCACTAAAGCCAGAGTACATCTACTCGACTACTCCCCGAGGAGAGACTGGCATGTTAAAGGAAAGGGAGGTTAAGTTAGGTCATCAGTTCCGGGGTGTGGTGTGTAGTGTAGGCACGTCCACAAAGAGACAGCAAAGAGGACGACAGTACCAACACGATTCACCAACGCACAACGGAAAACCAAGCAGCATGTACCAGAAATACTTTCCCCTTGTTAGCTCGTTATGAGTGCTGAGAAGCTGTTCATTCTGCTTCTCTCAAGGGACTGCTACAACCTGAAAGCTGAGGATCATGTGACCAACCTTGCACTACTGCTAGCAAGCTAATCCGCTAGCTAATATTTTAAATGGAAGCTGGCTATCTTCAAGTCTTTATGTAGTTTCTCTCTCATAGTCATGTGACCCTCACCTTGCAGGTTGCAGTGGTCCCTCGAGTCTCCTGTTCTGCATAACTATGTTTACACAAATTGGAGACCTTACTGACATCAACACTTTAAACATGACCTTTGTTAGTTCATGTGCAGGAGTCTGAAAACATGATACAAACACTTGCAGTGATGTCAATTAAGTTACATCCACCAAAGGGAGAACACAAATAAGCCGAGGTCACTGTGCAACAACCAAACCACACAGGATCCCACACTCAGAGGAGCGCAGACTGACGGTGACACAGACAACCACAGACGCTTGACCCAAAAAAAAAAAAAAAAGAAAAGACCACTTCCAGACAAGCTCTGCTCACTCCAGCATCACTCCAGGATTCCCCTGCTCCCCCTCCCATCTCTTCTTTCACACAGAGAAGAAGAAATGAAGCCACTTCACACAAACCTACACAACACTGGCACCCTAACAATCACACAGGAGGAGACCCTTCAAAAGCCGGAGCAGGACAGGAAATCTAATGGACGTGTGACCCATGCGTGGAACGAGGCAGCTGATGCAAAGTGAACGTGAGTGGATGAGATGCAGAGTTTGTGGCCATTTTCCCCCCGGAACCAATTCTGGTTAGTGGGATCAAAAACCTGCCAGTGTGAGTGTTATTGTCTGTGACTGATTAGTTAGCTAAGAGGTCGATGGGTGTGCTAGAGATGCTCTTACATTTGGGAGTAGTAAGAGGGAGACCGAGGAGGAGGAGGAGGCAGAACATGAGCCGATATTATGTCACTTCATTGTGCGAGTGAGAGTTAGTGAGCCACACCAGTATAGTGCAGAGCAGTAAGTGCTGATCAATCACTGAGCCAAAACCTAGACTGCAGTCGCACTGATGCCTCGTGATCAACACAGAAACTAGAGGGGAGACGCAGCAGGGGAAGCCAGGAAGAAGGGAGGAGGCCGGGCCCCCGGTAGCTCAGCATGCAGCCAATACCTGGATGTCGTATACGGGTTTGGAAGAAGGAATGGCAGCAAACTGTCGGTAGTCAAACTTCTTTGACGACAGGGACTAGAAGGATAGCAAACAGGAATGAGCAGAGGTTGAGGGGGGAGGGAAAAGAGGAAAACAAGGACAGAGAAAAAGGAGGAGGGTGGGACAAAGTATAGAAAGGAGGAGAGAAGGGTGGAGAGGGAAAATGTCAAAGTAGAGGACCAGAAAAGGAGTAAGAGAAAGGGATAAGGAAATAGAAAAAGGAGAGGTGGAAGGCAGAGAGGCCAGTGGGTGATTCACACAGCCAGCTGTGGCTGATTGGCTGGTGTGACAATGAGCAAGATGGTGATTAATGCCAATGTGTGTTGAAGCAAATCTACCTTTTCCCCTTTTTCCAGCTTGCAAACCAACAGTCTTATGTGTTGCCTTTTTCAAGTAAAGCTCCTTAAATCAAAACTGCAAAGTCAGCGTTACAGCGTTGTTCAAATATGTAATGACTGAAGCTCTTCGAGTCCGTACAAAAGGTACAGTCAACTGTTCACACTGACACAACGGCCAGAGGAGGAATCAGTCAGAGACAAAATGGAAAAAGGTTCAGTACTTACCAGCCTGCCTGGAGAGGTTAGTCCTCGAGGACTGAGCTCTGTCACAGGAAAACAGAAAATGTGAAGTTAGAAAGGGAAGGAGGGCTATGAATACAACACCAAGATTCAGAGTACAAATCTACAAGTAAATATTCTAAGAAATTTGGGAAAAGACAAAGGGCTGTTAGAATGAGTCCATCACGATAAAGCAACATCCTAAAAGAAGATGTCTGTCATACAGAAGAGGCCTCAGCAGCTTCCTACCTTCCATGGGTGTGGGAGAGGGTGTGGGGGCGGGTGAGGGCGACTCCGTCAGCTGGTCTAGTGTGCCACGTTTCTTCCCGTCCCGAGACTTCGCGATGACCATCTGGGCTTTCAGTGCATCCTGCTCCAGAGACTTCATTCTACAAGAGGAACGACCGCCGTCAGACACATGCTGGCAGAAAATAAGATTTAGATAAATGTGGAGACAAAGACTGACACAGGCACACACCGCTACAGGAGGGTGGTGCCCATCACTACTAATTTCGGGTGCTCCTTGTCCTGGTTTGCTGTGACAAACAACTGGTTTAATTTCATTGTGTAAAAAGAGGCATTCCAGGAAAAGGACTGCCTACTGCTAGTAGGCTTACCCTCAACTCACAAATAGCTTGCAAACTGTGTGTTAGTACAAATAACAGTATGGAAACCAAGAGAACAGCAAGGCGCAAATGAAAAGAGTGCTGCAGAGAGGGGGGAGACAAGACAGAGAAGAGAGCGAGGGGGAACGAGAGGAAGCTAGAAAAAAGCAAAGACGTGCAAAAGCAAGACAGCACTAGAAAGGTGGTGGAAGCACTGTCGCAGTGTTGCTGCCAGTGCTTGGACCTTTCCGAACTCGGCCTCTAGCAAAATACCCCAACGCCAAAGCACCCCCGCACACCCCCACGATGCCGTGCGTCTGGCCCCTGTAGCTGGGGCCGAGGAGCAGACCTGAGCTGGGAGGCTGCAGAGGAGGTGGGGGGCTGGGGGGCCTCGGGCGTGCCCTGAGATGCCCTCACTCGGGCCTGGTAGAGCCTCTTAGCCAGGTCCTGCTCATACTGCCTAACATCCTCCTCTAGGCCATAGGGCCTGGGCCCCGTGAGGCCAGGGAGGGGGTGGAAGAGAGGAGGAGGAGGTGAGGAAGAGGATGACAGTTGCACCAGGATGAAGGAGGAATATGAGGAAGAGAGGAAGGAAAGAAAGGCATACAGACAGAAAAAAGAAAACCAAAGAATGGAAGGTAAACCTTTAGGAGAGCCAGGAATAATAAATAAGATCCCAGTTTCAGACATGAAAATAGTCAAAGAGGAGACAGACTACACACAGGACGGCGTCGTCACAACAGAGTAAACTATCACTGATATTAAAAAAAAACAAACAATCAAACGTGCTATTGACCAGTATGACAAACTGTGTATCAGCACATCTGGGCCAGAAGTGTCATTAAGTCTCACTAACATCCCACACTGTGAGGTCTGAACCAGCAAAGAGCATTTTGTACGTTTGGATTTTAGTTTTAGCCTCAGTTCAACATCAACATCACAACTGTTTAAGCTTTCATTAAGAAAACATGTCAGTGTTGTCAGCCCAGTCGCTGCTCAAAGAAAACAAACCTCCCCTTTCCCTTCCTGCGTCTAACGCCTGCTTTGTCCAAATGAATGAAGAGTAAAAACATGATGTATAATCTATCTGTAAACTGCAGAAAGATTCATTGAAGTGTTGCATTTTTTCTTTGACATGTCCTTGTTAGCGTCATCATACTAGAAAAACAGGGAGGAAATGCAAAGTAAAAGCTTGAAAGAATACACAGAAAGACCTGTTTTGCCATCTCATCTTCCTCGTCAGTGTGCAGCGTGTTATTTTTACCGTGCTGCCCTCCACATGGCTCTCTTCTCAGCCTCCAGAGCTCGTTTCTCAGCAGGGGACAGGTCTTTGTCAGGGGCCACAGCCAGCTCGGGGCTCTGCATACGGAGCCTCTCTTGGTGTCTGCGCTCCGCCTTGGCTGTGCGGATGGGAGCTGCCGACTCGCCGTGGTACGCTGGGATCAGACTGACGAGACACACGAGCAGCAGCCGTGACGACGATGATTAAAAACAACAGCGAGGAGACGTTCACAGATGCTGTGGATAATATAATTACCCCGTCATGGAATTGGGCCTCTGATCCAGCCTGAAGCTGTCCTCCAGTGAATTCCTCTGAGAGTCTCCTTTACCATCAATAGAGGAAGCCCTACACACACACAAACAATCAGCTTTAGAAATTAAAAAAAATGTTTTAACCAATAATAATAATAATAATAAGATGCAGCGTCTCACCCGGAGCTGCCGCAGTAGCTGGGCGGTGTGATGTTGTAGCTTGGTGGTGTGGAGCAGTGCTGGGATGGAGTCGATACTGGCTCCACCTTGTACTCCACTCCGTCCAGCAGCACTTTGCCGGAGGCCTTCATCTGCGCCATCTGCTTAGCCAGGTCCTCCTCCTCGTCCTCGTCGTCTTCATCCAGCAGGTACTCCCGCGCCCGCTGCTCAAACTTCCGCTCTGAGGCGAGATGAACAGACGCAGGTTGGTAAATTGAAAGTGAAGCGTGGCCAACTTTTTAATAGGAGAAATAATTCAAACAAACCTTCTTCCTCCCTCATTTTCTTGAGGTCATCTTCTCCGACAAGAGAGACTCGAGGTTTGGGTTTGTCTGGAGTCTGCTGCTTCACGTCTATCTCAAAATACTTCTGCCGGTCCCTGAAAGAGCGCTGCTCTGGGCTGTCCCTGCCGCCAGGAGAAGGACTCTGTAGGGATATGACAGAAATCAAGGACAGAATATAAAATGATGCAGATTAGACTGATAAGATCGCAGCATATTTACAAATGAAAAAAATGGAAAATAAGGCCCAAGATTTACTGTTAAAAAGTTCTTTTTTTATGCTGTTTGCATTGCTGCAGAGCCGTTTGCCAAATAAGCAGAGGATATCACGAGATGCCAGAGGAGAAGAGTACGACAGACCACGAAGAAGGAAAACAATTAGCCATTACAACACAACCCAGCACCATTTAGCTGATTCAAGATCAGTGAGCTGGCAGTCCCATTACTGACAGAATAACATGTCTCCCAGTCTCTGAAGGCAGAGACATCACCACCGGTCAAGCCAAGCACACCGCAGCCCGGGCAAAAGAACAGGGTTGCTCCAGATGTGGCGGAGGCGGTGGGTACCTGCAGCTCTGTGGAGGGCCTGGAGAGTCGAGGCACTGCTGCCAGGCTCATATACTCCCGCCGGGGGGAGAGCTTGCCGGTCAGACCCTTACCGGCGCTCTCCTGATCATCAGTGTCATCATCAAACACCTCGTTGTTCAGCTCAGACTGAAAAGGCCACACACGTCGTCACCAGACTGTCAGACTAAGATGACTAAGAGCCAGTGGGGTTTTATTCTCAGTATGTGACTACAGTAAGCTCACAGCATCTCCACATGCTTCCATATTTGTTCTTGCAGCTGCAGTCAGTATTAAGACAAACCCTCTTTTCCAACATCTGTTTTTGGAAAAAGACTTCCTAGCTAGTGCTGCTGAGAAAGTTTCCCGGAAATAATGCAAACTCAAGGAGAAGTGTTTTCTCTTGTAACCTTTTCATCTCTTTCTCGTGACATTTTGTGGCCGCTAGACAGACGCTTCAGTCCCTGGTCTGCTTTGGGAGAAGCTCTCGACTTGTTGTCACTCGTCAACAATGTATTTTCTAAGCACCGGGGGGTTGTTGGTGTTTACATCATAAGCAAGAGAACCGGGTATTTGTGTGGTCAGTATGCTCACTCACCTCTGGAGTCGGTTGCTTTGAGTGGAAATTGTTCCTCACACCATACAGATCCTGTTGGGCACAGCAGAGTGTTAGTAAAGTTCACTTAAGACAGTCTGAAGACAAAGACAGAGATACAGAGCAGGCAGACTGATTAGCAGCTGGGATATAATATGTAAAAAAAAAAAAGGAGGGGGGGGGGCTGAATATTAGTACACGAGCCACACATGGATGGACGAATGGATCAAGACTCAACACCAGCATGACGAGATGATGGCACCAATGATGAACGCATTCCACACGTCACAGCACGTCACAGGCCCCCCGACACGGCGCAGGCCCCTTACAGGACAGCCTGCTCCAGTCAGGAGGGGGCGGGGAGGGGGGAGAGACCAACCAATCAGCACAGCATGCTTTTGTCGTTGTGACCCGGGGGAGTCCGGGCAGCTCGGCCTACCTGCGGCGGCTCCAGCACTGCCAGTGAGCGAGGCACGGCGGCAAACGCCTTGTATGCCTGCTTGACATTCATGGGGAACTCATCGGGCGAGGTGGGGGAGGGGGCGCGAGGCTGCAGGGGGGGAGG